>JAKFHT010001423.1:0-29830 GCA_023783455.1 Erythrocebus patas | reverse complement strand
GAAAGCCTTCTTGAAGGAAAGATGTAACTCTGTCAGATGAATTAACAGAACACAAAGCAGTTTCTCAGAAAGCTTTTTCCAGTTTTGAACGGAAGATATTTTTTCACCATAGCCCTCTAAGGGCTTCCAAATATCACTTTGCCAATTCCACAAGGACAGCCTTAGAGAAAGGCTTCTTGAAGGGAAAGATGTAACTCTGTCAGATGAATTAACAGAACACTGAGCAGTTTCTCAAGCTTCTTTCCAGTTTTGAACCCAAGATATTTCCTTTTTCAACATAGCCCTATGGGCTTCCAAATATCCTTGCTAATTCCACAAGAAAAGCCTTAGCGAAAGGCTTGAAGGGAAAGATGTAACCTGTGAGATGAATTAAGAGAACACAGAGCAATTTCTCAGAAAGCTTTTTCCAGTTTTGAATGGAAGATATTTCCTTTTTCAACATAGCCCTATGGGCTTCCAAATATCCCTTTGAATTCCACAAGAACAGCCTGAGTGAAAGGATTCTTGAAGGAAAGATGTAACTGTGTGAGATGAATTAAGAGAACACTGAGCAGTTTCTCAAGCTTCTTTCCAGTTTTTAACGGAAGATATTTTTTCACCATAGCCCTCTAAGGGCTTCCAAATATCCTTTGCCAATTCCACAACAACAGCCTTAGCGAAAGGCTTCTTGAAGGGAAAGATGTAACTCTGTCAGATGAATTAACAGAACACAGAGCAGTTTCTGAAAAAGCTTCTTTCCAGTTTTGAAAGGAAGATATTTCCTTTTTCAACATAGCCTCTATGGGCTTCCAAATATCCTTTGCTAATTCCAGAAGAACAGCCTTAGCGAAAGGCTTCTTGAAGGAAAGATGTAACCTGTGAGATGAATTAACAGAACACTGAGCAGTTTCTCAGAAATCTTCTTTCCAGTTTTGAAAGGAAGATATTTCCTTTTTCACCATAGCCATCTATGGGCTTCCAAATATCACTTTGCCAATTCCACAAGAAAAGCCTTAGCGAAAGGCTTTGAAGGAAAGATGTAACCTGTGAGATGAATTAAGAGAACACAGAGCAGTTTCTCAAGCTTCTTTCCAGTTTTGAACGGAAGATATTTTTTCACCATAGCCATCTATGGGCTTCCAAATATCCCTTTGCCAATTCCACAAGAACAGCCTTAGCGAAAGGCTTCTTGAAGGAAAGATGTAACTGTGTGAGATGAATTAACAGAACACAGAGCAATTTCTCAGAAAGCTTTTTCCAGTTTTGAACGGAAGATATTTTTTCACCATAGCCATCTATGGGCTTCCAAATATCCCTTTGCCAATTCCACAACAACAGCCTTAGAGAAAGGCTTTTGAAGGAAAGATGTAACTCTGTGAGATGAATTAACAGAACACAGAGCAGTTTCTCTGAAAGCTTCTTTCCAGTTTTGAACGGAAGATATTTTTTTTCAACATAGCCCTCTATGGGCTTCCAAATATCCCTTTGCTAATTCCACAAGAACAGCCTTAGCGAAAGGCTTTGAAGGAAAGATGTAACTCTGTGAGATGAATTAACAGAACACAGAGCAGTTTCTCAGAAAGCTTCTTTCCAGTTTTGAATGGAAGATATTTCTTTTTCACCATAGCCTCTATGGGCTTCCAAATATCACTTTGCCAATTCCACAAGAAAAGCCTTAGCGAAAGGCTTCTTGAAGGAAAGATGTAACTCTGTGAGATGAATTAACAGAACACAGAGCAGTTTCTGAAAAAGCTTCTTTCCAGTTTTGAACGGAAGATATTTCCTTTTTCACCATAGCCTCTATGGGCTTCCAAATACCCCTTTGCTAATTCCACAAGAACAGCCTTAGCGAAAGGCTTTGAAGGGAAAGATGTAACTCTGTGAGATGAATTAACAGAACACAGAGCAGTTTCTCAGAAAGCTTCTTTCCAGTTTTAACGGAAGATATTTCCTTTTTCAACATAGCCCTCTATGGCTTCCAAATATCCCTTTGCCAATTCCACAAGAACAGCCTTTGATGAAAGGCTTTGAAGGAAAGATGTAACTCTGTGAGATGAATTAACAGAACACAGAGCAGTTTCTCAGAAAGCTTCTTTCCAGTTTTGAACGGAAGATATTTCCTTTTTCACCATAGCCCTCTATGGGCTCCAAATATCCCTTTGCCAATTCCACAAGAACAGCCTTAGCGAAAGGCTTCTTGAAGGGAAAGATGTAACTCTGTGAGATGAATTAACAGAACACAGAGCATTTTCTCAGAAAGCTTCTTTCCAGTTTTGAACGGAAGATATTTCCTTTTTCACCATAGCCCTCTATGGGCTTCCAAATATCACTTTGCCTTTTCCACAAGAACAGCCTTAGCGAAAGGCTTCTTGAAGGGAAAGATGTAACTCTGTGAGATGAATTAAGAGAACACAGAGCAGTTTCTCTGAAAGCTTCTTTCCAGTTTTGAACGGAAGATATTTCCTTTTTCAACATAGCCCTCTATGGGCTTCCAAATATCCCTTTGCCAATTCCACAAGAACAGCCTTAGCGAAAGGCTTCTTGTAGGGAAAGATGTAACTGTGTGAGATGAATTAACAGAGCACAGAGCAATTTCTCAGAAAGCTTCTTTCCAGTTTTGAAAGGAAGATATTTCCTTTTTCACCATAGCCATCTATGGGCTTCCAAATATCCCTTTGCCAATTCCACAACAACAGCCTTAGAGAAAGGCTTCTTGAAGGGAAAGATGTAACTCTGTGAGATGAATTAACAGAACACAGAGCAGTTTCTCAGAAAGCTTCTTTCCAGTTTTGAACGGAAGATATTTCCTTTTTCACCATAGCCCTCTGTGGGCTTCCAAATATCCCTGTGCCAATTCCACAAGAACAGCCTGAGTGAAAGGATTCTTGAAGGGAAAGATGTAACTCTGTGAGATGAATTAACAGAACACAGAGCAGTTTCTCAGAAATCTTCTTTCCAGTTTTGAACGAAAGATATTTCCTTTTTCCATAGCCCTCTATGGGCTACCCAATATCCCTTTGCCAATTCCACAAGAACAGCCTTAGCGAAAGGCTTCTTGAAGGGAAAGATGTAACTCTGTGAGATGAATTAACAGAACACAGAGCAGTTTCTCAGAAAGCTTCTTTCCAGTTTTGAACGGAAGATATTTCCTTTTTCACCATAGCCCTCTATGGGCTTCCAAATATCCCTTTGCCAATTCCACAAGAACAGCCTTAGCGAAAGGCTTCTTGAAGCGAAAGATGTAACTCTGTGAGATGAATTAACAGAACACAGAGCAGTTTGTCAGAAAGCTTCTTTCCAGTTTTGAACGGAAGATATTTCCTTTTTCACCATAGCCCTCTATGGGCTTCCAAATATCCTTGCTAATTCCACAAGAACAGCCTTAGCGAAAGGCTTCTTGAAGGAAAGATGTAACTCTGTGAGATGAATTAACAGAACACAGAGCAGTTTCTCAGAAAGCTTCTTTCCAGTTTTGAACGGAAGATATTTCCTTTTTCACCATAGCCTCTATGGGCTTCCAAATACCCTTTGCCAATTCCACAAGAACAGCCTAAGCGAAAAGGCTTCTTGAAGGAAAGATGTAACTCTGTGAGATGAATTAACAGAACACAGAGCAGTTTCTCAGAAAGCTTTTTCCAGTTTTGAACGGAAGATATTTCCTTTTTCACCATTGCCTCTATGGGCTTCCAAATATCCTTGCTAATTCCACAAGAACAGCCTTAGCGAAAGGCTTCTTGAATTGAAAGATGTAACTCTGTGAGATGAATTAACAGAACACAGAGCAGTTTCTCAGAAAGCTTCTTTCCAGTTTTGAACGGAGGATATTTCCTTTTTCACCATAGCGCTCTATGGGCTTCCAAATATCACTTTGCCAATTCCACAAGAACAGCCTTAGCGAAAGGCTTCTTGAAGGGAAAGTGGTAACTCTGTGAGATGAATTAACAGAACACAGAGCAGATTCTCAGAAAGCTTCTTTCCAGTTTTGAACGGAACATAATTCCTTTTTCAACATAGCCCTCTATGGGAGTCCAAAATATCCCTTTGACAATTCCACAACAACAGCCTTAGAGAAAGGCTTCTTGAAGAGAAAGATGTAACTCTGTGAGATGAATTAACAGAACACAGAGCAGTTTGTCAGAAAGCTTCTTTCTAGTTTTGAACGGAAGATATTTCCTTTTTCACCATAGCCCTCATGGGCTTCCAAATATCCTTTGCTAATTCCACAAGAACAGCCTTAGCGAAAGGCTTTGAAGGAAAGATGTAACTCTGTGAGATGAATTAACAGAACACAGAGCAGTTTCTCAGAAAGCTTTTTCCAGTTTTGAACCCAAGATATTTCCTTTTTCACCATAGCCATCTATGGGCTTCCAAATATCCCTTGCTAATTCCACAAGAACAGCCTTAGAAAGGCTTCTTGAAGGGAAAGATGTAACTCTGTGAGATGAATTAACAGAACACAGAGTAGTTTCTCAGAAAGCTTCTTTACAGTTTTGAACGGAAGATATTTCCTTTTTCACCATAGCCTCTATGGGCGTCCAAAATATCCCTTTGCCAATTCCACAAGAACAGCCTTAGCGAAATTCTTCCTGAAGGAAAGATGTAACTCTGTGAGATGAATTAACAGAACACAGAGCAGTTTCTCAGAAAGCTTTTTCCAGTTTTGAACGGAAGATATTTCCTTTTTCACCATAGCCCTCTATGGGCTTCCAAATATCCCTTGCCAATTCCACAAGAACAGCCTTAGCGAAAGGCTTCTTGAAGGAAAGATGTAACTCTGTGAGATGAATTAACAGAACACAGAGCAGTTTCTCAGAAAGCTTTTTCCAGTTTTGAACGGAAGATATTTTTTTCACCATAGCCCTCTATGGGCTTCCAAATATCCTTTGCTAATTCCACAAGAACAGCCTTAGCGAAAGGATTCTTGAAGGGAAAGATGTAACTCTGTGAGATGAATTAACAGAACACAGAGCAGTTTCTCAGAAAGCTTCTTTCCAGTTTTGAACGGAAGATATTTCCTTTTTCACCATAGCCCTCTATGGGCTTCCAAATATCCTTTGCCAATTCCACAAGAACAGCCTTAGCGAAAGGCTTCTTGAAGGGAAAGATGTAACTCTGTGAGATGAATTAACAGAACACAGAGCAGTTTCTCAGAAAGCTTTTTCCAGTTTTGAACGGAAGATATTTCCTTTTTCACCATAGCCCTATGGGCTTCCAAATATCCTTTGCCAATTCCACAAGAACAGCCTTAGCGAAAGGCTTTTGAAGAGAAAGATGTAACTCTGTGAGATGAATTAACAGAACACAGAGCAGTTTCTCAGAAAGCTTCTTCCAGTTTTGAACGGAAGATATTTCCTTTTTCACCATAGCGCCTATGGGCTTCCAAATATCACTTTGCCAATTCCACAAGAACAGCCTTAGCGAAAGGCTTCTTGAAGGGAAAGTGGTAACTCTGTGAGATGAATTAACAGAACACAGAGCAGATTCTCAGAAAGCTTCTTTCCAGTTTTGAACGGAACATAATTCCTTTTTCAACATAGCCCTCTATGGGAGTCCAAAATATCCCTTTGACAATTCCACAACAACAGCCTTAGAGAAAGGCTTCTTGAAGAGAAAGATGTAACTCTGTGAGATGAATTAACAGAACACAGAGCAGTTTGTCAGAAAGCTTCTTTCTAGTTTTGAACGGAAGATATTTCCTTTTTCACCATAGCCCTCTATGGGCTTCCAAATATCCCTTTGCCAATTCCACAAGAACAGCCTTAGCGAAAGGCTTCTTGAAGCGAAAGATGTAACTCTGTGAGATGAATTAACAGAACACAGAGCAGTTTCAGAAAGCTTTTTCCAGTTTTGAACCCAAGATATTTCCTTTTTCACCATAGCCATCTATGGGCTTCCAAATATCCTTTGCTAATTCCACAAGAACAGCCTTAGCGAAAGGCTTGAAGGGAAAGATGTAACTCTGTGAGATGAATTAACAGAACACAGAGTAGTTTCTCAGAAAGCTTCTTTCCAGTTTTGAACGGAAGATATTTCCTTTTTCACCATAGCCTCTATGGGAGTCCAAATATCCTTTGCCAATTCCACAAGAACAGCCTTAGCGAAATTCTTCCTGAAGGAAAGATGTAACTCTGTGAGATGAATTAACAGAACACAGAGCAGTTTCTCAGAAAGCTTTTTCCAGTTTTGAACGGAAGATATTTCCTTTTTCACCATAGCCCTCTATGGGCTTCCAAATATCCCTTGCCAATTCCACAAGAACAGCCTTAGCGAAAGGCTTCTTGAAGGAAAGATGTAACTCTGTGAGATGAATTAACAGAACACAGAGCAGTTTCTCAGAAAGCTTTTTCCAGTTTTGAACGGAAGATATTTTTTTCACCATAGCCCTCTATGGGCTTCCAAATATCCTTTGCTAATTCCACAAGAACAGCCTTAGCGAAAGGATTCTTGAAGGGAAAGATGTAACTCTGTGAGATGAATTAACAGAACACAGAGCAGTTTCTCAGAAAGCTTCTTTCCAGTTTTGAACGGAAGTTATTTCCTTTTTCACCATAGCCCTCTATGGGCTTCCAAATATCCCTTTTCCTTTTCCACAAGAACAGCCTTAGCGAAAGGCTTCTTGAAGGGAAAGATGTAACTCTGTGAGATGAATTAACAGAACACAGAGCAGTTTCTCTGAAAGCTTCTTTCCAGTTTTGAACGGAAGATATTTCCTTTTTGAACATAGCCCAATATGGGCTTACAAATATCCCTTTGCCAATTCCACAAGAACAGCCTTAGCGAAAGGCTTCTTGAAGGGAAAGATGTAACTCTGTGAGATGAATTAACAGAACACAGAGCAGATTCTCAGAAAGCTTCTTTCCAGTTTTGAACGGAACATATTTCCTTTTTCAACATAGCCTCTATGGGAGTCCAAATATCCTTTGCTAATTCCACAAGAACAGCCTTAGCGAAAGGCTTTTGAAGAGAAAGATGTAACCTGTGAGATGAATTAACAGAACACAGAGCAGTTTGTCAGAAAGCTTCTTTCCAGTTTTGAACGGAAGATATTTCCTTTTTCACCATAGCCTCTATGGGCTTCCAAATATCCTTTGCTAATTCCACAAGAACAGCCTTAGCGAAAGGCTTGAAGGAAAGATGTAACTCTGTGAGATGAATTAACAGAACACAGAGCAGTTTCTCAGAAAGCTTCTTTCCAGTTTTGAACGGAAGATATTTCCTTTTTCACCATAGCCCTATGGGCTTCCAAATATCCCTTTGCTAATTCCACAAGAACAGCCTTAGCGAAAGGCTTTTGAAGGGAAAGATGTAACCTGTGAGATGAATTAACAGAACACAGAGCAGTTTCTCAGAAAGCTTCTTTCCAGTTTTGAACGGAAGATATTTCCTTTTTCACCATAGCCCTCTATGGGCTTCCAAATATCCCTTTGCCAATTCCACAAGAACAGCCTTAGCGAAAGGATTCTTGAAGGAAAGATGTAACTCTGTGAGATGAATTAACAGAACACAGAGCAGTTTCTCAGAAAGCTTCTTTCCAGTTTTGAACGGAAGATATTTCCTTTTTCACCATAGCCCTCTATGGGCTTCCAAATATCCTTTGCTAATTCCACAAGAACAGCCTTAGCGAAAGGCTTCTTGAAGGAAAGATGTAACTCTGTGAGATGAATTAACAGAACACAGAGCAGTTTCTCTGAAAGCTTCTTTCCAGTTTTGAACGGAAGATATTTCCTTTTTCAACATAGCCCTCTATGGGCTTCCAAATATCCTTTGCTAATTCCACAAGAACAGCCTTAGCGAAAGGCTTCTTGAAGGGAAAGATGTAACTCTGTGAGATGAATTAACAGAACACAGAGCAGTTTCTCAGAAAGCTTCTTTCCAGTTTTGAACGGAAGATATTTCCTTTTTCAACATAGCCTCTATGGGAGTCCAAATATCCCTTGCTAATTCCACAAGAACAGCCTTAGCGAAAGGCTTCTTGAAGGAAAGATGTAACTCTGTGAGATGAATTAACAGAACACAGAGCAGTTTCTCAGAAAGCTTCTTTCCAGTTTTAACGGAAGATATTTCCTTTTTCACCATAGCCTCTATGGGCTTCCAAATATCCTTTGCCAATTCCACAAGAACAGCCTTAGCGAAAGGCTTCTTGAAGGAAAGATGTAACTCTGTGAGATGAATTAACAGAACACAGAGCAGTTTCTCAGAAAGCTTCTTCCAGTTTTGAACGGAAGATATTTTTCACCATAGCCTCTATGGGCTTCCAAATATCCCTTGCCAATTCCACAAGAACAGCCTTAGCGAAAGGCTTCTTGAAGGAAAGATGTAACTCTGTGAGATGAATTAACAGAACACAGAGCAGTTTCTCAGAAAGCTTTTTCCAGTTTTGAATGGAAGATATTTCCTTTTTCACCATAGCCTCTATGGGCTTCCAAATATCCCTTTGCTAATTCCACAAGAACAGCCTTAGCGAAAGGCTTTTGAAGGAAAGATGTAACTCTGTGAGATGAATTAACAGAACACAGAGCAGTTTCTGAAAAGCTTCTTTCCAGTTTTGAACGGAAGATATTCCTTTTTCACCATAGCCCTCTATGGGCTTCCAAATATCCCTTGCTAATTCCACAAGAACAGCCTTAGCGAAAGGCTTCTTGAAGGAAAGATGTAACTCTGTGAGATGAATTAACAGAACACAGAGCAGTTTCAGAAAGCTTCTTTCCAGTTTTAACGGAAGATATTTCCTTTTTCACCATAGCCCTCTATGGGCTTCCAAATATCCCTTGCCAATTCCACAAGAACAGCCTTAGCGAAAGGCTTGAAGGAAAGATGTAACTCTGTGAGATGAATTAACAGAACACAGAGCAGTTTCTCAGAAACCTTCTTTTCCAGTTTTGAACGGAAGATATTTTTTCACCATAGCCCTCTATGGGCTTCCAAATATCCCTTGCTAATTCCACAAGAACAGCCTTAGCGAAAGGCTTCTTGAAGGAAAGATGTAACTCTGTGAGATGAATTAACAGAACACAGAGCAGTTTCTCAGAAAGCTTCTTTCCAGTTTTGAACGGAAGATATTTTTTCACCATAGCCCTCTATGGGCTTCCAAATATCCTTTGCTAATTCCACAAGAACAGCCTTAGCGAAAGGCTTTTGAAGGAAAGATGTAACTCTGTGAGATGAATTAACAGAACACAGAGCAGTTTCTCAAAATGCTTCTTCCAGTTTTGAACCCAAGATATTTCCTTTTTCAACATAGCCTCTATGGGCTTCCAAATATCCTTTGCTAATTCCACAAGAACAGCCTTAGCGAAAGGCTTTTGAAGGGAATGATGTAACTCTGTGAGATGAATTAACAGAACACAGAGTAGTTTCTCAGAAAGCTTTTTACAGTTTTGAACGGAAGATATTTCCTTTTTCACCATAGCCCTCTATGGGCTTCCAAATATCACTTTGCCAATTCCACAAGAACAGCCTTAGCGAAAGGCTTCTTGAAGGAAAGATGTAACTCTGTGAGATGAATTAACAGAACACAGAGCAGTTTCTCTGAAAGCTTCTTTCCAGTTTTGAACGGAAGATATTTCCTTTTTCACCATAGCCCTCTATGGCTTCCAAATATCCCTTTGCTAATTCCACAAGAACAGCCTTAGCGAAAGGCTTCTTGAAGGAAAGATGTAACTCTGTGAGATGAATTAACAGAACACAGAGCAGTTTCTCAGAAAGCTTTTTCCAGTTTTGAACGGAAGATATTTCTTTTTCACCATAGCCCTCTATGGGCTTCCAAATATCCTTTGCCAATTCCACAAGAACAGCCTTAGCGAAAGGATTCTTGAAGGAAAGATGTAACTCTGTGAGATGAATTAACAGAACACAGAGCAGTTTCTCAGAAAGCTTCTTTCCAGTTTTGAACGAAGATATTTCCTTTTTCACCATAACCCTCTATGGGCTTCCAAATATCCTTGCCAATTCCACAAGAACAGCCTTAGCGAAGGCTTCTTGAAGGAAAGATGTAACTCTGTGAGATGAATTAACAGAACACAGAGCAGTTTCTCAGAAAGCTTCTTCCAGTTTTGAACCCAAGATATTTCCTTTTTCACCATAGCCCTCTATGGGCTTCCAAATATCCTTTGCCAATTCCACAAGAACAGCCTTAGCGAAAGGCTTGAAGGGAATGATGTAACTCTGTGAGATGAATTAACAGAACACAGAGCAGTTTCTCAGAAAGCTTCTTTACAGTTTTGAACGGAAGATATTTTTTCACCATAGCCCTCTATGGGCTTCCAAATATCCCTTTGCCAATTCCACAAGAACAGCCTTAGCGAAATTCTTCCTGAAGGGAAAGATATAACTCTGTGTGATGAATTAACAGAACACAGAGCAGTTTCTCAGAAAGCTAATTTCCAGTTTTGAACGGAAGATATTTCCTTTTTCACCATAGCCCTCTATGGGCTTCCAAATATCCCTTTGCCAATTCCAGAAGAACAGCCTTAGCGAAAGGCTTCTTGAAGGGAAAGATGTAACTCTGTGAGATGAATTAACAGAACACAGAGCAGTTTCTCTGAAAGCTTCTTTCCAGTTTTGAACGGAAGATATTTTTTCACCATAGCCCTATGGGCTTCCAAATATCCTTTGCTAATTCCACAAGAACAGCCTTAGCGAAAGGCTTTTGAAGGGAAAGATGTAACCTGTGAGATGAATTAACAGAACACAGAGCAGTTTCTCAGAAAGCTTCTTTACAGTTTTGAACGGAAGATATTTTTTTCACCATAGCCATCTATGGGCTTCCAAATATCCTTTGCCAATTCCACAAGAACAGCCTTAGCGAAGGCTTCTTGAAGGAAAGATGTAACTCTGTGAGATGAATTAACAGAACACAGAGCAGTTTGTCAGAAAGCTTCTTTCCAGTTTTGAACGGAAGATATTTCCTTTTCACCATAGCCTCTATGGGCTTCCAAATATCCCTTTGCCAATTCCACAAGAACAGCCTTAGCGAAAGGCTTCTTGAAGGAAAGATGTAACTCTGTGAGATGAATTAACAGAACACAGAGCAGTTTCTCAGAAAGCTTCTTTCCAGTTTTGAACGGAAGATATTTCCTTTTTCACCATATCCCTCTATGGGCTTCCAAATATCCCTTTGCCAATTCCACAAGAACAGCCTTAGCGAAAGGCTTCTTGAAGGGAAAGATGTAACTCTGTGAGATGAATTAACAGAACACAGAGCAGTTTCTCAGAAAGCTTCTTTCCAGTTTTGAACGGAAGATATTTCCTTTTCACCATAGCCTCTATGGGCTTGCAAATATCCCTTTGCCAATTCCACAAGAACAGCCTTAGCGAAAGGCTTCTTGAATTGAAAGATGTAACTCTGTGAGATGAATTAACAGAACACAGAGCAGTTTCTCAGAAAGCTTCTTTCCAGTTTTGAACGGAAGATATTTCCTTTTCACCATAGCCTCTATGGGCTTCCAAATATCACTTTGCTAATTCCACAAGAACAGCCTTAGCGAAAGGCTTTTGAAGGAAAGTGGTAACTCTGTGAGATGAATTAACAGAACACAGAGCAGATTCTCAGAAAGCTTTTTCCAGTTTTGAACGGAACATATTTCCTTTTTCAACATAGCCTCTATGGGAGTCCAAATATCCCTTTGCCAATTCCACAACAACAGCCTTAGAGAAAGGCTTTGAAGAGAAAGATGTAACTCTGTGAGATGAATTAACAGAACACAGAGCAGTTTGTCAGAAAGCTTCTTTCTAGTTTTGAACGGAAGATATTTCCTTTTCACCATAGCCCTATGGGCTTCCAAATATCCCTTTGCTAATTCCACAAGAACAGCCTTAGCGAAAGGCTTCTTGAAGGAAAGATGTAACTCTGTGAGATGAATTAACAGAACACAGAGCAGTTTCTCAAAATGCTTCTTTCCAGTTTTGAACCCAAGATATTTCCTTTTCACCATAGCCATCTATGGGCTTCCAAATATCCTTTGCTAATTCCACAAGAACAGCCTTAGCGAAAGGCTTCTTGAAGGAATGATGTAACTCTGTGAGATGAATTAACAGAACACAGAGTAGTTTCTCAGAAAGCTTTTTCCAGTTTTGAACGGAAGATATTTCCTTTTCACCATAGCCTCTATGGGCGTCCAAATATCCCTTGCCAATTCCACAAGAACAGCCTTAGCGAAATTCTTCCTGAAGGAAAGATGTAACTCTGTGTGATGAATTAACAGAACACAGAGCAGTTTCTCAGAAAGCTTTTTCCAGTTTTGAACGGAAGATATTTCTTTTTCACCATAGCCCTCTATGGGCTTCCAAATATCCCTTTGCTAATTCCACAAGAACAGCCTTAGCGAAAGGCTTCTTGAAGGGAAAGATGTAACTCTGTGAGATGAATTAACAGAACACAGAGCAGTTTCTCAGAAAGCTTCTTTCCAGTTTTGAACGGAAGATATTTCCTTTTCACCATAGCCCTCTATGGGCTTCCAAATATCCTTTGCCAATTCCACAAGAACAGCCTTAGCGAAAGGATTCTTGAAGGAAAGATGTAACTCTGTGAGATGAATTAACAGAACACAGAGCAGTTTCTCAGAAAGCTTCTTTCCAGTTTTGAACGGAAGTTATTTCCTTTTCACCATAGCCCTATGGGCTTCCAAATATCCCTTTGCCTTTTCCACAAGAACAGCCTTAGCGAAAGGCTTCTTGAAGGAAAGATGTAACTCTGTGAGATGAATTAACAGAACACAGAGCAGTTTCTCTGAAAGCTTCTTTCCAGTTTTGAACGGAAGATATTTCCTTGAACATAGCCCAATATGGGCTTACAAATATCCCTTTGCTAATTCCACAAGAACAGCCTTAGCGAAAGGCTTCTTGAAGGAAAGATGTAACTCTGTGAGATGAATTAACAGAACACAGAGCAGATTCTCAGAAAGCTTCTTTCCAGTTTTGAACGGAACATATTTCCTTTTTCAACATAGCCTCTATGGGAGTCCAAATATCCCTTTGCTAATTCCACAAGAACAGCCTTAGCGAAAGGCTTTGAAGAGAAAGATGTAACTCTGTGAGATGAATTAACAGAACACAGAGCAGTTTGTCAGAAAGCTTCTTCTAGTTTTGAACGGAAGATATTTCCTTTTTCACCATAGCCCTATGGGCTTCCAAATATCCTTTGCTAATTCCACAAGAACAGCCTTAGCGAAAGGCTTTGAAGGGAAAGATGTAACTCTGTGAGATGAAGTAACAGAACACAGAGCAGTTTCTCAGAAAGCTTCTTTCCAGTTTTGAACGGAAGATATTTCCTTTTTCACCATAGCCCTCTATGGGCTTCCAAATATCCCTTGCCAATTCCACAAGAACAGCCTTAGCGAAAGGCTTCTTGAAGGGAAAGATGTAACTCTGTGAGATGAATTAACAGAACACAGAGCAGTTTCTCAGAAAGCTTCTTTCCAGTTTTGAACGGAAGATATTTTTTTCACCATAGCCCTCTATGGGCTTCCAAATATCCCTTTGCCAATTCCACAAGAACAGCCTTAGCGAAAGGCTTCTTGAAGGGAAAGATGTAACTCTGTGAGATGAATTAACAGAACACAGAGCAGTTTCTCAGAAAGCTTCTTTCCAGTTTTGAACGGAAGTTATTTCCTTTTTCACCATAGCCCTCTATGGGCTTCCAAATATCCCTTTGCCAATTCCACAAGAACAGCCTTAGCGAAAGGCTTCTTGAAGGGAAAGATGTAACTCTGTGAGATGAATTAACAGAACACAGAGCAGTTTCTCTGAAAGCTTCTTTCCAGTTTTGAACGGAAGATATTTCCTTTTTGAACATAGCCCAATATGGGCTTACAAATATCCCTTTGCCAATTCCACAAGAACAGCCTTAGCGAAAGGCTTCTTGAAGGGAAAGATGTAACTCTGTGAGATGAATTAACAGAACACAGAGCAGATTCTCAGAAAGCTTCTTTCCAGTTTTGAACGGAACATATTTCCTTTTTCAACATAGCCCTCTATGGGAGTCCAAATATCCCTTTGACAATTCCACAACAACAGCCTTAGCGAAAGGCTTCTTGAAGGGAAAGATGTAACTCTGTGAGATGAATTGACAGAACACAGAGCAGTTTCTCAGAAAGCTTCTTTCCAGTTTTGAACGGAAGATATTTTTTTCACCATAGCCTCTATGGGCTTCCAAATATCCCTTTGCTAATTCCACAAGAACAGCCTTAGCGAAAGGCTTTGAAGGAAAGATGTAACTCTGTGAGATGAATTAACAGAACACAGAGCAGTTTCTCAGAAAGCTTCTTTCCAGTTTTGAACGGAAGATATTTCCTTTTTCACCATAGCCCTCTATGGGCTTCCAAATATCCCTTTGCCAATTCCACAAGAACAGCCTTAGCGAAAGGCTTCTTGAAGGGAAAGATGTAACTCTGTGAGATGAATTAACAGAACACAGAGCAGTTTCTCAGAAAGCTTCTTTCCAGTTTTGAATGGAAGATATTTCCTTTTTCACCATAGCCCTATGGGCTTCCAAATATCACTATGCCAATTCCACAAGAACAGCCTTAGCGAAAGGCTTCTTGAAGGGAAAGATGTAACCTGTGAGATGAATTAACAGAACACAGAGCAGTTTCTCAAAAGCTTCTTTCCAGTTTTGAACGGAAGATATTTCCTTTTTCACCATAGCCCTCTATGGGCTTCCAAATATCCTTTGCTAATTCCACAAGAACAGCCTTAGCGAAAGGCTTCTTGAAGGGAAAGATGTAACCTGTGAGATGAATTAACAGAACACAGAGCAGTTTCTCAGAAAGCTTCTTTCCAGTTTTTAACGGAAGATATTTCCTTTTTCACCATAGCCTCTATGGGCTTCCAAATATCCTTTGCTAATTCCACAAGAACAGCCTTAGCGAAAGGCTTCTTGAAGGGAAAGATGTAACCTGTGAGATGAATTAACAGAACACAGAGCAGTTTCTCAGAAACCTTCTTTTCCAGTTTTGAACGGAAGATATTTCCTTTTTCACCATAGCCCTCTATGGGCTTCCAAATATCCTTTGCTAATTCCACAAGAACAGCCTTAGCGAAAGGCTTCTTGAAGGGAAAGATGTAACTCTGTGAGATGAATTAACAGAACACAGAGCAGTTTCTCAGAAAGCTTCTTTCCAGTTTTGAACGGAAGATATTTCCTTTTTCACCATAGCCCTATGGGCTTCCAAATATCCTTTGCTAATTCCACAAGAACAGCCTTAGCGAAGGCTTGAAGGAAAGATGTAACCTGTGAGATGAATTAACAGAACACAGAGCAGTTTCTCAAAATGCTTCTTTCCAGTTTTGAACCCAAGATATTTCCTTTTCAACATAGCCTCTATGGGCTTCCAAATATCCTTTGCCTATTCCACAAGAACAGCCTTAGCGAAAGGCTTCTTGAAGGAATGATGTAACTCTGTGAGATGAATTAACAGAACACAGAGTAGTTTCTCAGAAAGCTTTTTACAGTTTTGAACGGAAGATATTTCCTTTTTCACCATAGCCCTCTATGGGCTTCCAAATATCACTATGCCAATTCCACAAGAACAGCCTTAGCGAAAGGCTTTGAAGGAAAGATGTAACTCTGTGAGATGAATTAACAGAACACAGAGCAGTTTCTGAAAAGCTTCTTCCAGTTTTGAACGGAAGATATTTCCTTCACCATAGCCCTATGGGCTTCCAAATATCCTTTGCCAATTCCACAAGAACAGCCTTAGCGAAAGGCTTTGAAGGAAAGATGTAACTCTGTGAGATGAATTAACAGAACACAGAGCAGTTTCTCAGAAAGCTTCTTTCCAGTTTTTAACGGAAGATATTTTTTTTCACCATAGCCCTCTATGGGCTTCCAAATATCCTTTGCCAATTCCACAAGAACAGCCTGAGTGAAAGGATTCTTGAAGGGAAAGATGTAACTCTGTGAGATGAATTAACAGAACACAGAGCAGTTTCTCAGAAACCTTCTTTTCCAGTTTTGAACGGAAGATATTTTTTCACCATAGCCCTCTATGGGCTTCCAAATATCCCTTTGCCAATTCCACAAGAACAGCCTTAGCGAAAGGCTTCTTGAAGGGAAAGATGTAACTCTGTGAGATGAATTAACAGAACACAGAGCAGTTTCTCAAAATGCTTCTTTCCAGTTTTGAACCCAAGATATTTCCTTTTTCAACATAGCCCTCTATGGGCTTCCAAATATCCCTTTGCCAATTCCACAAGAACAGCCTTAGCGAAAGGCTTCTTGAAGGGAATGATGTAACTCTGTGAGATGAATTAACAGAACACAGAGTAGTTTCTCAGAAAGCTTCTTTACAGTTTTGAACGGAAGATATTTTTCACCATAGCCTCTATGGGCTTCCAAATATCCCTTTGCCAATTCCACAAGAACAGCCTTAGCGAAATTCTTCCTGAAGGGAAAGATATAACTCTGTGTGATGAATTAACAGAACACAGAGCAGTTTCTCAGAAAGCTAATTTCCAGTTTTGAACGGAAGATATTTCCTTTTTCACCATAGCCCTATGGGCTTCCAAATATCCCTTTGCTAATTCCAGAAGAACAGCCTTAGCGAAAGGCTTTTGAAGGAAAGATGTAACTCTGTGAGATGAATTAACAGAACACAGAGCAGTTTCTCTGAAAGCTTCTTTCCAGTTTTGAACGGAAGATATTTCCTTTTCACCATAGCCTCTATGGGCTTCCAAATATCCCTTTGCTAATTCCACAAGAACAGCCTTAGCGAAAGGCTTTTGAAGGGAAAGATGTAACTCTGTGAGATGAATTAACAGAACACAGAGCAGTTTCTCAGAAAGCTTTTTCCAGTTTTGAACGGAAGATATTTCCTTTTTCACCATAGCCATCTATGGGCTTCCAAATATCCCTTTGCTAATTCCACAAGAGCAGCCTTAGCGAAGGCTTCTTGAAGGAAAGATGTAACTCTGTGAGATGAATTAACAGAACACAGAGCAGTTTCTCAGAAAGCTTCTTTCCAGTTTTGAACGGAAGATATTTTTTTTCACCATAGCCTCTATGGGCTTCCAAATATCCCTTTGCCTATTCCACAAGAACAGCCTTAGCGAAAGGCTTTGAAGGGAAAGATGTAACTCTGTGAGATGAATTAACAGAACACAGAGCAGTTTCTCAGAAAGCTTCTTTCCAGTTTTGAACGGAAGATATTTCCTTTTTCACCGTAGTCTCTATGGGCTTCCAAATATCCCTTTGCCAATTCCACAAGAACAGCCTTAGCGAAAGGCTTCTTGAAGGAAAGATGCAACCTGTGAGATGAATTAACAGAACACAGAGCAGTTTCTCAGAAAGCTTCTTTCCGGTTTTGAACGGAAGATATTTCCTTTTTCACCATAGCTCTCTATGGGCTTCCAAATATCCCTATGCCAATTCCACAAGAACAGCCTTAGCGAAAGGCTTCTTGAAGGAAAGATGTAACTCTGTGACATGAATTAACAGAACACAGAGCAGTTTCTCAGAAAGCTTCTTTCCAGTTTTGAACGGAAGATATTTCCTTTTTCACCATAGCCCTCTATGGGCTTCCAAATATCCCTTTGCCTTTTCCACAAGAACAGCCTTAGCGAAAGGCTTTTGAAGGAAAGATGTAACTCTGTGAGATGAATTAACAGAACACAGAGCAGTTTCTCAGAAAGCTTCTTTCCAGTTTTGAACGGAAGATATTTCCTTTTTCAACATAGCCCTCTATGGGCTTCCAAATATCCCTTTGCCAATTCCACAAGAACAGCCTTAGCGAAAGGCTTCTTGAAGGGAAAGATGTAACTCTGTGAGATGAATTAACAGAACACAGAGCAGATTCTCAGAAAGCTTCTTTCCAGTTTTGAACGGAAGATATTTCCTTTTTCAACATAGCCCTCTATGGGAGTCCAAATATCCCTTTGCCAATTCCACAACAACAGCCTTAGCGAAAGGCTTCTTGAAGAGAAAGATGTAACTCTGTGAGATGAATTAACAGAACACAGAGCAGTTTGTCAGAAAGCTTCTTTCTAGTTTTGAACGGAAGATATTTCCTTTTTCACCATAGCCGCCTATGGGCTTCCAAATATCCTTTGCCAATTCCACAAGAACAGCCTTAGCGAAAGGCTTTGAAGGAAAGATGTAACTCTGTGAGATGAATTAACAGAACACAGAGCAGTTTCTGAAAAGCTTCTTCCAGTTTTGAACGGAAGATATTTCCTTTTTCACCATAGCCCTCTATGGGCTTCCAAATATCCCTTTGCCAATTCCACAAGAACAGCCTTAGCGAAAGGCTTCTTGAAGGGAAAGATGTAACTCTGTGAGATGAATTAACAGAACACAGAGCAGTTTCTCAGAAAGCTTCTTTCCAGTTTTGAACGGAAGATATTTCCTTTTTCACCATTGCCCTCTATGGGCTTGCAAATATCCCTTTGCCAATTCCACAAGAACAGCCTTAGCGAAAGGCTTCTTGAATTGAAAGATGTAACTCTGTGAGATGAATTAACAGAACACAGAGCAGTTTCTCAGAAAGCTTCTTTCCAGTTTTGAACGGAAGATATTTCCTTTTCACCATAGCCCTCTATGGGCTTCCAAATATCCCTTTGCCAATTCCACAAGAACAGCCTGAGTGAAAGGATTCTTGAAGGGAAATATGTAACTCTGTGAGATGAATTAACAGAACACAGAGCAGTTTCTCAGAAAGCTTCTTTCCAGTTTTGAACGGAAGATATTTCCTTTTTCACCATAACCCTCTATGGGCTTCCAAATATCCTTTGCCAATTCCACAAGAACAGCCTTATCGAAAGGCTTTTGAAGGAAAGATGTAACCTGTGAGATGAATTAACAGAACACAGAGCAGTTTCTCAAAAGCTTCTTTTCATTTTGAACCCAAGATATTTCCTTTTTCACCATAGCCCTCTATGGGCTTCCAAATATCCTTTGCTAATTCCACAAGAACAGCCTTAGCGAAAGGCTTTTGAAGGGAAAGATGTAACTCTGTGAGATGAATTAACAGAACACAGAGCAGTTTCTCAGAAAGCTTCTTTCCAGTTTTGAACGGAAGATATTTCCTTTTTCACCATAGCCTCTATGGGCTTCCAAATATCCCTAATTCCACAAGAACAGCCTTAGCGAAAGGCTTCTTGAAGGAAAGATGTAACTCTGTGAGATGAATTAACAGAACACAGAGCAGTTTCTCAAAATGCTTCTTTCCAGTTTTGAACCCAAGATATTTCCTTTTTCACCATAGCCCTATGGGCTTCCAAATATCCCTTTGCCAATTCCACAAGAACAGCCTTAGCGAAAGGCTTCTTGAAGGGAATGATGTAACTCTGTGAGATGAATTAACAGAACACAGAGTAGTTTCTCAGAAAGCTTCTTTACAGTTTTGAACGGAAGATATTTCCTTTTTCACCATAGCCCTCTATGGGCTTCCAAATATCCCTTTGCCAATTCCACAAGAACAGCCTTAGCGAAATTCTTCCTGAAGGGAAAGATGTAACTCTGTGTGATGAATTAACAGAACACAGAGCAGTTTCTCAGAAAGCTAATTTCCAGTTTTGAACGGAAGATATTTTTTCACCATAGCCTCTATGGGCTTCCAAATATCCTTTGCCAATTCCACAAGAACAGCCTTAGCGAAAGGCTTTTGAAGGAAAGATGTAACTCTGTGAGATGAATTAACAGAACACAGAGCAGTTTCTCAGAAAGATTCTTTCCAGTTTTGAACGGAAGATATTTCCTTTTTCACCATAGCCCTCTATGGGCTTCCAAATATCCCTTGCTAATTCCAGAAGAACAGCCTTAGCGAAAGGCTTTTGAAGGAAAGATGTAACTCTGTGAGATGAATTAACAGAACACAGAGCAGTTTCTCAGAAAGCTTCTTTCCAGTTTTGAACGGAAGATATTTCCTTTTTCACCATAGCCCTCTATGGGCTTCCAAATATCCCTTTGCTAATTCCACAAGAACAGCCTTAGCGAAAGGCTTCTTGAAGAGAAAGATGTAACTCTGTGAGATGAATTAACAGAACACAGAGCAGTTTCTCAGAAAGCTTCTTTCCAGTTTTGAACGGAAGATATTTTTTCACCATAGCTCTATGGGCTTCCAAATATCCTTTGCCTTTTCCACAAGAACAGCCTTAGCGAAAGGCTTCTTGAAGGGAAAGATGTAACTCTGTGAGATGAATTAACAGAACACAGAGCAGTTTCTCTGAAAGCTTCTTTCCAGTTTTGAACGGAAGATATTTCCTTTTTCACCATAGACCTCTATGGGCTTCCAAATATCCCTTTGCTAATTCCACAAGAACAGCCTTAGCGAAAGGTTTTGAAGGAAAGATGTAACTCTGTGAGATGAATTAACAGAACACAGAGCAGTTTCTCAAAAGCTTCTTTCCAGTTTTGAACGAAGATATTTCCTTTTTCACCATAGCCCTCTATGGGCTTACAAATATCACTTTGTCAATTCCACAAGAACAGCCTTAGCGAAAGGCTTTTGAAGGAAAGATGTAACTCTGTGAGATGAATTAACAGAACACACAGCAGTTTCTCAGAAAGATTCTTTCCAGTTTTGAACGGAAGATATTTTTTTTCACCATAGCCCTATGGGCTTCCAAATATCCCTTTGCCAATTCCACAAGAACAGCCTTAGCGAAAGGCTTTTGAAGGGAAAGATGTAACTCTGTGAGATGAATTAACAGAACACAGAGCAGTTTCTCAGAAAGATTCTTTCCAGTTTTGAACGGAAGATATTTCCTTTTTCACCATAGCCTCTATGGGCTTCCAAATATCCCTTTGCTAATTCCACAAGAACAGCCTTAGCGAAAGGCTTTTGAAGGAAAGATGTAACTCTGTGAGATGAATTAACAGAACACAAAGCAGTTTCTCAGAAAGCTTCTTTCCAGTTTTGAACGAAGATATTTCCTTTTTCACCATAGCCCTATGGGCTTCCAAATATCCCTTTGCCAATTCCAGAAGAACAGCCTTAGCGAAAGGCTTCTTGAAGGAAAGATGTAACTCTGTGAGATGAATTAACAGAACACAGAGCAGTTTCTCAGAAAGCTTCTTCCAGTTTTGAAAGGAAGATATTTTTTCACCATAGCCCTCTATGGGCTTCCAAATATCACTTTGCCAATTCCACAAGAACAGCCTTAGCGAAAGGCTTTTGAAGGAAAGATGTAACTCTGTGAGATGAATTAACAGAACACAGAGCAGTTTCTCAGAAAGCTTCTTTACAGTTTTGAACGGAAGATATTTTTTCACCATAGCCCTATGGGCTTCCAAATATCCTTTGCTAATTCCACAAGAGCAGCCTTAGCGAAAGGGTTCTTGAAGGGAAAGATGTAACTCTGTGAGATGAATTAACAGAACACAGAGCAGTTTCTCAGAAAGCTTCTTTCCAGTTTTGAACGGAAGATATTTTTTCACCATAGCCCTCTATGGGCTTCCAAATATCCTTTGCCTATTCCACAAGAACAGCCTTAGCGAAAGGCTTTTGAAGGGAAAGATGTAACCTGTGAGATGAATTAACAGAACACAGAGCAGTTTCTCAGAAAGCTTCTTTCCAGTTTTGAACCCAAGATATTTCCTTTTTCAACATAGCCTCTATGGGCTTCCAAATATCCTTGCCAATTCCACAAGAACAGCCTTAGCGAAAGGCTTCTTGAAGGGAAAGATGTAACTCTGTGACATGAATTAACAGAACACAGAGCAGTTTCTCAGAAAGCTTCTTTCCAGTTTTGAACGGAAGATATTTTTTCACCATAGCCCTCTATGGGCTTCCAAATATCCTTTGCTAATTCCACAAGAACAGCCTTAGCGAAAGGCTTCTTGAAGGGAAAGATGTAACTCTGTGAGATGAATTAACAGAACACAGAGCAGTTTCTCAGAAAGCTTTTCCAGTTTTGAACGGAAGATATTTCTTTTTCACCATAGCCCTCTATGGGCTTCCAAATATCCCTTTGCCAATTCCACAAGAGCAGCCTTAGCGAAAGGCTTTGAAGGGAAAGATGTAACTCTGTGAGATGAATTAACAGAACACAGAGTAGTTTCTCAGAAAGCTTCTTTCCAGTTTTGAACGGAAGATATTTCCTTTTTCACCATAGCCCTCATGGGCTTCCAAATATCCCTTTGCTAATTCCACAAGAACAGCCTTAGCGAAAGGCTTCTTGAAGGAAAGATGTAACTCTGTGAGATGAATTAACAGAACACAGAGCAGTTTCTCAGAAAGCTTCTTTCCAGTTTTGAACGGAAGATATTTCCTTTTTCACCATAGCCCTCTATGGGCTTCCAAATATCCCTTTGCCTTTTCCACAAGAACAGCCTTAGCGAAAGGGTTCTTGAAGGGAAAAATGTAACTCTGTGAGATGAATTAACAGAACACAGAGCACTTTCTCTGAAAGCTTCTTTCCAGTTTTGAACGGAAGATATTTCCTTTTTCAACATAGCCCTCTATGGGCTACCAAATATCCCTTTGCCAATTCCACAAGAACAGCCTTAGCGAAAGGCTTCTTGAAGGGAAAGATGTAACTCTGTGAGATGAATTAACAGAACACAGAGCAGTTTCTCAGAAAGCTTCTTTCCAATTTTGAATGGAAGATATTTCCTTTTTCACCATAGCCCTCTATGGGCTTCCAAATATCACTTTGCCAATTCCACAAGAACAGCCTTAGCGAAAGGCTTTTGAAGGAAAGATGTAACCTGTGAGATGAATTAACAGAACACAGAGCAGTTTCTCAGAAAGCTTCTTCCAGTTTTGAACGAAGATATTTCCTTTTTCACCATAGCCCTCTATGGGCTTCCAAATACCCCTTTGCCAATTCCAGAAGAACAGCCTTAGCGAAAGCCTTCTTGAAGGGAAAGATGTAACTCTGTGAGATGAATTAACAGAACACCGAGCAGTTTCTCAGAAAGCTTCTTTCCAGTTTTGAACGGAAGATATTTCCTTTTTCACCATAGCCCTCTATGGGCTTCCAAATATCCCTTTGCCAATTCCACAAGAACAGCCTTAGCGAAAGGCTTCTTGAAGGGAAAGATGTAACTCTGTGAGATGAATTAACAGAACACAGAGCAGTTTCTCAGAAAGCTTCTTTCCAGTTTTGAACGGAAGATATTTCCTTTTTCACCATAGCCCTCTATGGTCTTCCAAATATCCCTTTGCCAATTCCACAACAACAGCCTTAGCGAAAGGCTTCTTGAAGGGAAAGTGGTAACTCTGTGAGATGAATTAACAGAACACAGAGCAGTTTCTCAGAAAGCTTCTTTCCAGTTTTGAACGAAAGATATTTCCTTTTTCACCATAGCCCTCTATGGGCTTCCAAATATCCCTTTGCCAATTCCACAAGAACAGCCTGAGTGAAAGGATTCTTGAAGGGAAAGATGTAACTCTGTGAGATGAATTAACAGAACACAGAGCAGTTTCTCAGAAAGCTTCTTTCCAGTTTTGAACGGAAGATATTTCCTTTTTCACCATAACCCTCTATGGGCTTCCAAATATCCCCTTGCCAATTCCACAAGAACAGCCTTATCGAAAGTCTTCTTGAAGGGAAAGATGTAACTCTGTGAGATGAATTAACAGAACACCGAGCAGTTTCTCAGAAAGCTTCTTTCCAGTTTTGAACGGAAGATATTTCCTTTTCACCATAGCCCTCTATGGGCTTCCAAATATCCTTTGCCAATTCCACAAGAACAGCCTTAGAAAGGCTTCTTGAAGGAAAGATGTAACTCTGTGAGATGAATTAACAGAACACAGAGCAGTTTCTCAGAAAGCTTCTTTCCAGTTTTGAACGGAAGATATTTCCTTTTCACCATAGCCCTATGGTCTTCCAAATATCCTTTGCCAATTCCACAACAACAACAGCCTTAGCGAAAGGCTTTTGAAGGGAAAGTGGTAACTCTGTGAGATGAATTAACAGAACACAGAGCAGTTTCTCAGAAAGCTTCTTTCCAGTTTTGAACGAAAGATATTTCCTTTTTCACCATAGCCCTCTATGGGCTTCCAAATATCCCTTTGCCAATTCCACAAGAACAGCCTGAGTGAAAGGATTCTTGAAGGGAAAGATGTAACTCTGTGAGATGAATTAACAGAACACAGAGCAGTTTCTCAGAAAGCTTCTTTCCAGTTTTGAACGGAAGATATTTCCTTTTTCACCATAACCCTCTATGGGCTTCCAAATATCCCCTTGCCAATTCCACAAGAACAGCCTTATCGAAAGGCTTCTTGAAGGGAAAGATGTAACTCTGTGAGATGAATTAACAGAACACAGAGCAGTTTCTCAAAAAGCTTCTTTTCATTTTTGAACCCAAGATATTTCCTTTTTCACCATAGCCCTCTATGGGCTTCCAAATATCCCTTTGCCAATTCCACAAGAACAGCCTTAGCGAAAGGCTTCTTGAAGGGAAAGATGTAACTCTGTGAGATGAATTAACAGAACACAGAGCAGTTTCTCAGAAAGCTTCTTTCCAGTTTTGAACGGAAGATATTTCCTTTTTCACCATAGCCCTCTATGGGCTTCCAAATATCCCTTTGCCAATTCCACAAGAACAGCCTTAGCGAAAGGCTTCTTGAAGCGAAAGATGTAACTCTGTGAGATGAATTAACAGAACACAGAGCAGTTTCTCAAAATGCTTCTTTCCAGTTTTGAACCCAAGATATTTCCTTTTTCACCATAGCCCTCTATGGGCTTCCAAATATCTCTTTGCCAATTCCATAAGAACAGCCTTAGCGAAAGGCTTCTTGAAGGGAATGATGTAACTCTGTGAGATGAATTAACAGAACACAGAGTAGTTTCTCAGAAAGCTTCTTTACAGTTTTGAACGGAAGATATTTCCTTTTTCACCATAGCCCTCTATGGGCGTCCAAATATCCCTTTGCCAATTCCACAAGAACAGCCTTAGCGAAATTCTTCCTGAAAGGAAAGATGTAACTCTGTGTGATGAATTAACAGAACACAGAGCAGTTTCTCAGAAAGCTTCTTTCCAGTTTTGAACGGAAGATATTTCCTTTTTCACCATAGCCCTCTATGGGCTTCCAAATATCCCTTTGCCAATTCCACAAGAACAGCCTTAGCGAAAGGCTTCTTGAAGGGAAAGATGTAACTCTGTGAGATGAATTAACAGAACACAGAGCAGTTTCTCAGAAAGCTTCTTTCCAGTTTTGAACGGAAGATATTTTTTCACCATAGCCCTCTATGGGCTTCCAAATATCCCTTTGCCTTTTCCACAAGAACAGCCTTAGCGAAAGGCTTCTTGAAGGGAAAGATGTAACTGTGAGATGAATTAACAGAACACAGAGCAGTTTCTCAGAAAGCTTCTTTCCAGTTTTGAACGGAAGATATTTCCTTTTCACCATAGCCCTCTATGGGCTTCCAAATATCCCTTTGCTAATTCCACAAGAACAGCCTTAGCGAAAGGCTTCTTGAAGGAAAGATGTAACTCTGTGAGATGAATTAACAGAACACAGAGCAGTTTCTCAGAAAGCTTCTTTCCAGTTTTGAACGGAAGATATTTCCTTTTTCACCATAGCCCTCTATGGGCTTCCAAATATCCCTTTGCCTTTTCCACAAGAACAGCCTTAGCGAAAGGCTTCTTGAAGGGAAAGATGTAACTCTGTGAGATGAATTAACAGAACACAGAGCAGTTTCTCTGAAAGCTTCTTTCCAGTTTTGAACGGAAGATATTTTTTCACCATAGCCCTCTATGGGCTTCCAAATATCCCTTTGCCAATTCCACAAGAACAGCCTTAGCGAAAGGCTTCTTGAAGGGAAAGATGTAACTCTGTGAGATGAATTAACAGAACACAGAGCAGTTTCTCAAAAAGCTTCTTTCCAGTTTTGAACGGAAGATATTTCCTTTTTCACCATAGCCCTCTATGGGCTTACAAATATCACTTTGTCAATTCCACAAGAACAGCCTTAGCGAAAGGCTTCTTGAAGGGAAAGATGTAACTCTGTGAGATGAATTAACAGAACACACAGCAGTTTCTCAGAAAGATTCTTTCCAGTTTTGAACGGAAGATATTTCCTTTTTCACCATAGCCCTCTATGGGCTTCCAAATATCCCTTTGCTAATTCCACAAGAACAGCCTTAGCGAAAGGCTTCTTGAAGGGAAAGATGTAACTCTGTGAGATGAATTAACAGAACACAGAGCAGTTTCTCAGAAAGCTTCTTTCCAGTTTTGAACGGAAGATATTTCCTTTTTCACCATAGCCCTCTATGGTCTTCCAAATATCCCTTTGCCAATTCCACAAGAGCAGCCTTAGCGAAAGGCTTCTTGAAGGGAAAGATGTAACTCTGTGAGATGAATTAACAGAACACAGAGCAGTTTCTCAGAAAGCTTCTTTCCAGTTTTGAACGGAAGATATTTCCTTTTTCACCATAGCTCTCTATGGGCTTCCAAATATCCCTTTGCCTATTCCACAAGAACAGCCTTAGCGAAAGGCTTCTTGAAGGGAAAGATGTAACTCTGTGAGATGAATTAACAGAACACAGAGCAGTTTCTCAGAAAGCTTCTTTCCAGTTTTGAACGGAAGATATTTTTTCACCATAGCCTCTATGGGCTTCCAAATATCCTTTGCTAATTCCACAAGAACAGCCTTAGCGAAAGGCTTCTTGAAGGGAAAGATGTAACTCTGTGAGATGAATTAACAGAACACAGAGCAGTTTCTCAGAAAGCTTCTTTCCAGTTTTGAACTGAAGATATTTCCTTTTTCACCATAGCCCTCTATGGGCTTCCAAATATCCCTAATTCCACAAGAACAGCCTTAGCGAAAGGCTTCTTGAAGGAAAGATGAACTCTGTGAGATGAATTAAGAGAACACAGAGCAGTTTCTCAGAAAGCTTCTTTCCGGTTTTGAACGGAAGATATTTCCTTTTTCACCGTAGCCCTCTATGGGCTTCCAAATATCCCTTTGCTAGTTCCACAAGAACAGCCTTCGCGAAAGGCTTCTTGAAGGGAAAGATGCAACTCTGTGAGATGAATTAACAGAACACAGAGCAGTTTCTCAGAAAGCTTCTTTCCGGTTTTGAACGGAAGATATTTCCTTTTCACCATAGCTCTCTATGGGCTTCCAAATATCCTTGCCAATTCCACAAGAACAGCCTTAGCGAAAGGCTTCTTGAAGGAAAGATGTAACTCTGTGACATGAATTAACAGAACACAGAGCAGTTTCTCAGAAAGCTTCTTTCCAGTTTTGAACGGAAGATATTTCCTTTTTCAACATAGCCTCTATGGGCTTCCAAATATCCTTTGCTAATTCCACAAGAACAGCCTTAGCAAAAGGCTTTTGAAGGAAAGATGTAACTCTGTGAGATGAATTAACAGAACACAGAGCAGTTTCTCAGAAAGCTTCTTTCCAGTTTTGAACGGAACATATTTCCTTTTTCAACATAGCCCTCTATGGGAGTCCAAATATCCCTTTGACAATTCCACAACAACAGCCTTAGCGAAAGGCTTTTGAAGAGAAAGATGTAACTCTGTGAGATGAATTAACAGAACACAGAGCAGTTTGTCAGAAAGCTTTTTCCAGTTTTGAACGGAAGATATTTCCTTTTTCACCATAGCCCTCTATGGGCTTCCAAATATCCCTTTGCCAATTCCACAAGAACAGCCTTAGCGAAAGGCTTCTTGAAGGGAAAGATGTAACTCTGTGAGATGAATTAACAGAACACAGAGCAGTTTCTGAAAAAGCTTCTTCCAGTTTTGAACGGAAGATATTTTCTTTTTCACCATAGCCCTCTATGGGCTTCCAAATACCCCTTGCCAATTCCACAAGAACAGCCTTAGCGAAAGGCTTTTGAAGGGAAAGATGTAACTCTGAGATGAATTAACAGAACACAGAGCAGTTTCTCAGAAAGCTTTTTCCAGTTTTGAACGGAAGATATTTCCTTTTTCACCATAGCCTCTATGGGCTTCCAAATATCCCTTTGCCAATTCCACAAGAACAGCCTTAGCGAAAGGCTTCTTGAAGGGAAAGATGTAACTCTGAGATGAATTAACAGAACACAGAGCAGTTTCTCAGAAAGCTTCTTTCCAGTTTTGAACGGAAGATATTTCCTTTTTCACCATAGCCCTCTATGGGCTTCCAAATATCCTTTGCCTTTTTTTCCACAAGAACAGCCTTAGCGAAGGCTTCTTGAAGGGAAAGATGTAACTCTGTGAGATGAATTAACAGAACACAGAGCAGTTTCTCAGAAAGCTTCTTTCCAGTTTTGAACGGAAGATATTTCCTTTTTCACCATAGCCCTATGGGCTTCCAAATATCCCTTTGCCTTTTCCACAAGAACAGCTCTTAGCGAAAGGCTTTTGAAGGAAAGATGTAACTGTGAGATGAATTAACAGAACACAGAGCAGTTTCTCTGAAAGCTTCTTTCCAGGTTTGAACGGAAGATATTTCCTTTTTCAACATAGCCCTCTATGGGCTTCCAAATATCCCTTTGCCAATTCGACAAGAACAGCCTTAGCGAAAGGCTTCTTGAAGGGAAAGATGTAACTCTGTCAGGTGAATTAACAGAACACAGAGCAGTTTCTCAGAAAGCTTCTTTCCAGTTTTGAATGGAAGATATTTCCTTTTTCACCATAGCCCTCTATGGGCTTCCAAATATCACTTTGCCAATTCCACAAGAACAGCCTTAGCGAAAGGCTTCTTGAGGGGAAAGATGTAACTCTGTGAGATGAATTAACAGAACACAGAGCAGTTTCTCAGAAAGCTTCTTTCCAGTTTTGAACGGAAGATAATTCCTTTTTCAACATAGCCCTCTATGGGCGTCCAAATATCCCTTTGCCAATTCCACAAGAACAGCCTTAGCGAAAGGCTTCTTGAAGAGAAATATGTAACTCTGTGAGATGAATTAACAGAACACAGAGTAGTTCTCAGAAAGCTTCTTTCTAGTTTTGAACGGAAGATATTTTCTTTTTCACCATAGCCCTCTATGGGCTTCCAAATATCCCTTTGCCAATTCCACAAGAACAGCCTTAGCGAAAGGCTTCTTGAAGGGAAAGATGTAACTCTTTGAGATGAATTAACAGAACACAGAGCAGTTTCTCAGAAAGCTTCTTTCCAGTTTTGAACGGAAGATATTTTCTTTTTCACCATAGCACTCTATGGGTTTCCAAATATTCCTTGCTAATTCCTCAAGAACAGCCTCAGCAAAGGCTTCTGAAGGATAGTTGTAACTCTGTGAGATGAATTAACAGAACACAGAGCAGTTTCTCACAAAGCTTCTTTCCAGTTTTGAACGGAAGATATTTCCTTTTTCACCCTAGCCCTCTATGGGATTCCAAATATCCCTTTGCCAATTCCACAAGAACAGCCTTAGCGAAAGGCTTCTTGAAGGGAAAGATGTAACTCTGTGAGATGAATTAACAGAATACAGAGCAGTTTCTCAGACAGCTTCTTTCCAGTTTTGAACGGAAGATATTTCCTTATTCACCATAGCCTCTATGGCCTTCTAAATATCCCTTGCTAGTTCCACAAGAACAGCCTTAGCGAAAGGCTTTTGAAGGAAAGATGTAACTCTGTGAGATGAATTAACAGAACACAGAGCAGTTTCTCAGAAAGCTTCTTTCCAGTTTTGAACGAAAGATATTTCCTTTTTCCATAGCCTCTATGGGATACCCAATATCCCTTTGCTAATTCCACAAGAACAGCCTTAGAGAAAGGCTTTTGAAGGGAAAGATGTAACCTGTGAGATGAATTAACAGAATACAGAGCAGTTTCTCAGAAAGCTTCTTTCCAGTTTTGAACGGAAGATGTTTCCTTTTTCACCATAGCCCTCTACGGGCTTCCAGATATCCCTTGCCAATTCCACAAGAACAGCCTTAGCGAAAGGCTTCTTGAAGGAAAGATGTAACCTGTGAGATGAATTAACAGAACACAGAGCAGTTTCTCAAAATGCTTCTTTCCAGTT
>JAKFHT010001422.1:0-29835 GCA_023783455.1 Erythrocebus patas | reverse complement strand
CTGTAATTGGCAAAGGATATTTGGAAGCCCATACAGGGCTATGTTGAAAAAGGAAATATCTTCCGTCAAAACTGGAAAGAAGGTTTCTGAGAAACTGCTCTGTGTTCTGTTAATTGATCTCACAGAGTTACATCTTTCCTTCAAAGCCTTTCGCTAAGGCTGTTCTTGTGGAATTAGCAAAGGATATTTGAAGCCCATAGAGCTATGGTGAAAAAGAAATATCTTCCGTCAAAACTGGAAAGAAGGTTTCTGAGAAACTGCTCTGTGTTCTGTTAATTGATCTCACAGAGTTACATCTTTCCTTCAAGAGCCTTTTCGCTAAGGCTGTTCTTGTGGAATTAGCAAAGGATATTTGAAGCCCATAGAGCTATGGTGAAAAAGAAATATCTTCCGTTCAAAACTGGAAGAAGCTTTCTGAGAAACTGCTCTGTGTTCTGTAATTCATCTCACAGAGTTACATCTTTCCTTCAAGAAGCCTTTCACTAAGGCTGTTCTTGTGAATTGGCAAAGGATATTTGAAGCCCATAGAGCCCTATGTTGAAAAAGGAAATATCTTCCGTCAAAACTGGAAAGAAGGTTTCTGAGAAACTGCTCTGTGTTCTGTTAATTGATCTCACAGAGTTACATCTTTCCCTTCAAAGCCTTTCGCTAAGGCTGTTCTTGTGGTATTGGCAAAGGGATATTTGAAGCCCATAGAGGGTATGGTGAAAAAGAAATATCTTCCGCTCAAAACTGGAAAGAAGGTTTCTGAGAAACTGCTCTGTGTTCTGTTAATTCATCTCACAGGTTACATCTTTCCTTCAAGAGCCTTTTCGCTAAGGCTGTTCTTCTGTAATTGGCAAAGGATATTTGAAGCCCATAGAGGGTATGGTGAAAAAGAAATATCTTCCGTTCAAAACTGGAAGAAGCTTTCTGAGAAACTGCTCTGTGTTCTGTGAATTCATCTCACAGGTTACATCTTTCCTTCAAGAAGCCTTTGCTAAGGCTGTTCTTGTGGAATTGGCAAGGATATTTGGAAGCCCTTACAGGGCTATGGTGAAAAAGGAAATATCTTCCGTCAAAACTGGAAAGAAGGTTTCTGAGAAACTGCTCTGTGTTCTGTTAATTGATCTCACAGAGTTACATCTTTCCTTCAAAGCCTTTCGCTAAGGCTGTTCTTGTGGAATTGGCAAGGATATTTGGAAGCCCATAGAGCTATGGTGAAAAAGAAATATCTTCCGTTCAAAACTGGAAAGAAGCTGGGATATGGTGAAAAAGAAATATCTTCCGTCAAAACTGGAAAGAAGCTTGAGAAACTGCTCTGTGTTCTGTTAATTGATCTCACAGAGTTACATCTTTCCTTCAAGAAGCCTTTGCTAAGGCTGTTCTTGTGGAATTGGCAAAGGGATATTTGAAGCCCATAGAGGGTATGGTGAAAAAGAAATATCTTCCGTTCAAAACTGGAAGAAGCTTTCTGAGAAACTGCTCTGTGTTCTGTTAATTGATCTCACAGAGTTACATCTTTCCTTCAAGAAGCCTTTGCTAAGGCTGTTCTTGTGAATTGGCAAAGGGATATTTGAAGCCCATAGAGGGTATGGTGAAAAAGAAATATCTTCCGTCAAAACTGGAAAGAAGCTTTCTGAGAAACTGCTCTGTGTTCTGTTAATTGATCTCACAGAGTTACATCTTTCCCTTCAAGAAGCCTTTCGCTAAGGCTGTTCTTGTGGTATTGGCAAAGGGATATTTGGAAGCCCATAGAGGGCTATGGTGAAAAAGGAAATATCTTCCGTCAAAACTGGAAAGAAGCTTTCTGAGAAACTGCTCTGTGTTCTGTTAATTCATCTCACAGAGTTACATCTTTCCCTTCAAGAAGGCTTTCGCTAAGGCTGTTCTTGTGGTATTGGCAAAGTGATATTTGGAAGCCCATAGAGGGCTATGGTGAAAAAGGAAATATCTTCCGTTCAAAACTGGAAAGAAGCTTTCTGAGAAACTGCTCTGTGTTCTGTGAATTCATCTCACAGAGTTACATCTTTCCCTTCAAGAAGCCTTTCGCTAAGGCTGCTCTTGTTGAATTGGCAAAGGGATATTTGAAAGCCCATAGAGGGGTATGGTGAAAAAGGAAATATCTTCCGTTCAAAACTGGAAAGAAGCATTCTGAGAAACACTCTGTATTCTGTTAATTCATCTCACAGAGTTACATCTTTCCCTTCAAGAGGCCTTGTGCTAAGGCTGTTCTCCTGCAATTGGGAAAGGGGTATTTGAAGCCCAAAGAGGGCTATGGTGAAAAAGGAAATATCTTCCGTTCAAAACCGGAAAGAAGCTTTCTGAGAAACTGCTCTGTGTTCTGTTAATTCATCTCACAGTGTTACATCTTTCCCTTCAAGAAGCCTTTCGCTAAGGCTGCTCTTGTGGAAATGGCAAAGGGATATTTGGAAGCCCTTACAGGGCTATGGTGAAAAAGGAAATATCTTCCGTTCAAAACTGGAAAGAAGCTTTCTGAGAAACTGCTCTGTGTTCTGTTAATTCATCTCACAGAGTTACATCTTTCCCTTCAAGAAGCCTTTCGCTAAGGCTGTTCTTGTGGAATTGGCAAAGTGATATTTGGAAGCCCATAGAGGGCTATGGTGAAAAAGGAAATATCTTCCGTTCAAAACTGGAAAGAAGCTTTCTGAGAAACTACTCTGTGTTCTGTTAATTCATCTCACAGAGTTACATCTTTCCTTCAAGAAGCCTTTCGCTAAGGCTGTTCTTGTGGAATTGGCAAAGGATATTTGGAAGCCCATAGAGGGCTATGGTGAAAAAGGAAATATCTTCCGTTCAAAACTGGAAAGAAGCTTTCTGAGAAACTGCTCTGTGTTCTGTTAATTCATCTCACAGAGTTACATCTTTCCCTTCAAGAAGCCTTTCGCTAAGGCTGTTCTTGTGGTATTGGCAAAAGGATATTTGCAAGCCCATAGAGCCCTATGTTGAAAAAGGAAATATCTTCCGTTCAAAACTGGAAAGAAGCTTGAGAAACTGCTCTGTGTTCTGTGAATTCATCTCACAGAGTTACATCTTTCCTTCAAGAAGCCTTCGCTAAGGCTGTTCTTGTGGAATTGGCAAAGTGATATTTGGAAGCCCTTAGAGGGCTATGGTGAAAAAGGAAATATCTTCCGTTCAAAACTGGAAAGAAGCTTTCTGAGAAACTGCTCTGTGTTCTGTGAATTCATCTCACAGAGTTACATCTTTCCTTCAAGAAGCCTTTCGCTAAGGCTGCTCTTGTGGAATTGGCAAAGGATATTTGGAAGCCCATAGGGCTATGGTGAAAAAGGAAATATCTTCCGTTCAAAACTGGAAAGAAGCATTCTGAGAAACACTCTGTATTCTGTTAATTCATCTCACAGAGTTACATCTTTCCCTTCAAGAGGCCTTTTGCTAAGGCTGTTCTTGTGGAATTGGCAAAGGATATTTGGAAGCCCAAAGAGGGCTATGGTGAAAAAGGAAATATCTTCCGCTCAAAACTGGAAAGAAGCTTGAGAAACTACTCTGTGTTCTGTTAATTCATCTCACAGAGTTACATCTTTCCTTCAAGAAGCCTTTCGCTAAGGCTGTTCTTGTGGAATTGGCAAAGGATATTTGGAAGCCCATAGAGGGCTATGGTGAAAAAGGAAATATCTTCCGTTCAAAACTGGAAAGAAGCTTTCTGAGAAACTGCTCTGTGTTCTGTTAATTCATCTCACAGAGTTACATCTTTCCTTCAAGAAGCCTTTCGCTAAGGCTGTTCTTGTGGTATTGGCAAAGGATATTTGCAAGCCCATAGAGCCCTATGTTGAAAAAGGAAATATCTTCCGTCAAAACTGGAAAGAAGCTTTCTGAGAAACTGCTCTGTGTTCTGTGAATTCATCTCACAGAGTTACATCTTTCCTTCAAGAAGCCTTTCTAAGGCTGTTCTTGTGGAATTGGCAAAGGATATTTGGAAGCCCTTAGAGGGCTATGGTGAAAAAGGAAATATCTTCCGTTCAAAACTGGAAAGAAGCTTTCTGAGAAACTGCTCTGTGTTCTGTGAATTCATCTCACAGAGTTACATCTTTCCTTCAAGAAGCCTTTCGCTAAGGCTGTTCTTGTGGAATTGGCAAAGGATATTTGAAGCCCATAGAGGGGTATGGTGAAAAAGGAAATATCTTCCGTTCAAAACTGGAAAGAAGCATTCTGAGAAACACTCTGTATTCTGTTAATTCATCTCACAGAGTTACATCTTTCCCTTCAAGAGGCCTTTTGCTAAGGCTGTTCTTGTGGAATTGGCAAAGGATATTTGAAGCCCAAAGAGGGCTATGGTGAAAAAGGAAATATCTTCCGCTCAAAACTGGAAAGAAGCTTTCTGAGAAACTGCTCTGTGTTCTGTTAATTCATCTCACAGTGTTACATCTTTCCCTTCAAGAAGCCTTTCACTAAGGCTGTTCTTGTGGAATTGGCAAAGGGATATTTGGAAGCCCTTACAGGGCTATGGTGAAATAGGAAATATCTTCCGTTCAAAACTGGAAAGAAGCTTTCTGAGAAACTGCTCTGTGTTCTGTTAATTCATCTCACAGAGTTACACCTTTCCCTTCAAGAAGCCTTTCGCTAAGGCTGCTCTTGTGGAATTGGCAAAGGATATTTGGAAGCCCATAGAGGGCTACGGTGAAAAAGGAAATATCTTCCGCTCAAAACTGGAAAGAAGGTTTCTGAGAAACTACTCTGTGTTCTGTTAATACATCTCACAGAGTTACATCTTTCCTTCAAGAAGCCTTCGCTAAGGCTGTTCTTGTGGAATTGGCAAAGTGATATTTGGAAGCCCATAGAGGGCTATGGTGAAAAAGGAAATATCTTCCGTTCAAAACTGGAAAGAAGCTTTCTGAGAAACTACTCTGTGTTCTGTTAATTCATCTCACAGAGTTACATATTTCCCTTCAGGAAGCCTTTCGCTAAGCCTGCTCTTGTGGAATTGGCAAAGGGATATTTGGAAGCCCATAGAGGGCTACGGTGAAAAAGGAAATATCTTCCGTTCAAAAGTGGAAAGAAGCTGGGATATAGTGAAAAAGGAAATATGTTCCGTTCAAAACTGGAAGGAAGCTTTCTGAGAAACTGCTCTGTTTTCTGTTAACTCATCTCACAGAGTTACATCTTTCCCTTCAAGAAGCCTTTCGCTAAGGCTGTTCTTGTGGAATTGGCAAAGGATATTTGGAAGCCCATAGAGGGCTATGGTGAAAAAGGAAATATCTTCCGTTCAAAACTGGAAAGAAGCTTTCTGAGAAACTACTCTGTGTTCTGTTAATTCATCTCACAGAGTTACATATTTCCCTTCAGGAAGCCTTTCGCTAAGCCTGCTCTTGTGGAATTGGCAAAGGGATATTTGGAAGCCCATAGAGGGCTACGGTGAAAAAGGAAATATCTTCCGTTCAAAAGTGGAAAGAAGCTGGGATATAGTGAAAAAGGAAATATGTTCCGTTCAAAACTGGAAGGAAGCTTTCTGAGAAACTGCTCTGTGTTCTGTTAATTCGTCTCACAGAGTTACATCTTTCCCTTAAAGAAGCCTTTCGCTAAGGCTGTTCTTGTGGAATTGGCAAAGTGATATTTGGAAGCCCATAGAGGGCTATTTCGAAAAAGGAGATATCTTCCGTTCAAAACTGGAAAGAACCTTTCTGAGAAACTGCTCTGTGTTCTGTGAATTCATCTCACAGATTTACATCTTTCCCTTCAAGAAGCCTTTCACTAAGGCTGTTCTTGTGGAATTGGCAAAGGGATATTTGGAAGCCCATAGGGAGCTATGGTGAAAAAGGAAATATCTTCCGTTAAAAATGGGAAAGAAGCTTTCTGAGAAACTGCTCTGTGTTCTGTTAATTCATCTCACAGAGTTACATCTTTCCATTCAGGAAGCCTTTCGCTAAGCCTGCTCTTGTGGAATTGGCAAAGGGATATGTGTTAGCCCATAGAGGGCTACGGTGAAAAAGGAAATATCTTCCGTTCAAAACTGGAAAGAAGCTGGGATATGGTGAAAAAGGAAATATGTTCCATTCAAAACTGGAAAGAAGCTTTCTGAGAAACACTCTGTGTTCTGTTAATTCATCTCACAGATTTACATCTTTCCCTTCAAGAGGCCTTTCGCTAAGGCTATTCTTGTGCAAGTGGTAAAGGGGTATTTGGAAGCCCAAAGTGGGCTATGGTGAAAAACGAAATATCTTCCGTTCACAACTGGAAAGAAGCATTCTGAGAAACTACTCTGTGTTCTAATAATTCATCTCACAGAGTTACATATTTCCCTTCAAGAAGCCTTTCGCTAAGGCTGTTCTTGTGGAATTGGCAAAGGGATATTTGGAAGCCCATAGAGGGCTATGGTGAAAAATGAAATATCTTCCGTTCAAAACTGGAAAGAAGCCTTCTGAGAAGCTGCTCTGTGTTCTGTTAATTCATCTCACAGAGTTACAACTTTCCTTCAAGAAGCCTTTCGCTAAGGCTGTTCTTGTGGAATTGGCAAAGGATATTTGGAAGCCCATAGAGGGCTATGGTGAAAAGGAAATATCTTCCGTTAAAAACAGGAAAGAAGCTTTCTGAGAAACTGCTCTGTGTTCTGTTAATTCATCTCACAGAGTTACATCTTTCCTTCAAGAAGCCTTTCGCTAAGGCTGTTCTTGTGGTATTGGCAAAGGATATTTGGAAGCCCATAGAGGGCTATGGTGAAAAAGGAAATATCTTCCGTTCAAAACTGGAAAGAAGCTTTCTGAGAAGCTGCTCTGTGTTCTGTTAATTCATCTCACAGAGTTACAACTTTCCTTCAAGAAGCCTTCGCTAAGGCTGTTCTTGTGGAATTGGCAAGGATATTTGGAAGCCCATAGAGGGCTATGGTGAAAAAGGAAATATCTTCCGTTAAAAACAGGAAAGAAGCTTGAGAAACTGCTCTGTGTTCTGTTAATTCATCTCACAGAGTTACATCTTTCCCTTCAAGAAGCCTTTCGCTAAGGCTGTTCTTGTGGTATTGGCAAAGGATATTTGCAAGCCCATAGAGCCCTATGTTGAAAAAGGAAATATCTTCCGCTCAAAACTGGAAAGAAGCTTTCTGAGAAACTGCTCTGTGTTCTGTGAATTCATCTCACAGAGTTACATCTTTCCTTCAAGAAGCCTTCGCTAAGGCTCTTCTTGTGGAATTGGCAAAGGATATTTGGAAGCCCTTAGAGGGCTATGGTGAAAAGGAAATATCTTCCGTTCAAAACTGGAAAGAAGCTTGAGAAGCTGCTCTGTGTTCTGTTAATTCATCTCACAGAGTTACGTCTTTCCCTTCAAGAAGCCTTTCGCTAAGGCTGTTCTTCTGCAATTGGCAAAGTGATATTTGGAAGCCCATAGAGGGCTATGGTGAAAAAGGAAATATCTTCCGCTCAAAACTGGAAAGAAGCTTTCTGAGTAAATGCTCTGTGTTCTGTTAATTCATCTCACAGATTTACATCTTTCCCTTCAAGAAGCCTTTCGCTACGGCTGTTCTTGTGGAATTGGCAAAGTGATATTTGGAAGCCCATAGAGAGCTATGGTGAAAAAGGAAAGAACTTCCGTTCAAAACTGGAAAGAAGCTTTCTGAGAAGCTGCTCTGTGTTCTGTTAATTCATCTCACAGAGTTACGTCTTTCCCTTCAAGAAGCCTTTTGCTAAGGCTGTTCTTGTGGAATTGGCAAAGTGATATTTGGAAGCCCATAGAGGGCTATGGTGAAAAAGGAAATATCTTCCGTTCAAAACTGGAAAGAAGCTTTCTGAGAAACTGCTCTGTGTTCTGTTAATTCATCTCACAGAGTTACATCTTTCCCTTCAAGAAGCCTTTCGCTAAGGCTGTTCTTGTGGTATTGGCAAAGGGATATTTGGAATCCCATAGAGGGCTATGGTGACAAAGTAAATATCTTCCGTTAAAAACGGGAAAGAAGCTTTCTGAGAAACTGCTCTGTGTTCTGTTAATTCATCTCACAGAGTTACATCTTTCCTTCAAGAAGCCTTTGCTAAGGCTGTTCTTGTGGTATTGGCAAAGGATATTTGCAAGCAGATACAGCCCTATGTTGAAAAAGTAAATATCTTCCGTTAAAAACGGAAAGAAGCTTGAGAAACTGCTCTGTGTTCTGTTAATACATCTCACAGAGTTACATCTTTCCTTCAAGAAGGCTTTCGCTAAGGCTGTTCTTGTGGTATTGGCAAAGGATATTTGCAAGCAGATAGAGCCCTATGTTGAAAAAGGAAATATCTTCCGTTCAAAACTGGAAAGAACCTTTCTGAGAAACTGCTCTGTGTTCTGTGAATTCATCTCACAGAGTTACATCTTTGCCTTCAAGAAGCCTTTCGCTAAGGCTGTTCTTGTGGAATTGGCAAAGGGATATTTGAAAGCCCATAGAGGGGTATGGTGAAAAGGAAATATCTTCCGTTCAAAACTGGATAGAGGCTTTCTGAGAAACTGCTCTGTGTTCTGTTAATTCATCTCACAGAGTTACATCTTTCCCTTCAAGAAGCCTTTCACTAAGGCTGTTCTTGTGGAATTGGCAAAGGGATATTTGGAAGCCCTTACAGGGCTATGGTGAAATAGGAAATATCTTCCGTTCAAACGTGGAAAGAAGCTTTCTGAGAAACTGCTCTGTGTTCTGTTAATTCATCTCACAGAGTTACACCTTTCCCTTCAAGAAGCCTTTCGCTAAGGCTGTTCTTGTGGAATTGGCAAAGGGATATTTGGAAGCCCATAGAGGGCTATGGTAAAAAAGGAAATATCTTCCGTTCAAAACTGGAAAAAAGGTTTCTGAGAAACTACTCTGTGTTCTGTTAATACATCTCACAGAGTTACATCTTTCCCTTCAAGAAGCCTTTCGCTAAGGCTGTTCTTGTGGAATTGGCAAAGGGATATTTGGAAGCCCATAGAGGGCTATGGTGAAAAAGGAAATATCTTCCGTTCAAAACTGGAAAGAAGCTTTCTGAGAAACTACTCTGTGTTCTGTTAATTCATCTCACAGAGTTACATATTTCCCTTCAGGAAGCCTTTCGCTAAGCCTGCTCTTGTCGAATTGGCAAAGGGATATTTGGAAGCCCATAGAAGGCTACGGTGAAAAAGGAAATATCTTCCGTTCAAAAGTGGAAAGAAGCTGGGATATAGTGAAAAAGGAAATATGTTCCGTTCAAAACTGGAAGGAAGCTTTCTGAGAAACTGCTCTGTGTTCTGTTAATTCGTCTCACAGAGTTACATCTTTCCCTTAAAGAATCCTTTCGCTAAGGCTGTTCTTGTGGAATTGGCAAAGTGATATTTGGAAGCCCATAGAGGGCTATGGCGAAAAACGAAATATCTTCCGTTCAAAACTGGAAAGAACCTTTCTGAGAAACTGCTCTGTGTTCTGTGAATTCATCTCACAGATTTACATCTTTCCCTTCAAGAAGCCTTTCACTAAGGCTGTTCTTGTGGAATTGGCAAAGGGATATTTGGAAGCCCATAGGGGGCTATGGTGAAAAAGGAAATATCTTCCGTTAAAAATGGGAAAGAAGCTTTCTGAGAAACTGCTCTGTGTTCTGTTAATTCATCTCACAGAGTTACATCTTTCCATTCAGGAAGCCTTTCGCTAAGCCTGCTCTTGTGGAATTGGCAAAGGGATATGTGTTAGCCCATAGAGGGCTACGGTGAAAAAGGAAATATCTTCCGTTCAAAACTGGAAAGAAGCTGGGATATGGTGAAAAAGGAAATATGTTCCGTTCAAAACTGGAAAGAAGCTTTCTGAGAAACACTCTGTGTTCTGTTAATTCATCTCACAGATTTACATCTTTCCCTTCAAGAGGCCTTTCGCTAAGGCTATTCTTGTGCAATTGGTAAAGGGGTATTTGGAAGCCCAAAGTGGGCTATGGTGAAAAAGGAAATATCTTCCGTTCAAAACTGGAAAGAAGCTTTCTGAGAAACTGCTCTGTGTTCTGTTAATTCATCTCACAGAGTTACATCTTTCCCTACAAGAAGCCTTTCGCTAAGGCTGTTCTTGTGGTATTGGCAAAGGGATATTTGCAAGCCCATAGAGAGCTATGGTGAAAAAGGAAATATCTTCCGTTCAAAACTGGAAAGAAGCTTTCTGAGAAACTGCTCTGTGTTCGGTGAATTCATCTCACAGAGTTACATCTTTCCCTTCAAGAAGCCTTTCGCTAAGGCTGTTCTTCTGTAATTGGCAAAGTGATATTTGGAAGCCCATACAGGGCTATGTTGAAAAAGGAAATATCTTCCGTTCAAAACTGGAAAGAAGCTTTCTGAGAAACTGCTCTGTGTTCTGTTAATTGATCTCACAGAGTTACATCTTTCCCTTCAAGAAGCCTTTCGCTAAGGCTGTTCTTGTGGTATTGGCAAAGGGATATTTGGAAGCCCATAGAGGGCTATGGTGAAAAAGTAAATACCTTCCGTTAAAAACGGGAAAGAAGCTTTCTGAGAAACTGCTCTGTGTTCTGTTAATTCATCTCACAGAGTTACATCTTTCCCTTCAAGAAGGCTTTCGCTAAGGCTGTTCTTGTGGTATTGGCAAAGTGATATTTGGAAGCCCATAGAGGGCTATGGTGAAAAAGGAAATATCTTCCGTTCAAAACTGGAAAGAAGCTTTCTGAGAAACTGCTCTGTGTTCTGTGAATTCATCTCACAGAGTTACATCTTTCCCTTCAAGAAGCCTTTCGCTAAGGCTGCTCTTGTTGAATTGGCAAAGGGATATTTGAAAGCCCATAGAGGGGTATGGTGAAAAAGGAAATATCTTCCGTTCAAAACTGGAAAGAAGCATTCTGAGAAACACTCTGTATTCTGTTAATTCATCTCACAGAGTTACATCTTTCCCTTCAAGAGGCCTTGTGCTAAGGCTGTTCTCGTGCAATTGGGAAAGGGGTATTTGAAGCCCAAAGAGGGCTATGGTGAAAAAGGAAATATCTTCCGTTCAAAACCGGAAAGAAGCTTTCTGAGAAACTGCTCTGTGTTCTGTTAATTCATCTCACAGTGTTACATCTTTCCCTTCAAGAAGCCTTTCGCTAAGGCTGTTCTTGTGGAATTGGCAAAGGATATTTGGAAGCCCTTACAGGGCTATGGTGAAAAAGGAAATATCTTCCGCTCAAAACTGGAAAGAAGCTTTCTGAGAAACTGCTCTGTGTTCTGTTAATTCATCTCACAGAGTTACATCTTTCCTTCAAGAAGCCTTTCGCTAAGGCTGTTCTTGTGGAATTGGCAAAGGATATTTGGAAGCCCATAGAGGGCTATGGTGAAAAAGAAATATCTTCCATTCAAAACTGGAAAGAAGGTTTCTGAGAAACTGCTCTGTGTTCTGTTAATACATCTCACAGAGTTACATCTTTCCTTCAAGAAGCTTTCGCTAAGGCTGTTCTTGTGGAATTGGCAAGGGATATTTGGAAGCCCATAGAGGCTATGGTGAAAAGGAAATATCTTCCGTTCAAAACTGGAAAGAAGCTTTCTGAGAAACTACTCTGTGTTCTGTTAATTCATCTCACAGGTTACATCTTTCCTTCAAGAAGCCTTTCGCTAAGGCTGTTCTTGTGGAATTAGCAAAGGATATTTGGAAGCCCTTAGAGGGCTATGGTGAAAAAGAAATATCTTCCGTTCAAAACTGGAAGAAGCTTTCTGAAACTGCTCTGTGTTCTGTTAATTCATCTCACAGAGTTACATCTTTCCTTCAAAAGCCTTTCGCTAAGGCTGTTCTTGTGGAATTGGCAAAGGATATTTGCAAGCCCATAGAGCCCTATGTTGAAAAAGGAAATATCTTCCGCTCAAAACTGGAAAGAAGCTTTCTGAGAAACTGCTCTGTGTTCTGTGAATTCATCTCACAGAGTTACATCTTTCCTTCAAGAAGCCTTTCGCTAAGGCTGCTCTTGTGGAATTGGCAAAGGATATTTGGAAGCCCATAGAGGCTATGGTGAAAAGGAAATATCTTCCGTTCAAAACTGGAAAGAAGCTTTCTGAGAAGCTGCTCTGTGTTCTGTTAATTCATCTCACAGAGTTACATCTTTCCTTCAAGAAGCCTTTCGCTAAGGCTGTTCTTGTGGAATTGGCAAAGTGATATTTGGAAGCCCATAGAGGGCTATGGTGAAAAGGAAATATCTTCCGCTTCAAAACTGGAAAGAAGCTTTCTGAGAAACTGCTCTGTGTTCTGTTAATTCATCTCACAGATTTACATCTTTCCCTTCAAGAAGCCTTTCGCTACGGCTGTTCTTGTGGAATTGGCAAAGTGATATTTGGAAGCCCATAGAGAGCTATGGTGAAAAAGGAAAGAACTTCCGTTCAAAACTGGAAAGAAGCTTTCTGAGAAGCTGCTCTGTGTTCTGTTAATTCATCTCACAGAGTTACGTCTTTCCCTTCAAGAAGCCTTCGCTAAGGCTGTTCTTGTGGAATTGGCAAAGTGATATTTGGAAGCCCATAGAGGGCTATGGTGAAAAGGAAATATCTTCCGCTCAAAACTGGAAAGAAGCTTGAGAAACTACTCTGTGTTCTAATAATTCATCTCACAGAGTTACATAAAGGCTACGGTGAAAAAGGAAATATCTTCCGTTCAAAAGTGGAAAGAAGCTGGGATATAGTGAAAAAGGAAATATGTTCCGCTCAAAACTGGAAAGAAGCTTGAGAAACTGCTCTGTGTTCTGTTAATTCATCTCACAGAGTTACATCTTTCCTTCAAAAGCCTTTCGCTAAGGCTGTTCTTGTGGAATTGGCAAAGTGATATTTGGAAGCCCATAGAGGGCTATGGTGAAAAAGAAATATCTTCCGCTCAAAACTGGAAAGAACCTTTCTGAGAAACTGCTCTGTGTTCTGTGAATTCATCTCACAGATTTACATCTTTCCTTCAAGAAGCCTTTCACTAAGGCTGTTCTTGTGGAATTGGCAAAGGATATTTGGAAGCCCATAGGGCTATGGTGAAAAGGAAATATCTTCCGTTCAAAACTGGAAAGAAGCTTTCTGAGAAACTGCTCTGTGTTCTGTTAATTCATCTCACAGAGTTACATCTTATCTTCCGCTCAAAACTGGAAAGAAGCTGGGATATGGTGAAAAGGAAATATCTTCCGCTCAAAACTGGAAAGAAGCTTTCTGAGAAACTGCTCTGTGTTCTGTTAATTCATCTCACAGATTTACATCTTTCCTTCAAGAGGCCTTTCGCTAAGGCTGTTCTTGTGGAATTGGCAAAGGATATTTGGAAGCCCATAGGGCTATGGTGAAAAGGAAATATCTTCCGTTCAAAACTGGAAAGAAGCTTTCTGAGAAACTACTCTGTGTTCTGTAATTCATCTCACAGAGTTACATATTTCCTTCAAGAAGCCTTTCGCTAAGGCTGTTCTTGTGGAATTGGCAAAGGATATTTGGAAGCCCATAGAGGGCTATGGTGAAAAGGAAATATCTTCCGCTCAAAACTGGAAAGAAGCTTGAGAAACTGCTCTGTGTTCTGTTAATTCATCTCACAGAGTTACATCTTTCCTTCAAGAAGCCTTTCGCTAAGGCTCTTCTTGTGGAATTGGCAAAGGATATTTGGAAGCCCTTAGAGGGCTATGGTGAAAAGGAAATATCTTCCGTTCAAAACTGGAAAGAAGCTTTCTGAGAACTGCTCTGTGTTCTGTTAATTCATCTCACAGAGTTACATCTTTCCTTCAAGAAGCCTTCGCTAAGGCTGTTCTTGTGCAATTGGCAAAGTGATATTTGGAAGCCCATAGAGGGCTATGGTGAAAAAGGAAATATCTTCCGTTCAAAACTGGAAAGAAGCTTTCTGAGTAAATGCTCTGTGTTCTGTTAATTCATCTCACAGATTTACATCTTTCCCTTCAAGAAGCCTTTCGCTGAGGCTGTAGTTGTGGAATTGGCAAAGGATATTTGAAGCCCATAGAGCTATGGTGAAAAGGAAATATCTTCCGTTCAAAACTGGAAAGAAGCTTGAGAAGCTGCTCTGTGTTCTGTTAATTCATCTCACAGAGTTACATCTTTCCCTTCAAAGCCTTTCGCTAAGGCTGTTCTTGTGGAATTGGCAAAGTGATATTTGGAAGCCCATAGAGGGCTATGGTGAAAAAGGAAATATCTTCCGTTCAAAACTGGAAAGAAGCTTTCTGAGAAACTGCTCTGTGTTCTGTTAATTCATCTCACAGAGTTACATCTTTCCCTTCAAGAAGCCTTTCGCTAAGGCTGTTCTTGTGGTATTGGCAAAGGGATATTTGGAAGCCCATAGAGGGCTATGGTGACAAAGTAAATATCTTCCGTTAAAAACGGGAAAGAAGCTTTCTGAGAAACTGCTCTGTGTTCTGTTAATTCATCTCACAGAGTTACATCTTTCCCTTCAAGAAGGCTTTCGCTAAGGCTGTTCTTGTGGTATTGGCAAAGGGATATTTGCAAGCAGATACAGCCCTATGTTGAAAAAGTAAATATCTTCCGTTAAAAACGGGAAAGAAGCTTTCTGAGAAACTGCTCTGTGTTCTGTTAATACATCTCACAGAGTTACATCTTTCCCTTCAAGAAGGCTTTCGCTAAGGCTGTTCTTGTGGTATTGGCAAAGGGATATTTGGAAGCAGATAGAGCCCTATGTTGAAAAAGGAAATATCTTCCGTTCAAAACTGGAAAGAAGCTTTCTGAGAAACTGCTCTGTGTTCTGTGAATTCATCTCACAGAGTTACATCTTTCCCTTCAAGAAGCCTTTCGCTAAGGCTGCTCTTGTGGAATTGGCAAAGGGATATTTGAAAGCCCATAGAGGGGTATGGTGAAAAAGGAAATATCTTCCGTTCAAAACTGGATAGAGGCTTTCTGAGAAACTGCTCTGTGTTCTGTTAATTCATCTCACAGAGTTACATCTTTCCCTTCAAGAAGCCTTTCACTAAGGCTGTTCTTGTGGAATTGGCAAAGGGATATTTGGAAGCCCTTACAGGGCTATGGTGAAATAGGAAATATCTTCCGTTCAAAACTGGAAAGAAGCTTTCTGAGAAACTGCTCTGTGTTCTGTTAATTCATCTCACAGAGTTACACCTTTCCCTTCAAGAAGCCTTTCGCTAAGGCTGTTCTTGTGGAATTGGCAAAGGATATTTGGAAGCCCATAGAGGGCTATGGTGAAAAGGAAATATCTTCCGTTCAAAACTGGAAAGAAGGTTTCTGAGAAACTGCTCTGTGTTCTGTTAATACATCTCACAGAGTTACATCTTTCCCTTCAAGAAGCCTTTCGCTAAGGCTGTTCTTGTGGAATTGGCAAAGGGATATTTGGAAGCCCATAGAGGGCTATGGTGAAAAAGGAAATATCTTCCGTTCAAAACTGGAAAGAAGCTTTCTGAGAAACTACTCTGTGTTCTGTTAATTCATCTCACAGAGTTACATATTTCCCTTCAGGAAGCCTTTCGCTAAGCCTGCTCTTGTGGAATTGGCAAAGGGATATTTGGAAGCCCATAGAGGGCTACGGTGAAAAAGGAAATATCTTCCGTTCAAAAGTGGAAAGAAGCTGGGATATGGTGAAAAAGGAAATATGTTCCGTTCAAAACTGGAAGGAAGCTTTCTGAGAAACTGCTCTGTGTTCTGTTAATTCATCTCACAGAGTTACATCTTTCCCTTAAAGAAGCCTTTCGCTAAGGCTGTTCTTGTGGAATTGGCAAAGTGATATTTGGAAGCCCATAGAGGGCTATGGCGAAAAACGAAATATCTTCCGTTCAAAACTGGAAAGAACCTTTCTGAGAAACTGCTCTGTGTTCTGTGAATTCATCTCACAGATTTACATCTTTCCCTTCAAGAAGCCTTTCGCTAAGGCTGTTCTTGTGGAATTGGCAAAGGGATATTTGGAAGCCCATAGGGGGCTATGGTGAAAAAGGAAATATCTTCCGTTAAAAATGGGAAAGAAGCTTTCTGAGAAACTGCTCTGTGTTCTGTTAATTCATCTCACAGAGTTACATCTTTCCATTCAGGAAGCCTTTCGCTAAGCCTGCTCTTGTGGAATTGGCAAAGGGATATGTGGAAGCCCATAGAGGGCTACGGTGAAAAAGGAAATATCTTCCGTTCAAAACTGGAAAGAAGCTGGGATATGGTGAAAAAGGAAATATGTTCCGTTCAAAACTGGAAAGAAGCTTTCTGAGAAACACTCTGTGTTCTGTTAATTCATCTCACAGATTTACATCTTTCCCTTCAAAGCCTTTCCTAAGGCTGTTCTTGTGGAATTGGCAAAGGGATATTTGGAAGCCCAAAGTGGGCTATGGTGAAAAGGAAATATCTTCCGCTCAAAACTGGAAAGAAGCTTGAGAAACTGCTCTGTGTTCTGTTAATTCATCTCACAGAGTTACATCTTTCCTTCAAGAAGCCTTTCGCTAAGGCTGTTCTTGTGGAATTGGCAAAGGGATATTTGGAATCCCTTACAGGGCTATGGTGAAAAAGGAAATATCTTCCGTTCAAAACTGGAAAGAAGCTTTCTGAGAAACTGCTCTGTGTTCTGTTAATTCATCTCACAGAGTTACACCTTTCCCTTCAAGAAGCCTTTCGCTAAGGCTGTTCTTGTGGAATTGGCAAAGGGATATTTGGAAGCCCATAGAGGGCTATGGTGAAAAAGGAAATATCTTCCGTTCAAAACTGGAAAGAAGGTTTCTGAGAAACTACTCTGTGTTCTGTTAATACATCTCACAGAGTTACATCTTTCCCTTCAAGAAGCCTTTCGCTAAGGCTGTTCTTGTGGAATTGGCAAAGTGATATTTGGAAGCCCATAGAGGGCTATGGTGAAAAAGGAAATATCTTCCGTTCAAAACTGGAAAGAAGCTTTCTGAGAAACTACTCTGTGTTCTGTTAATTCATCTCACAGAGTTACATATTTCCCTTCAGGAAGCCTTTCGCTAAGCCTGCTCTTGTGGAATTGGCAAAGGGATATTTGGAAGCCCATAGAGGGCTACGGTGAAAAAGGAAATATCTTCCGTTCAAAAGTGGAAAGAAGCTGGGATATAGTGAAAAAGGAAATATGTTCCGTTCAAAACTGGAAGGAAGCTTTCTGAGAAACTGCTCTGTGTTCTGTGAATTCATCTCACAGAGTTACATCTTTCCCTTCAAGAAGCCTTTCGCTAAGGCTGCTCTTGTGGAAATGGCAAAGGGATATTTGGAAGCCCTTACAGGGCTATGGTGAAAAAGGAAATATCTTCCGTTCAAAACTGGAAAGAAGCTTTCTGAGAAACTGCTCTGTGTTCTGTTAATTCATCTCACAGAGTTACACCTTTCCCTTCAAGAAGCCTTTCGCTAAGGCTGTTCTTGTGGAATTGGCAAAGGGATATTTGGAAGCCCATAGAGGGCTATGGTGAAAAAAGAAATATCTTCCATTCAAAACTGGAAAGAAGGTTTCTGAGAAACTGCTCTGTGTTCTGTTATTACATCTCACAGAGTTACATCTTTCCCTTCAAGAAGCTTTTCGCTAAGGCTGTTCTTGTGGAATTGGCAAAGAGATATTTGGAAGCCCATAGAGGGCTATGGTGAAAAAGAAATATCTTCCGTTCAAAACTGGAAAGAAGCTTTCTGAGAAACTACTCTGTGTTCTGTGAATTCATCTCACAGAGTTACATCTTTCCCTTCAAGAAGCCTTTCGCTAAGGCTCTTCTTGTGGAATTGGCAAAGGGATATTTGGAAGCCCTTAGAGGGCTATGGTGAAAAAGGAAATGTCTTCCGTTCAAAACTGGAAAGAAGCTTTCTGAGAAGCTGCTCTGTGTTCTGTTAATTCATCTCACAGAGTTACGTCTTTCCCTTCAAGAAGCCTTTCGCTAAGGCTGTTCTTCTGCAATTGGCAAAGTGATATTTGGAAGCCCATAGAGGGCTATGGTGAAAAAGGAAATATCTTCCGTTCAGAACTGGAAAGAAGCTTTGTGAGTAAATGCTCTGTGTTCTGTTAATTCATCTCACAGATTTACATCTTTCCCTTCAAGAAGCCTTTCGCTACGGCTGTTCTTGTGGAATTGGCAAAGTGATATTTGGAAGCCCATAGAGAGCTATGGTGAAAAAGGAAAGAACTTCCGTTCAAAACTGGAAAGAAGCTTTCTGAGAAGCTGCTCTGTGTTCTGTTAATTCATCTCAAAGAGTTACGTCTTTCCCTTCAAGAAGCCTTTCGCTAAGGCTGTTCTTGTGGTATTGGCAAAGTGATATTTGGAAGCCCATAGAGGGCTATGGTGAAAAAGGAAATATCTTCCGTTCAAAACTGGAAAGAAGCTGGGATATGGTGAAAAAGGAATTATGTTCCGTTCAAAACTGGAAAGAAGCTTTCTGAGAAACACTCTGTGTTCTGTTAATTCATCTCTCAGATTTACATCATTCCCTTCAAGAGGCCTTTCGCTAAGGCTATTCATGTGCAATTGGCAAAGGGGTATTTGGAAGCCCAAAGAGGGCTATGGTGAAAAAGGAAATATCTTCCGTTCAAAACTGGAAAGAAGCTTTCTGAGAAACTACTCTGTGTTCTAACAATTCGTCTCACAGAGTTACATATTTCCCTTCAAGAAGCCTTTCGCTAAGGCTGTTCTTGTGGAATTGGCAAAGGGATATTTGGAAACCCAAAGAGGGCTATGGTGAAAAAGGAAATATCTTCCGTTCAAAACTGGAAAGAAGCTTTCTGAGAAGCTGCTCTGTGTTCTGTTAATTCATCTCACAGAGTTACATCTTTCCCTTTAAGAAGCCTTTCGCTAAGGCTGTTCTTGTGGAATTGGCAAAGGGATATTTGGGAGCCCATAGAGGGCTATGGTGAAAAAGGAAATATCTTCCGTTAAAAACAGGAAAGAAGCTTTCTGAGAAACTGCTCTGTGTTCTGTTAATTCATCTCACAGAGTTACATCTTTCCCTACAAGAAGCCTTTCGCTAAGGCTGTTCTTGTGGTATTGGCAAAGGGATATTTGCAAGCCCATAGAGCCCTATGTTGAAAAAGGAAATATCTTCCGTTAAAAACTGGAAAGAAGCTTTCTGAGAAACTGCTCTGTGTTCTGTGAATTCATCTCACAGAGTTACATCTTTCCCTTCAAGAAGCCTTTCGCTAAGGCTCTTCTTGTGGAATTGGCAAAGGGATATTTGGAAGCCCTTAGAGGGCTATGGTGAAAAAGGAAATATCTTCCGTTCAAAACTGGAAAGAAGCTTTCTGAGAAACTACTCTGTGTTCTGTTAATTCATCTCACAGAGTTACATATTTCCCTTCAGGAAGCCTTTCGCTAAGCCTGCTCATGTGGAATTGGCAAAGGGATATTTGGAAGCCCATAGAGGGCTATGGTGAAAAAGGAAATATCTTCCGTTCAAAACTGGAAAGAAGGTTTCTGAGAAACTGCTCTGTGTTCTGTTAATACATCTCACAGAGTTACATCTTTCCCTTCAAGAAGCCTTTCGCTAAGGCTGTTCTTGTGCAATTGGCAAAGTGATATTTGGAAGCCCATAGAGGGCTATGGTGAAAAAGGAAATATCTTCCGTTCAAAACTGGAAAGAAGCTGGGATATGGTGAAAAAGGAAATATGTTCCGTTCAAAACTGGAAAGAAGCTTTCTGAGAAACACTCTGTGTTCTGTTAATTCATCTCACAGTTTTACATCTTTCCCTTCAAGAGGCCTTTCGCTAAGGCTGTTCTTGTGGAATTGGCAAAGGGGTATTTGCAAGCCCATAGAGCCCTATGTTGAAAAAGGAAATATCTTCCGTTCAAAACTGGAAAGAAGCTTTCTGAGAAACTGCTCTGTGTTCTGTGAATTCATCTCACAGAGTTACATCTTTCCCTTGAAGATGCCTTTCGCTAAGGCTGTTCTTCTGTAATTGGCAAAGTGATATTTGGAAGCCCATAGAGGGCTATGATGAAAAAGGAAATATGTTCCTTTCAAAACTGGAAAGAAGCTTTCTGAGTATATGCTCTGTGTTCTGTTAATTCATCTCACAGATTTACATCTTTCCCTTCAAGAAGGCTTTCGCTAAGGCTGTTCTTGTGGAATTGGCAAAGTGATATTTGGAAGCCGATAGAGGGCTATGGTGAAAAAGGAAATATCTTCCGTTCAAAACTGGAAAGAAGCTTTCTGAGAAGCTGCTCTGTGTTCTGTTAATTCATCTCACAGAGTTACGTCTTTCCCTTCAAGAAGCCTTTAGCTAAGGCTGTTCTTGTGGTATTGGCAAAGTGATATTTGGAAACCCATAGAGGGCTATGGTGAAAAAGGAAATATCTTCCGTTCAAAACTGGAAAGAAGCTTTCTGAGAAACTGCTCTGTGTTCTGTTAATTCATCTCACAGAGTTACATCTTTCCCTTCAAGAAGCCTTTCGCTAAGGCTGTTCTTGTGGTATTGGCAAAAGGATATTTGGAAGCCCATAGAGGGCTATGGAGAAAAAGTAAATATCTTCCGTTAAAAACGGGAAACAAGCTTTCTGAGAAACTGCTCTGTGTTCTGTTAATTCATCTCACAGAGTTACATCTTTCCCTCAAGAAGGCTTTCGCTAAGGCTGTTCTTGTGGTATTGGCAAAGGGATATTTGCAAGCAGATAGAACCCTATGTTGAAAAAGGAAATATCTTCCGTTCAAAACTGGAAAGAAGCTTTCTGAGAAACTGCTCTGTGTTCTGTTAATTCATCTCACAGAGTTACATCTTTCCCTTCAAGAAGCCTTTCGCTAAGGCTGCTCTTGTGGAATTGGCAAAGGGATATTTGAAAGCCCATAGAGGGGTATGGTGAAAAAGGAAATATCTCCCGTTCAAAACTGGAAAGAAGCTTTCTGAGAAACACTCTGTATTCTGTTAATTCATCTCACAGTGTTACATCTTTCCCTTCAAGAGGCCTTTTGCTAAGGCTGTTCTCGTGCAATTGGGAAAGGGGTATTTGGAAGCCCAAAGAGGGCTATGGTGAAAAAGGAAATATCTTCCGTTCAAAACTTGATAGAGGCTTTCTGAGAAACTGCTCTGTTTTCTTTTAATTCATCTCACAGAGTTACATCTTTGCCTTCAAGAAGCCTTTCGCTAAGGCTGTTCTTGTGGAATTGGCAAAGGGATATTTGGAAGCCCTTACAGGGCTATGGTGAAAAAGGAAATATCTTCCGTTCAAAACTGGAAAGAAGCTTTCTGAGAAACTGCTCTGTGTTCTGTAAATTCATCTCACAGAGTAACACCTTTCCCTTCAAGAAGCCTTTCGCTAAGGCTGTTCTTGTGGAATTGGGAAAGGGATATTTGGAAGCCCATAGAGGGCTATGATGAAAAAGGAAATATCTTCCGTTCAAAACTGGAAAGAAGCTTTCTGAGTAAATGCTCTGTGTTCTGTTAATTCATCTCACAGATTTACATCTTTCCCTTCAAGAAGCCTTTCGCTAAGGCGGTTCTTGTGGAATTGGCAAAGTGATATTTGGAAGCCCATAGAGGGCTATGGTGAAAAAGGAAATATCTTCCGTTCAAAACTGGAAAGAAGCTTTCTGAGAAGCTGCTCTGTGTTCTGTGAATTCATCTCACAGAGTTACGTCTTTCCCTTCAAGAAGCCTTTCGCTAAGGCTGTTCTTGTGGTATTGGCAAAGTGATATTTGGAAGCCCATAGAGGCTATGGTGAAAAAGGAAATATCTTCCGTTCAAAACTGGAAAGAAGCTTTCTGAGAAACTGCTCTGTGTTCTGTTAATTCATCTCACACAGTTACATCTTTCCCTTCAAGAATCCTTTCGCTAAGGCTGTTCTTGTGGTATTGGCAAAGGGATATTTGGAAGCCCATAGAGGGCTATGGTGAAAAAGGAAATATCTTCCGTTCAAAACTGGAAAGAAGCTTTCTGAGAAAGTACTCTGTGTTCTGTTAATTCATCTCACAGAGTTACATCTTTCCCTTCAGGAAGCCTTTCGCTAAGCCTGCTCTTGTGGAATTGGCAAAGGGATATGTGGAAGCCCATAGAGGGCTACGGTGAAAAAGGAAATATCTTCCGTTCAAAACTGGAAAGAAGCTGGGATATGGTGAAAAAGGAATTATGTTCCGTTCAAAACTGGAAAGAAGCTTTCTGAGAAACACTCTGTGTTCTGTTAATTCATCTCTGTGATTTACATCTTTCCCTTCAAGAGGCTATTCTTGTGCAATTGGCAAAGGGGTATTTGGAAGCCCAAAGAGGGCTATGGTGAAAAAGGAAATATCTTCCGTTCAAAACTGGAAAGAAGCTTTCTGAGAAACTACTCTGTGTTCTAATAATTCGTCTCACAGAGTTACATCTTTCCCTTCAAGAAGCCTTTCGCTAAGGCTGCTCTTGTGGAATTGGCAAAGGATATTTGAAAGCCCATAGAGGGCTATGGTGAAAAGGAAATATCTTCCGTTCAAAACTGGAAAGAAGCATTCTGAGAAACACTCTGTGTTCTGTTAATTCATCTCACAGAGTTACATCTTTCCTTCAAGAAGCCTTTCGCTAAGGCTGTTCTTGTGGAATTGGCAAAGGATATTTGGAAGCCCAAAGAGGCTATGGTGAAATAGGAAATATCTTCCGCTCAAAACTGGATAGAAGCTGAGAAACTGCTCTGTGTTCTGTTAATTCATCTCACAGAGTTACATCTTTCCTTCAAGAAGCCTTTCGCTAAGGCTGTTCTTGTGGAATTGGCAAAGTGATATTTGGAAGCCCATAGAGGGCTATGGTGAAAAGGAAATATCTTCCGCTCAAAACTGGAAAGAAGCTTTCTGAGAAACTTCTGTGTTCTGTTAATTCATCTCACAGAGTTACATCTTTCCTTCAAGAAGCCTTTCGCTAAGGCTGTTCTTGTGGAATTGGCAAAGGATATTTGGAAGCCCATAGAGGGCTATGGTGAAAAGGAAATATCTTCCGCTCAAAACTGGAAAGAAGGTTTCTGAGAAACTACTCTGTGTTCTGTTAATACATTTCACAGAGTTACATCTTTCCTTCAAGAAGCCTTCGCTAAGGCTGTTCTTGTGGAATTGGCAAAGTGATATTTGGAAGCCCATAGAGGGCTATGGTGAAAAAGGAAATATCTTCCGCTTCAAAACTGGAAAGAAGCTTGAGAAACTACTCTGTGTTCTGTTAATTCATCTTTCTTGTGGAATTGGCAAGGGATATTTGGAAGCCCATAGAGGGCTACGGTGAAAAAGGAAATATCTTCCGTTCAAAACTGGAAAGAATATGGGATATGGTGAAAAAGGAAATATGTTCCGTTCAAAACTGGAAAGAAGCTTTCTGAGAAGCTGCTCTGTGTTCTGTTAATTCATCTCACAGAGTTACATCTTTCCCTTCAAGAAGCCTTTCGCTAAGGCTGTTCTTGTGGAATTGGCAAAGGGATATTTGGAAGCCCATAGAGGGCTGTGGTGAAAAATGAAATATCTTCCGTTAAAAACAGGAAAGAAGCTTGAGAAACTGCTCTGTTCTGTTAATTCATCTCACAGAGTTACATCTTTCCTTCAAGAAGCCTTTCGCTAAGGCTGTTCTTGTGGTATTGGCAAAGGATATTTGCAAGCCCAAAGACCCTATGTTGAAAAAGGAAATATCTTCCGCTCAAAACTGGAAAGAAGCTTGAGAAACTGCTCTGTGTTCTGTGAATTCATCTCACAGAGTTACATCTTTCCTTCAAGAAGCCTTTCGCTAAGGCTGTTCTTCTGTAATTGGCAAAGGATATTTGGAAGCCCATAGAGGGCTATGGTGAAAAAGGAAATATCTTCCGCTCAAAACTGGAAAGAAGCTTTCTGAGAAACTGCTCTGTGTTCTGTTAATTCATCTCACAGAGTTACATCTTTCCTTCAAGAAGCCTTTCGCTAAGGCTGTTCTTGTGGAATTGGCAAAGTGATATTTGAAGCCCATAGAGGGCTATGGTGAAAAAGGAAATATCTTCCGTTCAAAACTGGAAAGAAGCTTGAGAAACTGCTCTGTGTTCTGTTAATTCATCTCACAGAGTTACATCTTTCCTTCAAGAAGCCTTTCGCTAAGGCTGTTCTTGTGGAATTGGCAAAGTGATATTTGGAAGCCCATAGAGGGCTATGGTGAAAAGGAAATATCTTCCGCTCAAAACGGGAAAGAAGCTTTCTGAGAAACTGCTCTGTGTTCTGTTAATTCATCTCACAGAGTTACATCTTTCCCTTCAAGAAGGCTTTCGCTAAGGCTGTTCTTGTGTTCAAAACTGGAAAGAAGATGGGATATGGTGAAAAAGGAAATATCTTCCGTTCAAAACTGGAAAGAAGCTTTCTGAGAAACTGCTCTGTGTTCTGTTAATTCATCTCAGAGTTACATCTTTCCTTCAAGAGGCCTTTCACAGGCTATTCTTGTGCAATTGGCAAAGGATATTTGGAAGCCCAAAGAGGGCTATGGTGAAAAAGGAAATATATTCCGCTCAACACTGGAAAGAAGCTTTCTGAGAAACTACTCTTCTAATAATTCATCTCACAGAGTTACATCTTTCCTTCAAGAAGCCTTTCGCTAAGGCTGTTCTTGTGGAATTGGCAAAGGATATTTGGAAGCCCAAAGAGGGCTATGGTGAAAAAGGAAATATCTTCCGCTCAAAACTGGAAAGAAGCTTGAGAAACTGCTCTGTGTTCTGTTAATTCATCTCACAGAGTTACATCTTTCCCTTCAAGAAGCCTTTCGCTAAGGCTGTTCTTGTGGAATTGGCAAAGGATATTTGAAGCCCATAGAGGGCTATGGTGAAAAGGAAATATCTTCCGCTCAAAAACAGGAAAGAAGCTTGAGAAACTGCTCTGTGTTCTGTTAATTCATCTCACAGAGTTACATCTTTCCTACAAGAAGCCTTTCGCTAAGGCTGTTCTTGTGAATTGGCAAAGGATATTTGCAAGCCCATAGAGGGCTATGGTGAAAAGGAAATATCTTCCGCTCAAAACGGAAAGAAGCTTGTGAAACTGCTCTGTGTTCTGTGAATTCATCTCACAGAGTTACATCTTTCCTTCAAGAAGCCTTTCCCTAAGGCTGTTCTTGTGGAATTGGCAAAGGATATTTGGAAGCCCATAGAGGGCTATGGTGAGAAAGGAAATATCTTCCGCTCAAAAACGGGAAAGAAGCTTTCTGAGAAACTGCTCCGTGTTCTGTTAATTCATCTCACAGTGTTACATCTTTCCTTCAAGAAGCCTTTCGCTAAGGCTGTTCTTCTGTAATTGGCAAAGTGATATTTGGAAGCCCAGAGGGCTATGGTGAAAAAGGAAATATCTTCCGCTCAAAACTGGAAAGAAGCTTGAGTAAATGCTCTGTGTTCTGTTAATTCATCTCACAGAGTTACATCTTTCCTTCAGAAGCCTTTCGCTAAGGCTGTTCTTGTGGAATTGGCAAAGGATATTTGAAGCCCTTAGAGGGCTATGGTGAAAAGGAAATATCTTCCGCTTCAAAACTGGAAAGAAGCTTGAGAAACTGCTCTGTGTTCTGTAAATTCATCTCACAGAGTTACATCTTTCCTTCAAGAAGCCTTTCGCTAAGGCTGTTCTTGTGGAATTGGCAAAGGATATTTGGAAGCCCATAGAGGGCTATGGTGAAAAGGAAATATCTTCCGCAAAACTGGAAAGAAGGTTTCTGAGAAACTACTCTGTGTTCTGTTAATACATCTCACAGAGTTACATCTTTCCCTTCAAGAAGCCTTTCGCTAAGGCTGTTCTTGTGGAATTGGCAAAGGATATTTGGAAGCCAATAGAGGGCTATGGTGAAAAGGAAATATCTTCCGCTCAAAACTGGAAAGAAGCTTTCTGAGAAACTACTCTGTGTTCTGTTAATTCATCTCACAGAGTTACATATTTCCATTCAAGGCCTTCGCTGCTCTTGTGGAATTGGCAAAGGATATTTGGAAGCCCATAGAGGGCTACGGTGAAAAAGGAAATATCTTCCGTTCAAAAGTGGAAAGAAGCTGGGATATGGTGAAAAGGAAATATGTTCCGCTCAAAACTGGAAAGAAGCTTTCTGAGAAACTGCTCTGTGTTCTGTTAATTGTCTCACAGAGTTACATCTTTCCTTCAAAGCCTTTCGCTAAGGCTGTTCTTGTGGAATTGGCAAAGGATATTTGGAAGCCCATAGAGGGCTATGGTGAAAAGGAAATATCTTCCGCTCAAAACTGGAAAGAAGCTTGAGAAACTGCTCTGTGTTCTGTTAATTCATCTCACAGATTTACATCCTTCCCTTCAAGAAGCCTTTCTCTAAGGCTGTTCTTGTGGAATTGGCAAAGGGATATTTGGAAGCCCATAGGGGGCTATGGTGAAAAAGGAAATATCTTCCGTTAAAAATGGGAAAGAAGCATTCTGAGAAACTGCTCTGTGTTCTGTTAATTCATCTCACAGAGTTACATCTTTCCCTTCAAGAAGCCTTTCGCTAAGGCTGTTCTTGTGGTATTGGCAAACGGATATTTGCAAGCCCATAGAGTCCTATGTTGAAAAAGGAAATATCTTCCGTTAAAAACTGGAAAGAAGCTTTCTGAGAAACTGCTCTGTGTTCTGTAAATTCATCTCACAGAGTTACATCTTTCCCTTCAAGAAGCCTTTCGCTAAGGCTGTTCTTGTGGTATTGGCAAAGGATATTTGGAAGCCAATAGAGCCCTATGTTGAAAAGAAAATATCTTCGTTAAAAACTGGAAAGAAGCTGAGAAACTTCTCTGTGTTCTGTTAATTCATCTCACAGAGTTACATCTTTCCTTCAAGAAGCCTTTCGCTAAGGCTGCTCTTGTGGAATTGGCAAAGGATATTTGAAGCCCATAGAGGTGTATGGTGAAAAGGAAATATCTTCCGCTCAAAACTGGAAGAAGCTTCTGAGAAACACTCTGTATTCTGTTAATTCATCTCACAGAGTTACATCTTTCCTTCAGGCCTTTTCCTAAGGCTGTCCTCGTGCAATTGGGAAAGGGTATTTGGAAGCCCACAGAGGGCTATGGTGAAAAGGAAATATCTTCCGCTCAAAACTGGAAAGAAGCTTGAGAAACTGCTTTGTGTTCTGTTAATTCATCTCAGAGTTACATCTTTCCTTCAAGAAGCCTTCGCTAAGGCTGTTCTTGTGGAATTGGCAAAGGGATATTTGGAAGCCCTTAGAGGGCTATGGTGAAAAGGAAATATCTTCCTGTCAAAACTGGAAAGAAGTTTCTGAGAAACTGCTCTGTGTTCTGTTAATTCATCTCACAGAGTTACACCTTTCCTTCAAGAAGCCTTTCGCTAAGGCTGTTCTTGTGGAATTGGCAAAGGGATATTTGGAAGCCCATAGAGGGCTATGGTGAAAAGGAAATATCTTCCGCTCAAAACTGGAAAGAAGGTTTCTGAGAAACTGCTCTGTGTTCTGTTAATACATCTCACAGAGTTACATCTTTCCCTTCAAGAATTTTCGCTAAGGCTGTTCTTTTGGAATTGGCAAAGGGATATTTGGAAGCCCATAGAGGGCTATGGTGAAAAAGGAAATATCTTCCGTTCAAAACTGGAAAGAAGCTTTCTGAGAAACTGCTGTGTGTTCTGTTAATACATCTCACAGAGTTACATCTTTCCCTTCAAGAAGCCTTTCGCTAAGGCTGTTCTTGTGGAATTGGCAAAGTGATATTTGGAAGCCCATAGAGGGCTATGGTGAAAAGGAAATATCTTCCGCTCAAAACTGTAAAGAAGCTTGAGAAACTACTCTGTGTTCTGTTAATTCATCTCACAGAGTTACATCTTTCCCTTCAGGAAGCCTTTCGCTAAGCCTGCTCTTGTGGAATTGGCAAAGGGATATATGGAAGCCCATGGAGGGCTACGGTGAAAAAGGAAATATCTTCCGTTCAAAACTGGAAAGAAGCTGGGATATGGTGAAAAAGGAAATATGTTCCGTTCAAAATTGGAAAGAAGCTTTCTGAGAAACACTCTGTGTTCTGTTAATTCATCTCTCAGATTTACATCTTTCCCTTCAAGAGGCCTTTCGCTAAGGCTATTCTTGTGCAATTGGCAAAGGGGTATTTGGAAGCCCAAAGAGGGCTATGGTGAAAAAGGAAATATCTTCCTTTCAAAACTGGAAAGAAGCTTTCTGAGAAACTACTCTGTGTTCTAATAATTCATCTCACAGAGTTACATCTTTCCCTTCAAGAAGCCTTTCGCTAAGGCTGTTCTTGTGGAATTGGCAAAGGGATATTTGGAAGCCCAAAGAGGGCTATGGTGAAAAAGGAAATATCTTCCGTTCAAAACTGGAAAGAAGCTTTCTGAGAAGCTGCTCTGTGTTCTGTTAATTCATCTCACAGAGTTACATCTTTCCTTCAAGAAGCCTTTCTAAGGCTGTTCTTGTGGAATTGGCAAAGGATATTTGGAAGCCCATAGAGGGCTATGGTGAAAAGGAAATATCTTCCGTTAAAAAGGAAAGAAGCTTGAGAAACTGCTCTGTGTTCTGTAATTCATCTCACAGAGTTACATCTTTCCTACAAGAAGCCTTTCGCTAAGGCTGTTCTTGTGGTATTGGCAAAGGATATTTGCAAGCCCATAGAGCCCTATGTTGAAAAAGGAAATATCTTCCGCTCAAAACTGGAAAGAAGCTTGAGAAACTGCTGTGTGTTCTGTGAATTCATCTCACAGAGTTACATCTTTCCTTCAAGAAGCCTTTCGCTAAGGCTGTTCTTGTGGAATTGGCAAAGTGATATTTGGAAGCCCATAGAGGGCTATGTTGAAAAAGGAAATATCTTCCGCTCAAAACTGGAAAGAAGCTTTCTGAGAAACTGCTCTGTGTTCTGTTAATTCATCTCACAGAGTTACATCTTTCCTTCAAGAAGTTTTCGCTAAGGCTGTTTGTGGTATTGGCAAAGGGATATTTGGAAGCCCATAGGGGCTATGGTGAAAAGTAAATATCTTCCGTTAAAACGGGAAAGAAGCTTGAGAAACTGCTCTGTGTTCTGTTAATTCATCTCACAGATTTACATCTTTCCTTCAAGAAGCCTTTCTAAGGCTGTTCTTGTGGAATTGGCAAAGGATATTTGGAAGCCCATAGGGGCTATGGTGAAAAGGAACTATCTTCCGTTAAAATGGGAAAGAAGCATTCTGAGAAACTGCTCTGTGTTCTGTTAATTTATCTCACAGAGTTACATCTTTCCCTTCAAGAAGCCTTTCGCTAAGGCTGTTCTTGTGGTATTGGCAAAGGGATATTTGCAAGCCCATAGAGTCCTATGTTGAAAAAGGAAATATCTTCCGTACAAAACTGGAAAGAAGCTTTCTGAGAAACTGCTCTGTGTTCTGTAAATTCATCTCACAGAGTTACATCTTTCCCTTCAAGAAGCCTTTCGCTAAGGCTGTTCTTGTGGTATAGGCAAAGGGATATTTGCAAGCCAACACAGCCCTATGTTGAAAAAGGAAATATCTTCCGTTCAAAACTGGAAAGAAGCTTTCTGAGAAACTGCTCTGTGTTCTGTAAATTCATCTCACAGAGTTACATCTTTCCTTCAAGAAGCCTTTCGCTAAGGCTGTTCTTGTGGTATTGGCAAAGGGATATTTGCAAGCCAATAGAGCCCTATGTTGAATGAGGAAAATATCTTCCGTTCAAAACTGGAAAGAAGCTTGAGAAACTTCTCTGTGTTCTGTGAATTCATCTCACAGAGTTACATCTTTCCTTCAAGAAGCCTTCGCTAAGGCTGCTCTTGTGGAATTGGCAAAGGATATTTGAAAGCCCATAGAGGTGTATGGTGAAAAGGAAATATCTTCCGTCAAAACTGGAAAGAAGCATTCTGAGAAACACTCTGTATTCTGTTAATTCATCTCACAGAGTTACATCTTTCCTTCAAGAGGCCTTTTCCTAAGGCTGTCCTCGTGCAATTGGGAAAGGGTATTTGGAAGCCCACAGAGGGCTATGGTGAAAAAGGAAATATCTTCCGCTCAAAACTGGAAAGAAGCTTTCTGAGAAACTGCTTGTGTTCTGTTAATTCATCTCACAGAGTTACATCTTTCCTTCAAGAAGCCTTTCGCTAAGGCTGTTCTTGTGGAATTGGCAAAGGATATTTGGAAGCCCATAGAGGGCTATGGTGAAAAAGGAAATA
>JAKFHT010001421.1:0-29842 GCA_023783455.1 Erythrocebus patas | reverse complement strand
GTGCCAGCGTCACAGTGGTTCCCACGGTTGTCAGAGAAACCGCTCCTGAGGCCTGGCAAACAGGAGCCCTCCGTGGCAGTGCTTGGCTGGCGGGGCTCGAGGCTCCAGCCTGACCTCTCCACGGGTCGACAGGACGTTCTCCGGATGCCAGGAGTCGTGGCAAAGGGCTGAGCAGGACGTTGCAAGCACAGGCGGGGTCCGGGGAAGCAGCGCCGCATCCCAGCCTCAGGCCCGCCCGGACGCTGTTCGGGTGAGTCTCCCAGAAGTCGTGCCCCGTGATCTCGAGGCGGGTCGGCCTGCAGGCCCGTGGGCTGCTCTCTCAACCGAAGGTCGTTCTGGTCAGAGCCGAACCCGTAGCCTCAGCGGCTGCCTGGGGTGTTTTTCGGGCCACTGCTGTATGACTCTCTCTGTGTGTATGTGTGTGTGTGTTTTGAGGAAAGTGCCCTGTGCGCCCAAAAGCGATTTCTTGCCTGTCGACTGTGTTTGGTGAGCCTCCTCCGCATCCGTGCCTGGGTCATGTGTCCGCTTGTCAACCGTTTTCGGCGGTTCCACTTTGGGTTTGTGAAGGCCTCGACCACGTGAGGAGATGAGTGAGTCCCGGAGCAGGTGAAATCTCATCCCCATCCGGTGCGGCGTCTTTTCATTGATCAAGGCAGACACACTGCAGCCGGACAGAAGCTGCAGGAGCTCATCCTCCTGCAGGAGAGCAGGAGGCCCCCATCACAGAAGAGGCTTGGATCTTTTCGGGGCTCCTCTCTGAGAAAAGAAGCCACACCACGACACAGGCTGATAGAGGAAGCCAGGAATGGGAGATGGCCACAATCCCAGGCACTGGAACGCTGGCCTCACTGGACAAGCCACCCGTTTGGCACCCCTCTCCTTCAGCCCGTGGCGGTGGCAGTGCTGTGCCCGACCTGGGCTCTGGCCTCTGCGCCGTCCTCCCTCTGGCTGTGTATCCCCTGTTTCTCCGGGGCTTACATGCTTCCTGGTCTGGCTGGATGTCTACCAGAAGGATCACTTCCCAGTCCCTCAGGGAGACACTTCCTGCAGATCCCTGTCAGGATTGTTTCTCTCTGCAAACCTGCTTGGCTTTGCCCCGATTTCCACCGGGGAGCGGGAGCTTCAGGCGCCTGCTGGGGACTCAGGACTCCGCTTCAGATCCGATAATGGACCCTCCGGGTGAGAAAGCACGGGCTGAGCACGTCTCCTGAGGCAGGCAGGGTCTGCTGCAGCCCAGTCTTCCCACAGGCCTCCAGGCCTGCTGTCAACTGAAAGTTCACGGCTGCATCTGAGCCCTCTGCCTCCCTCCTCCTTTGAAAGACAGGTCCTTGTCTTCTGGGACAGGTGCTGTCGCATTTCCTCTGCACACCCACTCTCATTCCTGAGAAGGAAACTTCCCTCTGGTCTTGGGTGGACTGGCCCCCTGAAGCTTTTGGCCGCTGCTAGATCCCAGGCGTTCTTTGATTTTCCTGGCATTCATGGAAAGGTCACCTGTGCCCCCCTTCCACCGGACACAAGCCTGGACACCGTTGTTTCCTTCGCCACCGCCCCGTGGGCCCTCAGTGACACACGTTCGCACCATCTGCTCTAGGCTACGCCAGTGCCACGCCTTGGCTCCACCTCGGATTGGCCCCTGGACCTGTGGACACGTGTCCTGGAAAGCGGGATCAGCTTGAAGGAGCCCCAGACCCTTGAGAATCACGGCAGGTCACCGCTCTTTGAAAGGAGGGAGGCAGAGGGCTCACGGGTCAGTGAACTTTCAGCTGACTCCACGCCTTGAGGCCCATGGGATCTTTGTGGGCTGCAGCCAGGCCCTGCCTGCCTCAGTCGATGTGCTCAGCCCATCCATTCTCACTCGGAGGGGTCCAGAATCGGATCTGATGGGGGGTCGTGAGATGACCCCAGCAGGCGCCTGAAGCTGCCGCTCCCGGTGGAAATCGGCTCCAGGAGGTCCTGAAGACGGGACCCCTGGGGTTTTGATCCTGGGAGGCCGCCCGCGCCGCCTCTCCTGTGACCCCTACTGAACCCCGGATGTAGCCGCTGGCCAGGCTGCAGCAGGAGAGCCCCTGGCGCCCAGCGGTCACCGTCCTTTAAAGGGGCGCAGCCTGACTGCCGGCAGCGGCGCGCGGGGCGGCCCAGCCAATGCGCATGCGCGAGTGGCCAGCGGGTGCCCGCGTCACAGTGGTTCCCACGGTTGTCAGAGAAACCGCTCCCTGAGGCCTGGCAAACAGGAGCCCTCCGTGGCAGTGCTTGGCTGGCGGGGCTCCGAGGCTCCAGCCTGACCTCTCCACGGGGTCGACAGGAACGTTCTCCGGATGCCAGGAGTCGTGGCAAAGGGCTGAGCAGGACGTTGCAAGCACAGGCGGGGTCCGGGGGAAGCAGCGCCGCATCCCAGCCTCAGGCCCGCCCGGACGCTGTTCGGGTGAGTCTCCCCAGAAGTCGTGCCCCCGTGATCTCGAGGACGGGTCGGCCTGCAGGCCCGTGGGCTGCTCTCTCAACCGAAGGTCGTTCTGGTCCAGAGCCGAACCCGGTAGCCTCAGCAGCTGCCTGGGGGTGTTTTTTCCGGCCACTGCTGTATGACTCTCTGTGTGTGTATGTGTTTGTGTGTCTCCCATTTTCGCTTCTCTCTGTCTCTCACTCTCTGTGAGTTTCTTGCCCTCTCTCTGTCGGCTGGTGTGTGTGTGTGTGTGTGTGTGTGTGTGTGTATGTGTGTGTGTGTGTTTTGAGGAAAGTGCCCTGTGCGCCCAAAAGCGATTTCTTGCCTGTCGACTGTGTTTGGTGAGCCTCCCTCCGCATCCGTGCCTGGGTCATGTGTCCGCTTGTCAACCGTTTTCGAGGCGGTTCCACTTTGGGTTTGTGAAGGCCTCGACCACGTGAGGAGATGAGTGAGTCCCGGAGCAGGTGAAATCTCATCCCCATCCGGTGCGGCGTCTTTTCATTGATCAAGACGAACACACTGCAGCCGCGGACAGAAGCTGCAGGGAGCTCATCCTCCTGCAGGAGAGCAGGAGGCCCCCATCACAGAAGAGGCTTGGATCTTTTCGGGGCTCCTCTCTGAGAAAAGAAGCCACACCACGACACAGGCTGATAGAGGAAGCCAGGAATGGGAGATGGCCACAATCCCAGGCACTGGAACGCTGGCCTCACTGGACAAGCCACCCGTTTGGCACCCCTCTCCTTCAGCCCGTGGCGGTGGCACGGTGCTGTGCCCGACCTGGGCTCTGGCCTCTGCGCCGTCCTCCCTCTGGCTGTGTATCCCCTGTTTCTCCGGGGCTTACATGCTTCCTGGTCTGGCTGGATGTCTACCAGAAGGATCACTTCCCAGTCCCTCAGGGAGACACTTCCTGCAGATCCCTGTCAGGATTGTTTCTCTCTGCAAACCTGCTTGGCTTTGCCCCGATTTCCACCGGGGGAGCGGGAGCTTCAGGGCGCCTGCTGGGGACTCAGGACTCCGCTTCAGATCCGATAATGGACCCTCCGGGTGAGAAAGCACGGGCTGAGCACGTCTCCTGAGGCAGGCAGGGTCTGCTGCAGCCCACAGTCTTCCCACAGGCCTCCAGGCCTGCTGTCAACTGAAAGTTCACGGCTGCATCTGAGCCCTCTGCCTCCCTCCTCCTTTGAAAGACAGGTCCTTGTCTTCTGGGACAGGTGCTGTCGCATTTCCTCTGCACACCCACTCTCATTCCTGAGAAGGAAACTTCCCTCTGGTCTTGGGTGGACTGGCCCCCTGAAGCTTTTGGCCCGCTGCTAGATCCCAGGCGTTCTTTGATTTTCCCTGGCATTCATGGAAAGGTCACCTGTGCCCCCCTTCCACCGGACACAAGCCTGGACACCGTTGTTTCCTTCGCCACCGCCCCGTGGGCCCTCAGTGACACACGTTCGCACCATCTGCTCTAGGCTACGCCAGTGCCACGCCTTGGCTCCACCTCGGATTGGCCCCTGGACCTGTGGACACGTGTCCTGGAAAGCGGGATCAGCTTGAAGGAGCCCCAGACCCTTGAGAATCACGGCAGGTCACCGCTCTTTGAAAGGAGGGAGGCAGAGGGCTCACGGGTCAGTGAACTTTCAGCTGACTCCACGCCTTGAGGCCCATGGGATCTTTGTGGGCTGCAGCCAGGCCCTGCCTGCCTCAGTCGATGTGCTCAGCCCATCCATTCTCACTCGGAGGGGTCCAGAATCGGATCTGATGGGGGGTCGTGAGATGACCCCAGCAGGCGCCCTGAAGCTGCCGCTCCCCCGGTGGAAATCGGCTCCAGGAGGTCCTGAAGACGGGACCCCTGGGGTTTTGATCCTGGGAGGCCGCCCGCGGCCGCCTCTCCCACGCGGCCCCCTACTGAACCCCGGATGTAGCCGCTGGCCAGGCTGCAGCAGGAGAGCCCCTGGCGCCCAGCGGTCACCGTCCTTTAAAGGGGCGCAGCCTGACTGCCGGCAGCGGCGCGCGGGGCGGCCCAGCCAATGCGCATGCGCGAGTGGCCAGCGGGTGCCCGCGTCACAGTGGTTCCCACGGTTGTCAGAGAAACCGCTCCCTGAGGCCTGGCAAACAGGAGCCCTCCGTGGCAGTGCTTGGCTGGCGGGGCTCCGAGGCTCCAGCCTGACCTCTCCACGGGGTCGACAGGAACGTTCTCCGGATGCCAGGAGTCGTGGCAAAGGGCTGAGCAGGACGTTGCAAGCACAGGCGGGGTCCGGGGGAAGCAGCGCCGCATCCCAGCCTCAGGCCCGCCCGGACGCTGTTCGGGTGAGTCTCCCCAGAAGTCGTGCCCCCGTGATCTCGAGGACGGGTCGGCCTGCAGGCCCGTGGGCTGCTCTCTCAACCGAAGGTCGTTCTGGTCCAGAGCCGAACCCGGTAGCCTCAGCAGCTGCCTGGGGTGTTTTTCGGGCCACTGCTGTATGACTCTCTGTGTGTGTATGTGTGTGTGTGTATGTGTGTGTGTGTTTTGAGGAAAGTGCCCTGTGCGCCCAAAAGCGATTTCTTGCCTGTCGACTGTGTTTGGTGAGCCTCCCTCCGCATCCGTGCCTGGGTCATGTGTCCGCTTGTCAACCGTTTTCGGCGGTTCCACTTTGGGTTTGTGAAGGCCTCGACCACGTGAGGAGATGAGTGAGTCCCGGGCAGGTGAAATCTCATCCCCATCCGGTGCGGCGTCTTTTCATTGATCAAGGCAGACACACTGCAGCCGCGGACAGAAGCTGCAGGGAGCTCATCCTCCTGCAGGAGAGCAGGAGGCCCCCATCACAGAAGAGGCTTGGATCTTTTCGGGGCTCCTCTCTGAGAAAAGAAGCCACACCACGACACAGGCTGATAGAGGAAGCCAGGAATGGGAGATGGCCACAATCCCAGGCACTGGGCAGCTGGCCTCACTGGACAAGCCACCCGTTTGGCACCCCTCTCCTTCAGCCCGTGGCGGTGGCACGGTGCTGTGCCCGACCTGGGCTCTGGCCTCTGCGCCGTCCTCCCTCTGGCTGTGTATCCCCTGTTTCTCCGGGGCTTACATGCTTCCTGGTCTGGCTGGATGTCTACCAGAAGGATCACTTCCCAGTCCCTCAGGAGACACTTCCTGCAGATCCCTGTCAGGATTGTTTCTCTCTGCAAACCTGCTTGGCTTTGCCCGATTTCCACCGGGGAGCGGGAGCTTCAGGCGCCTGCTGGGGACTCAGGACTCCGCTTCAGATCCGATAATGGACCCTCCGGGTGAAAGCACAGGCTGAGCACGTCTCCTGAGGCAGGCAGGGTCTGCTGCAGCCCACAGTCTTCCCACAGGCCTCCAGGCCTGCTGTCAACAGTTCACGGCTGCATCTGAGCCCTCTGCCTCCCTCCTCCTTTGAAAGACAGGTCCTTGTCTTCTGGGACAGGTGCTGTCGCATTTCCTCTGCACACCACTCTCATTCCTGAGAAGGAAACTTCCTCTGGTCTTGGGTGGACTGGCCCCTGAAGCTTTTGGCCCGCTGCTAGATCCCAGGCGTTCTTTGATTTTCCCTGGCATTCATGGAAAGGTCACCTGTGCCCCCTTCCACGGACACAAGCCTGGACACCGTTGTTTCCTTCGCCACCGCCCGTGGGCCCTCAGTGACACACGTTCGCACCATCTGCTCTAGGCTACGCCAGTGCCACGCCTTGGCTCCACCTCGGATTGGCCCCTGGACCTGTGGACACGTGTCCTGGAAAGCGGGATCAGCTTGAAGGAGCCCCAGACCCTTGAGAATCACGGCAGGTCACCGCTCTTTGAAAGGAGGGAGGCAGAGGGCTCACGGGTCAGTGAACTTTCAGCTGACTCACGCCTTGAGGCCCATGGGATCTTTGTGGGCTGCAGCCAGGCCCTGCCTGCCTCAGTCGATGTGCTCAGCCCATCCATTCTCACTCGGAGGGGTCCAGAATCGGATCTGATGGGGGTCGTGAGATGACCCCAGCAGGCGCCTGAAGCTGCCGCTCCCGGTGGAAATCGGCTCAGGAGGTCCTGAAGACGGGACCCCTGGGGTTTTGATCCTGGGAGGCCGCCCGCCGCCTCTCTGTGACCCCTACTGAACCCCGGATGTAGCCGCTGGCCAGGCTGCAGCAGGAGAGCCCCTGGCGCCCAGCGGTCACCGTCCTTTAAAGGGGCGCAGCCTGACTGCCGGCAGCGGCGCGGGCGGCCCAGCCAATGCGCATGCGCGAGTGGCGGCGGGTGCCAGCGTCACAGTGGTTCCACGGTTGTCAGAGAAACCGCTCCCTGAGGCCTGGCAAACAGGAGCCCTCCGTGGCAGTGCTTGGCTGGCGGGGCTCGAGGCTCCAGCCTGACCTCTCCACGGGTCGACAGGAACGTTCTCCGGATGCCAGGAGTCGTGGCAAGGGCTGAGCAGGGCGTTGCAAGCACAGGCGGGGTCCGGGGAAGCAGCGCCGCATCCCAGCCTCAGGCCCGCCCGGACGCTGTTCGGGTGAGTCTCCCAGAAGTCGTGCCCCGTGATCTCGAGGACGGGTCGGCCTGCAGGCCCGTGGGCTGCTCTCTCAACCGAAGGTCGTTCTGGTCCAGAGCCGAACCCGGTAGCCTCAGCGGCTGCCTGGGGTGTTTTTCGGGCCACTGCTGTATGACTCTCTGTGTGTGTATGTGTGTGTGTGTTTTGAGGAAAGTGCCCTGTGCGCCCAAAAGCGATTTCTTGCCTGTCGACTGTGTTTGGTGAGCCTCCCTCCGCATCCGTGCCTGGGTCATGTGTCCGCTTGTCAACCGTTTTCGGCGGTTCCACTTTGGGTTTGTGAAGGCCTCGACCACGTGAGGAGATGAGTGAGTCCCGGGCAGGTGAAATCTCATCCCCATCCGGTGCGGCGTCTTTTCATTGATCAAGGCAGACACACTGCAGCCGCGGACAGAAGCTGCAGGAGCTCATCCTCCTGCAGGAGAGCAGGAGGCCCCCATCACAGAAGAGGCTTGGATCTTTTGGGGCTCCTCTCTGAGAAAAGAAGCCACACCACGACACAGGCTGATAGAGGAAGCCAGGAATGGGAGATGGCCACAATCCCAGGCACTGGGCAGCTGGCCTCACTGGACAAGCCACCCGTTTGGCACCCTCTCCTTCAGCCCGTGGCGGTGGCACGGTGCTGTGCCCGACCTGGGCTCTGGCCTCTCGCCGTCCTCCCTCTGGCTGTGTATCCCTGTTTCTCCGGGGCTTACATGCTTCCTGGTCTGGCTGGATGTCTACCAGAAGGATCACTTCCCAGTCCCTCAGGGAGACACTTCCTGCAGATCCCTGTCAGGATTGTTTCTCTCTGCAAACCTGCTTGGCTTTGCCCCGATTTCCACCGGGGGAGCGGGAGCTTCAGGGCGCCTGCTGGGGACTCAGGACTCCGCTTCAGATCCGATAATGGACCCTCCGGGTGAGAAAGCACGGGCTGAGCACGTCTCCTGAGGCAGGCAGGGTCTGCTGCAGCCCACAGTCTTCCCACAGGCCTCCAGGCCTGCTGTCAACTGAAAGTTCACGGCTGCATCTGAGCCCTCTGCCTCCCTCCTCCTTTGAAAGACAGGTCCTTGTCTTCTGGGACAGGTGCTGTCGCATTTCCTCTGCACACCCACTCTCATTCCTGAGAAGGAAACTTCCCTCTGGTCTTGGGTGGACTGGCCCCCTGAAGCTTTTGGCCCGCTGCTAGATCCCAGGCGTTCTTTGATTTTCCCTGGCATTCATGGAAAGGTCACCTGTGCCCCCCTTCCACCGGACACAAGCCTGGACACCGTTGTTTCCTTCGCCACCGCCCCGTGGGCCCTCAGTGACACACGTTCGCACCATCTGCTCTAGGCTACGCCAGTGCCACGCCTTGGCTCCACCTCGGATTGGCCCCTGGACCTGTGGACACGTGTCCTGGAAAGCGGGATCAGCTTGAAGGAGCCCCAGACCCTTGAGAATCACGGCAGGTCACCGCTCTTTGAAAGGAGGGAGGCAGAGGGCTCACGGGTCAGTGAACTTTCAGCTGACTCCACGCCTTGAGGCCCATGGGATCTTTGTGGGCTGCAGCCAGGCCCTGCCTGCCTCAGTCGATGTGCTCAGCCCATCCATTCTCACTCGGAGGGTCCAGAATCGGATCTGATGGGGGTCGTGAGATGACCCCAGCAGGCGCCTGAAGCTGCCGCTCCCGGTGGAAATCGGCTCCAGGAGGTCCTGAAGACGGGACCCCTGGGGTTTTGATCCTGGGAGGCCGCCCGCCGCCTCTCTGTGACCCCTACTGAACCCCGGATGTAGCCGCTGGCCAGGCTGCAGCAGGAGAGCCCCTGGCGCCCAGCGGTCACCGTCCTTTAAAGGGGCGCAGCCTGACTGCCGGCAGCGGCGCGCGGGGCGGCCCAGCCAATGCGCATGCGCGAGTGGCCAGCGGGTGCCCGCGTCACAGTGGTTCCCACGGTTGTCAGAGAAACCGCTCCCTGAGGCCTGGCAAACAGGAGCCCTCCGTGGCAGTGCTTGGCTGGCGGGGCTCCGAGGCTCCAGCCTGACCTCTCCACGGGGTCGACAGGAACGTTCTCCGGATGCCAGGAGTCGTGGCAAAGGGCTGAGCAGGACGTTGCAAGCACAGGCGGGGTCCGGGGGAAGCAGCGCCGCATCCCAGCCTCAGGCCCGCCCGGACGCTGTTCGGGTGAGTCTCCCCAGAAGTCGTGCCCCCGTGATCTCGAGGACGGGTCGGCCTGCAGGCCCGTGGGCTGCTCTCTCAACCGAAGGTCGTTCTGGTCCAGAGCCGAACCCGGTAGCCTCAGCAGCTGCCTGGGGGTGTTTTTTCCGGCCACTGCTGTATGACTCTCTGTGTGTGTATGTGTTTGTGTGTCTCCCATTTTCGCCTCTCTCTGTCTCTCACTCTCTGTGAGTTTCTTGCCCTCTCTCTGTCGGCTGGTGTGTGTGTGTGTGTGTGTGTGTGTGTGTGTGTGTGTGTGTGTGTGTTTTGAGGAAAGTGCCCTGTGCGCCCAAAAGCGATTTCTTGCCTGTCGACTGTGTTTGGTGAGCCTCCCTCCGCATCCGTGCCTGGGTCATGTGTCCGCTTGTCAACCGTTTTCGGCGGTTCCACTTTGGGTTTGTGAAGGCCTCGACCACGTGAGGAGATGAGTGAGTCCCGGAGCAGGTGAAATCTCATCCCCATCCGGTGCGGCGTCTTTTCATTGATCAAGACGAACACACTGCAGCCGCGGACAGAAGCTGCAGGGAGCTCATCCTCCTGCAGGAGAGCAGGAGGCCCCCATCACAGAAGAGGCTTGGATCTTTTCGGGGCTCCTCTCTGAGAAAAGAAGCCACACCACGACACAGGCTGATAGAGGAAGCCAGGAATGGGAGATGGCCACAATCCCAGGCACTGGAACGCTGGCCTCACTGGACAAGCCACCCGTTTGGCACCCCTCTCCTTCAGCCCGTGGCGGTGGCACGGTGCTGTGCCCGACCTGGGCTCTGGCCTCTGCGCCGTCCTCCCTCTGGCTGTGTATCCCGTTTCTCCGGGGCTTACATGCTTCCTGGTCTGGCTGGATGTCTACCAGAAGGATCACTTCCCAGTCCCTCAGGGAGACACTTCCTGCAGATCCCTGTCAGGATTGTTTCTCTCTGCAAACCTGCTTGGCTTTGCCCCGATTTCCACCGGGGGAGCGGGAGCTTCAGGGCGCCTGCTGGGGACTCAGGACTCCGCTTCAGATCCGATAATGGACCCTCCGGGTGAGAAAGCAAGGGCTGAGCAGGGCGTTGCAAGCACAGGCGGGGTCCGGGGAAGCAGCGCCGCATCCCAGCCTCAGGCCCGCCCGGACGCTGTTCGGGTGAGTCTCCCAGAAGTCGTGCCCCGTGATCTCGAGGACGGGTCGGCCTGCAGGCCCGTGGGCTGCTCTCTCAACCGAAGGTCGTTCTGGTCAGAGCCGAACCCGGTAGCCTCAGCAGCTGCCTGGGGTGTTTTTCGGGCCACTGCTGTATGACTCTCTGTGTGTGTATGTGTGTGTGTTTTGAGGAAAGTGCCCTGTGCGCCCAAAAGCGATTTCTTGCCTGTCGACTGTGTTTGGTGAGCCTCCCTCCGCATCCGTGCCTGGGTCATGTGTCCGCTTGTCAACCGTTTTCGGCGGTTCCACTTTGGGTTTGTGAAGGCCTCGACCACGTGAGGAGATGAGTGAGTCCCGGGCAGGTGAAATCTCATCCCCATCCGGTGCGGCGTCTTTTCATTGATCAAGACGAACACACTGCAGCGCGGACAGAAGCTGCAGGGAGCTCATCCTCCTGCAGGAGAGCAGGAGGCCCCCATCACAGAAGAGGCTTGGATCTTTTCGGGGCTCCTCTCTGAGAAAAGAAGCCACACCACGACACAGGCTGATAGAGGAAGCCAGGAATGGGAGATGGCCACAATCCCAGGCACTGGAACGCTGGCCTCACTGGACAAGCCACCCGTTTGGCACCCCTCTCCTTCAGCCCGTGGCGGTGGCACGGTGCTGTGCCCGACCTGGGCTCTGGCCTCTGCGCCGTCCTCCCTCTGGCTGTGTATCCCCTGTTTCTCCGGGGCTTACATGCTTCCTGGTCTGGCTGGATGTCTACCAGAAGGATCACTTCCCAGTCCCTCAGGGAGACACTTCCTGCAGATCCCTGTCAGGATTGTTTCTCTCTGCAAACCTGCTTGGCTTTGCCCCGATTTCCACCGGGGAGCGGGAGCTTCAGGCGCCTGCTGGGGACTCAGGACTCCGCTTCAGATCCGATAATGGACCCTCCGGGTGAAAGCACGGGCTGAGCACGTCTCCTGAGGCAGGCAGGGTCTGCTGCAGCCACAGTCTTCCCACAGGCCTCCAGGCCTGCTGTCAACAGTTCACGGCTGCATCTGAGCCCTCTGCCTCCCTCCTCCTTTGAAAGACAGGTCCTTGTCTTCTGGGACAGGTGCTGTCGCATTTCCTCTGCACACCCACTCTCATTCCTGAGAAGGAAACTTCCCTCTGGTCTTGGGTGGACTGGCCCCCTGAAGCTTTTGGCCGCTGCTAGATCCCAGGCGTTCTTTGATTTTCCTGGCATTCATGGAAAGGTCACCTGTGCCCCCCTTCCACCGGACACAAGCCTGGACACCGTTGTTTCCTTCGCCACCGCCCCGTGGGCCCTCAGTGACACACGTTCGCACCATCTGCTCTAGGCTACGCCAGTGCCACGCCTTGGCTCCACCTCGGATTGGCCCCTGGACCTGTGGACACGTGTCCTGGAAGCGGGATCAGCTTGAAGGAGCCCCAGACCCTTGAGAATCACGGCAGGTCACCGCTCTTTGAAAGGAGGGAGGCAGAGGGCTCACGGGTCAGTGAACTTTCAGCTGACTCCACGCCTTGAGGCCCATGGGATCTTTGTGGGCTGCAGCCAGGCCCTGCCTGCCTCAGTCGATGTGCTCAGCCCATCCATTCTCACTCGGAGGGGTCCAGAATCGGATCTGATGGGGGGTCGTGAGATGACCCCAGCAGGCGCCTGAAGCTGCCGCTCCCGGTGGAAATCGGCTCAGGAGGTCCTGAAGACGGGACCCCTGGGGTTTTGATCCTGGGAGGCCGCCCGGCCGCCTCTCTGTGACCCCTACTGAACCCCGGATGTAGCCGCTGGCCAGGCTGCAGCAGGAGAGCCCCTGGCGCCCAGCGGTCACCGTCCTTTAAAGGGGCGCAGCCTGACTGCCGGCAGCGGCGCGCGGGGCGGCCCAGCCAATGCGCATGCGCGAGTGGCCAGCGGGTGCCCGCGTCACAGTGGTTCCCACGGTTGTCAGAGAAACCGCTCCCTGAGGCCTGGCAAACAGGAGCCCTCCGTGGCAGTGCTTGGCTGGCGGGGCTCGAGGCTCCAGCCTGACCTCTCCACGGGGTCGACAGGAACGTTCTCCGGATGCCAGGAGTCGTGGCAAAGGGCTGAGCAGGACGTTGCAAGCACAGGCGGGGTCCGGGGGAAGCAGCGCCGCATCCCAGCCTCAGGCCCGCCCGGACGCTGTTCGGGTGAGTCTCCCCAGAAGTCGTGCCCCCGTGATCTCGAGGACGGGTCGGCCTGCAGGCCCGTGGGCTGCTCTCTCAACCGAAGGTCGTTCTGGTCCAGAGCCGAACCCGGTAGCCTCAGCAGCTGCCTGGGGTGTTTTTTTCCGGGCCACTGCTGTATGACTCTCTGTGTGTGTATGTGTTTGTGTGTCTCCCATTTTCGCTTCTCTCTCTGTCTCTCACTCTCTGTGAGTTTCTTGCCCTCTCTCTGTCGGCTGGTGTGTGTGTGTGTGTGTGTGTGTGTATGTGTGTATGTGTGTGTGTGTTTTGAGGAAAGTGCCCTGTGCGCCCAAAAGCGATTTCTTGCCTGTCGACTGTGTTTGGTGAGCCTCCCTCCGCATCCGTGCCTGGGTCATGTGTCCGCTTGTCAACCGTTTTCGAGGCGGTTCCACTTTGGGTTTGTGAAGGCCTCGACCACGTGAGGAGATGAGTGAGTCCCGGAGCAGGTGAAATCTCATCCCCATCCGGTGCGGCGTCTTTTCATTGATCAAGACGAACACACTGCAGCCGCGGACAGAAGCTGCAGGGAGCTCATCCTCCTGCAGGAGAGCAGGAGGCCCCCATCACAGAAGAGGCTTGGATCTTTTCGGGGCTCCTCTCTGAGAAAAGAAGCCACACCACGACACAGGCTGATAGAGGAAGCCAGGAATGGGAGATGGCCACAATCCCAGGCACTGGAACGCTGGCCTCACTGGACAAGCCACCCGTTTGGCACCCCTCTCCTTCAGCCCGTGGCGGTGGCACGGTGCTGTGCCCGACCTGGGCTCTGGCCTCTGCGCCGTCCTCCCTCTGGCTGTGTATCCCGTTTCTCCGGGGCTTACATGCTTCCTGGTCTGGCTGGATGTCTACCAGAAGGATCACTTCCCAGTCCCTCAGGGAGACACTTCCTGCAGATCCCTGTCAGGATTGTTTCTCTCTGCAAACCTGCTTGGCTTTGCCCCGATTTCCACCGGGGAGCGGGAGCTTCAGGCGCCTGCTGGGGACTCAGGACTCCGCTTCAGATCCGATAATGGACCCTCCGGGTGAGAAAGCACGGGCTGAGCACGTCTCCTGAGGCAGGCAGGGTCTGCTGCAGCCCACAGTCTTCCCACAGGCCTCCAGGCCTGCTGTCAACTGAAAGTTCACGGCTGCATCTGAGCCCTCTGCCTCCCTCCTCCTTTGAAAGACAGGTCCTTGTCTTCTGGGACAGGTGCTGTCGCATTTCCTCTGCACACCCACTCTCATTCCTGAGAAGGAAACTTCCCTCTGGTCTTGGGTGGACTGGCCCCCTGAAGCTTTTGGCCCGCTGCTAGATCCCAGGCGTTCTTTGATTTTCCTGGCATTCATGGAAAGGTCACCTGTGCCCCCCTTCCACCGGACACAAGCCTGGACACCGTTGTTTCCTTCGCCACCGCCCCGTGGGCCCTCAGTGACACACGTTCGCACCATCTGCTCTAGGCTACGCCAGTGCCACGCCTTGGCTCCACCTCGGATTGGCCCCTGGACCTGTGGACACGTGTCCTGGAAAGCGGGATCAGCTTGAAGGAGCCCCAGACCCTTGAGAATCACGGCAGGTCACCGCTCTTTGAAAGGAGGGAGGCAGAGGGCTCACGGGTCAGTGAACTTTCAGCTGACTCCACGCCTTGAGGCCCATGGGATCTTTGTGGGCTGCAGCCAGGCCCTGCCTGCCTCAGTCGATGTGCTCAGCCCATCCATTCTCACTCGGAGGGGTCCAGAATCGGATCTGATGGGGGGTCGTGAGATGACCCCAGCAGGCGCCCTGAAGCTGCCGCTCCCCCGGTGGAAATCGGCTCCAGGAGGTCCTGAAGACGGGACCCCTGGGGTTTTGATCCTGGGAGGCCGCCCGCGGCCGCCTCTCCCACGCGGACCCCTACTGAACCCCGGATGTAGCCGCTGGCCAGGCTGCAGCAGGAGAGCCCCTGGCGCCCAGCGGTCACCGTCCTTTAAAGGGGACGCAGCCTGACTGCCGGCAGCGGCGCGCGGGGCGGCCCAGCCAATGCGCATGCGCGAGTGGCCAGCGGGTGCCCGCGTCACAGTGGTTCCCACGGTTGTCAGAGAAACCGCTCCCTGAGGCCTGGCAAACAGGAGCCCTCCGTGGCAGTGCTTGGCTGGCGGGGCTCCGAGGCTCCAGCCTGACCTCTCCACGGGGTCGACAGGAACGTTCTCCGGATGCCAGGAGTCGTGGCAAAGGGCTGAGCAGGACGTTGCAAGCACAGGCGGGGTCCGGGGGAAGCAGCGCCGCATCCCAGCCTCAGGCCCGCCCGGACGCTGTTCGGGTGAGTCTCCCCAGAAGTCGTGCCCCCGTGATCTCGAGGACGGGTCGGCCTGCAGGCCCGTGGGCTGCTCTCTCAACCGAAGGTCGTTCTGGTCCAGAGCCGAACCCGGTAGCCTCAGCAGCTGCCTGGGGGTGTTTTTTTCCGGGCCACTGCTGTATGACTCTCTCTGTGTGTGTATGTGTTTGTGTGTCTCCCATTTTCGCTTCTCTCTCTGTCTCTCACTCTCTGTGAGTTTCTTGCCCTCTCTCTGTCGGCTGGTGTGTGTGTGTGTGTGTGTGTGTGTGTGTGTATGTGTGTATGTGTGTGTGTGTTTTGAGGAAAGTGCCCTGTGCGCCCAAAAGCGATTTCTTGCCTGTCGACTGTGTTTGGTGAGCCTCCCTCCGCATCCGTGCCTGGGTCATGTGTCCGCTTGTCAACCGTTTTCGAGGCGGTTCCACTTTGGGTTTGTGAAGGCCTCGACCACGTGAGGAGATGAGTGAGTCCCGGAGCAGGTGAAATCTCATCCCCATCCGGTGCGGCGTCTTTTCATTGATCAAGACGAACACACTGCAGCCGCGGACAGAAGCTGCAGGGAGCTCATCCTCCTGCAGGAGAGCAGGAGGCCCCCATCACAGAAGAGGCTTGGATCTTTTCGGGGCTCCTCTCTGAGAAAAGAAGCCACACCACGACACAGGCTGATAGAGGAAGCCAGGAATGGGAGATGGCCACAATCCCAGGCACTGGAACGCTGGCCTCACTGGACAAGCCACCCGTTTGGCACCCCTCTCCTTCAGCCCGTGGCGGTGGCACGGTGCTGTGCCCGACCTGGGCTCTGGCCTCTGCGCCGTCCTCCCTCTGGCTGTGTATCCCCTGTTTCTCCGGGGCTTACATGCTTCCTGGTCTGGCTGGATGTCTACCAGAAGGATCACTTCCCAGTCCCTCAGGGAGACACTTCCTGCAGATCCCTGTCAGGATTGTTTCTCTCTGCAAACCTGCTTGGCTTTGCCCCGATTTCCACCGGGGAGCGGGAGCTTCAGGCGCCTGCTGGGGACTCAGGACTCCGCTTCAGATCCGATAATGGACCCTCCGGGTGAGAAAGCACGGGCTGAGCACGTCTCCTGAGGCAGGCAGGGTCTGCTGCAGCCCAGTCTTCCCACAGGCCCCCAGGCCTGCTGTCAACTGAAAGTTCACGGCTGCATCTGAGCCCTCTGCCTCCCTCCTCCTTTGAAAGACAGGTCCTTGTCTTCTGGGACAGGTGCTGTCGCATTTCCTCTGCACACCACTCTCATTCCTGAGAAGGAAACTTCCTCTGGTCTTGGGTGGACTGGCCCCTGAAGCTTTTGGCCGCTGCTAGATCCCAGGCGTTCTTTGATTTTCCCTGGCATTCATGGAAAGGTCACCTGTGCCCCCCTTCCACCGGACACAAGCCTGGACACCGTTGTTTCCTTCGCCACCGCCCCGTGGGCCCTCAGTGACACACGTTCGCACCATCTGCTCTAGGCTACGCCAGTGCCACGCCTTGGCTCCACCTCGGATTGGCCCCTGGACCTGTGGACACGTGTCCTGGAAGCGGGATCAGCTTGAAGGAGCCCCAGACCCTTGAGAATCACGGCAGGTCACCGCTCTTTGAAAGGAGGGAGGCAGAGGGCTCACGGGTCAGTGAACTTTCAGCTGACTCACGCCTTGAGGCCCATGGGATCTTTGTGGGCTGCAGCCAGGCCCTGCCTGCCTCAGTCGATGTGCTCAGCCCATCCATTCTCACTCGGAGGGGTCCAGAATCGGATCTGATGGGGGGTCGTGAGATGACCCCAGCAGGCGCCCTGAAGCTGCCGCTCCCCCGGTGGAAATCGGCTCAGGAGGTCCTGAAGACGGGACCCCTGGGGTTTTGATCCTGGGAGGCCGCCCGCGCCGCCTCTCTGTGACCCCTACTGAACCCCGGATGTAGCCGCTGGCCAGGCTGCAGCAGGAGAGCCCCTGGCGCCCAGCGGTCACCGTCCTTTAAAGGGGACGCAGCCTGACTGCCGGCAGCGGCGCGCGGGGCGGCCCAGCCAATGCGCATGCGCGAGTGGCCAGCGGGTGCCCGCGTCACAGTGGTTCCCACGGTTGTCAGAGAAACCGCTCCCTGAGGCCTGGCAAACAGGAGCCCTCCGTGGCAGTGCTTGGCTGGCGGGGCTCCGAGGCTCCAGCCTGACCTCTCCACGGGGTCGACAGGAACGTTCTCCGGATGCCAGGAGTCGTGGCAAAGGGCTGAGCAGGACGTTGCAAGCACAGGCGGGGTCCGGGGGAAGCAGCGCCGCATCCCAGCCTCAGGCCCGCCCGGACGCTGTTCGGGTGAGTCTCCCCAGAAGTCGTGCCCCCGTGATCTCGAGGACGGGTCGGCCTGCAGGCCCGTGGGCTGCTCTCTCAACCGAAGGTCGTTCTGGTCCAGAGCCGAACCCCGTAGCCTCAGCGGCTGCCTGGGGTGTTTTTTTCCGGGCCACTGCTGTATGACTCTCTGTGTGTGTATGTGTGTGTGTGTGTGTGTATGTGTTTGTGTGTCTCCCATTTTCGCTTCTCTCTCTGTCTCTCACTCTCTGTGAGTTTCTTGCCCTCTCTCTGTCGGCTGGTGTGTGTGTGTGTGTGTGTGTGTGTGTGTGTGTGTGTGTGTGTGTGTTTTGAGGAAAGTGCCCTGTGCGCCCAAAAGCGATTTCTTGCCTGTCGACTGTGTTTGGTGAGCCTCCCTCCGCATCCGTGCCTGGGTCATGTGTCCGCTTGTCAACCGTTTTCGAGGCGGTTCCACTTTGGGTTTGTGAAGGCCTCGACCACGTGAGGAGATGAGTGAGTCCCGGAGCAGGTGAAATCTCATCCCCATCCGGTGCGGCGTCTTTTCATTGATCAAGACGAACACACTGCAGCCGGACAGAAGCTGCAGGAGCTCATCCTCCTGCAGGAGAGCAGGAGGCCCCCATCACAGAAGAGGCTTGGATCTTTTCGGGGCTCCTCTCTGAGAAAAGAAGCCACACCACGACACAGGCTGATAGAGGAAGCCAGGAATGGGAGATGGCCACAATCCCAGGCACTGGAACGCTGGCCTCACTGGACAAGCCACCCGTTTGGCACCCCTCTCCTTCAGCCCGTGGCGGTGGCACGGTGCTGTGCCCGACCTGGGCTCTGGCCTCTGCGCCGTCCTCCCTCTGGCTGTGTATCCCCTGTTTCTCCGGGGCTTACATGCTTCCTGGTCTGGCTGGATGTCTACCAGAAGGATCACTTCCCAGTCCCTCAGGGAGACACTTCCTGCAGATCCCTGTCAGGATTGTTTCTCTCTGCAAACCTGCTTGGCTTTGCCCCGATTTCCACCGGGGGAGCGGGAGCTTCAGGCGCCTGCTGGGGACTCAGGACTCCGCTTCAGATCCGATAATGGACCCTCCGGGTGAAAGCACAGGCTGAGCACGTCTCCTGAGGCAGGCAGGGTCTGCTGCAGCCACAGTCTTCCCACAGGCCTCCAGGCCTGCTGTCAACTGAAAGTTCACGGCTGCATCTGAGCCCTCTGCCTCCCTCCTCCTTTGAAAGACAGGTCCTTGTCTTCTGGGACAGGTGCTGTCGCATTTCCTCTGCACACCCAGTCTCATTCCTGAGAAGGAAACTTCCCTCTGGTCTTGGGTGGACTGGCCCCCTGAAGCTTTTGGCCCGCTGCTAGATCCCAGGCGTTCTTTGATTTTCCCTGGCATTCATGGAAAGGTCACCTGTGCCCCCCTTCCACCGGACACAAGCCTGGACACCGTTGTTTCCTTCGCCACCGCCCCGTGGGCCCTCAGTGACACACGTTCGCACCATCTGCTCTAGGCTACGCCAGTGCCACGCCTTGGCTCCACCTCGGATTGGCCCCTGGACCTGTGGACACGTGTCCTGGAAAGCGGGATCAGCTTGAAGGAGCCCCAGACCCTTGAGAATCACGGCAGGTCACCGCTCTTTGAAAGGAGGGAGGCAGAGGGCTCACGGGTCAGTGAACTTTCAGCTGACTCCACGCCTTGAGGCCCATGGGATCTTTGTGGGCTGCAGCCAGGCCCTGCCTGCCTCAGTCGATGTGCTCAGCCCATCCATTCTCACTCGGAGGGGTCCAGAATCGGATCTGATGGGGGGTCGTGAGATGACCCCAGCAGGCGCCCTGAAGCTGCCGCTCCCCCGGTGGAAATCGGCTCCAGGAGGTCCTGAAGACGGGACCCCTGGGGTTTTGATCCTGGGAGGCCGCCCGCGGCCGCCTCTCCCACGCGGCCCCCTACTGAACCCCGGATGTAGCCGCTGGCCAGGCTGCAGCAGGAGAGCCCCTGGCGCCCAGCGGTCACCGTCCTTTAAAGGGGACGCAGCCTGACTGCCGGCAGCGGCGCGCGGGGCGGCCCAGCCAATGCGCATGCGCGAGTGGCCAGCGGGTGCCCGCGTCACAGTGGTTCCCACGGTTGTCAGAGAAACCGCTCCCTGAGGCCTGGCAAACAGGAGCCCTCCGTGGCAGTGCTTGGCTGGCGGGGCTCCGAGGCTCCAGCCTGACCTCTCCACGGGGTCGACAGGACGTTCTCCGGATGCCAGGAGTCGTGGCAAAGGGCTGAGCAGGACGTTGCAAGCACAGGCGGGGTCCGGGGGAAGCAGCGCCGCATCCCAGCCTCAGGCCCGCCCGGACGCTGTTCGGGTGAGTCTCCCCAGAAGTCGTGCCCCCGTGATCTCGAGGACGGGTCGGCCTGCAGGCCCGTGGGCTGCTCTCTCAACCGAAGGTCGTTCTGGTCCAGAGCCGAACCCGGTAGCCTCAGCAGCTGCCTGGGGTGTTTTTCCGGCCACTGCTGTATGACTCTCTGTGTGTGTATGTGTTTGTGTGTCTCCCATTTTCGCTTCTCTCTCTGTCTCTCACTCTCTGTGAGTTTCTTGCCCTCTCTCTGTCGGCTGGTGTGTGTGTGTGTGTGTGTGTGTGTGTGTGTGTATGTGTGTGTGTGTTTTGAGGAAAGTGCCCTGTGCGCCCAAAAGCGATTTCTTGCCTGTCGACTGTGTTTGGTGAGCCTCCTCCGCATCCGTGCCTGGGTCATGTGTCCGCTTGTCAACCGTTTTCGGCGGTTCCACTTTGGGTTTGTGAAGGCCTCGACCACGTGAGGAGATGAGTGAGTCCCGGAGCAGGTGAAATCTCATCCCCATCCGGTGCGGCGTCTTTTCATTGATCAAGACGAACACACTGCAGCCGCGGACAGAAGCTGCAGGGAGCTCATCCTCCTGCAGGAGAGCAGGAGGCCCCCATCACAGAAGAGGCTTGGATCTTTTCGGGGCTCCTCTCTGAGAAAAGAAGCCACACCACGACACAGGCTGATAGAGGAAGCCAGGAATGGGAGATGGCCACAATCCCAGGCACTGGAACGCTGGCCTCACTGGACAAGCCACCCGTTTGGCACCCCTCTCCTTCAGCCCGTGGCGGTGGCACGGTGCTGTGCCCGACCTGGGCTCTGGCCTCTGCGCCGTCCTCCCTCTGGCTGTGTATCCCTGTTTCTCCGGGCTTACATGCTTCCTGGTCTGGCTGGATGTCTACCAGAAGGATCACTTCCCAGTCCCTCAGGGAGACACTTCCTGCAGATCCCTGTCAGGATTGTTTCTCTCTGCAAACCTGCTTGGCTTTGCCCGATTTCCACCGGGGAGCGGGAGCTTCAGGCGCCTGCTGGGGACTCAGGACTCCGCTTCAGATCCGATAATGGACCCTCCGGGTGAGAAAGCACGGGCTGAGCACGTCTCCTGAGGCAGGCAGGGTCTGCTGCAGCCCACAGTCTTCCCACAGGCCTCCAGGCCTGCTGTCAACTGAAAGTTCACGGCTGCATCTGAGCCCTCTGCCTCCCTCCTCCTTTGAAAGACAGGTCCTTGTCTTCTGGGACAGGTGCTGTCGCATTTCCTCTGCACACCCACTCTCATTCCTGAGAAGGAAACTTCCCTCTGGTCTTGGGTGGACTGGCCCCCTGAAGCTTTTGGCCCGCTGCTAGATCCCAGGCGTTCTTTGATTTTCCTGGCATTCATGGAAAGGTCACCTGTGCCCCCCTTCCACCGGACACAAGCCTGGACACCGTTGTTTCCTTCGCCACCGCCCCGTGGGCCCTCAGTGACACACGTTCGCACCATCTGCTCTAGGCTACGCCAGTGCCACGCCTTGGCTCCACCTCGGATTGGCCCCTGGACCTGTGGACACGTGTCCTGGAAGCGGGATCAGCTTGAAGGAGCCCCAGACCCTTGAGAATCACGGCAGGTCACCGCTCTTTGAAAGGAGGGAGGCAGAGGGCTCACGGGTCAGTGAACTTTCAGCTGACTCCACGCCTTGAGGCCCATGGGATCTTTGTGGGCTGCAGCCAGGCCCTGCCTGCCTCAGTCGATGTGCTCAGCCCATCCATTCTCACTCGGAGGGGTCCAGAATCGGATCTGATGGGGGGTCGTGAGATGACCCCAGCAGGCGCCCTGAAGCTGCCGCTCCCCCGGTGGAAATCGGCTCAGGAGGTCCTGAAGACGGGACCCCTGGGGTTTTGATCCTGGGAGGCCGCCCGGCCGCCTCTCTGTGACCCCTACTGAACCCCGGATGTAGCCGCTGGCCAGGCTGCAGCAGGAGAGCCCCTGGCGCCCAGCGGTCACCGTCCTTTAAAGGGGCGCAGCCTGACTGCCGGCAGCGGCGCGGGCGGCCCAGCCAATGCGCATGCGCGAGTGGCCAGCGGGTGCCAGCGTCACAGTGGTTCCACGGTTGTCAGAGAAACCGCTCCCTGAGGCCTGGCAAACAGGAGCCCTCCGTGGCAGTGCTTGGCTGGCGGGGCTCGAGGCTCCAGCCTGACCTCTCCACGGGTCGACAGGACGTTCTCCGGATGCCAGGAGTCGTGGCAAAGGGCTGAGCAGGACGTTGCAAGCACAGGCGGGGTCCGGGGAAGCAGCGCCGCATCCCAGCCTCAGGCCCGCCCGGACGCTGTTCGGGTGAGTCTCCCAGAAGTCGTGCCCCGTGATCTCGAGGGCGGGTCGGCCTGCAGGCCCGTGGGCTGCTCTCTCAACCGAAGGTCGTTCTGGTCCAGAGCCGAACCCGGTAGCCTCAGCGGCTGCCTGGGGTGTTTTTTCCGGCCACTGCTGTATGACTCTCTCTGTGTGTGTATGTGTTTGTGTGTCTCCCATTTTCGCTTCTCTCTGTCTCTCACTCTCTGTGAGTTTCTTGCCCTCTCTGTCGGCTGGTGTGTGTGTGTGTTTTGAGGAAAGTGCCCTGTGCGCCCAAAAGCGATTTCTTGCCTGTCGACTGTGTTTGGTGAGCCTCCTCCGCATCCGTGCCTGGGTCATGTGTCCGCTTGTCAACCGTTTTCGGCGGTTCCACTTTGGGTTTGTGAAGGCCTCGACCACGTGAGGAGATGAGTGAGTCCCGGAGCAGGTGAAATCTCATCCCCATCCGGTGCGGCGTCTTTTCATTGATCAAGACGAACACACTGCAGCCGCGGACAGAAGCTGCAGGAGCTCATCCTCCTGCAGGAGAGCAGGAGGCCCCCATCACAGAAGAGGCTTGGATCTTTTCGGGCTCCTCTCTGAGAAAAGAAGCCACACCACGACACAGGCTGATAGAGGAAGCCAGGAATGGGAGATGGCCACAATCCCAGGCACTGGGCAGCTGGCCTCACTGGACAAGCCACCCGTTTGGCACCCTCTCCTTCAGCCCGTGGCGGTGGCACGGTGCTGTGCCCGACCTGGGCTCTGGCCTCTGCGCCGTCCTCCCTCTGGCTGTGTATCCCTGTTTCTCCGGGCTTACATGCTTCCTGGTCTGGCTGGATGTCTACCAGAAGGATCACTTCCCAGTCCCTCAGGGAGACACTTCCTGCAGATCCCTGTCAGGATTGTTTCTCTCTGCAAACCTGCTTGGCTTTGCCCGATTTCCACCGGGGAGCGGGAGCTTCAGGCGCCTGCTGGGGACTCAGGACTCCGCTTCAGATCCGATAATGGACCCTCCGGGTGAAAGCACGGGCTGAGCACGTCTCCTGAGGCAGGCAGGGTCTGCTGCAGCCACAGTCTTCCCACAGGCCTCCAGGCCTGCTGTCAACTGAAAGTTCACGGCTGCATCTGAGCCCTCTGCCTCCCTCCTCCTTTGAAAGACAGGTCCTTGTCTTCTGGGACAGGTGCTGTCGCATTTCCTCTGCACACCCACTCTCATTCCTGAGAAGGAAACTTCCTCTGGTCTTGGGTGGACTGGCCCCTGAAGCTTTTGGCCGCTGCTAGATCCCAGGCGTTCTTTGATTTTCCTGGCATTCATGGAAAGGTCACCTGTGCCCCCTTCCACGGACACAAGCCTGGACACCGTTGTTTCCTTCGCCACCGCCCCGTGGGCCCTCAGTGACACACGTTCGCACCATCTGCTCTAGGCTACGCCAGTGCCACGCCTTGGCTCCACCTCGGATTGGCCCCTGGACCTGTGGACACGTGTCCTGGAAGCGGGATCAGCTTGAAGGAGCCCCAGACCCTTGAGAATCACGGCAGGTCACCGCTCTTTGAAAGGAGGGAGGCAGAGGGCTCACGGGTCAGTGAACTTTCAGCTGACTCCACGCCTTGAGGCCCATGGGATCTTTGTGGGCTGCAGCCAGGCCCTGCCTGCCTCAGTCGATGTGCTCAGCCCATCCATTCTCACTCGGAGGGGTCCAGAATCGGATCTGATGGGGGGTCGTGAGATGACCCCAGCAGGCGCCCTGAAGCTGCCGCTCCCCCGGTGGAAATCGGCTCAGGAGGTCCTGAAGACGGGACCCCTGGGGTTTTGATCCTGGGAGGCCGCCCGCGCCGCCTCTCTGTGACCCCTACTGAACCCCGGATGTAGCCGCTGGCCAGGCTGCAGCAGGAGAGCCCCTGGCGCCCAGCGGTCACCGTCCTTTAAAGGGGACGCAGCCTGACTGCCGGCAGCGGCGCGCGGGGCGGCCCAGCCAATGCGCATGCGCGAGTGGCCAGCGGGTGCCCGCGTCACAGTGGTTCCCACGGTTGTCAGAGAAACCGCTCCCTGAGGCCTGGCAAACAGGAGCCCTCCGTGGCAGTGCTTGGCTGGCGGGGCTCCGAGGCTCCAGCCTGACCTCTCCACGGGGTCGACAGGAACGTTCTCCGGATGCCAGGAGTCGTGGCAAAGGGCTGAGCAGGACGTTGCAAGCACAGGCGGGGTCCGGGGGAAGCAGCGCCGCATCCCAGCCTCAGGCCCGCCCGGACGCTGTTCGGGTGAGTCTCCCCAGAAGTCGTGCCCCCGTGATCTCGAGGACGGGTCGGCCTGCAGGCCCGTGGGCTGCTCTCTCAACCGAAGGTCGTTCTGGTCCAGAGCCGAACCCGGTAGCCTCAGCGGCTGCCTGGGGGTGTTTTTTTCCGGGCCACTGCTGTATGACTCTCTCTGTGTGTGTATGTGTTTGTGTGTCTCCCATTTTCGCTTCTCTCTCTGTCTCTCACTCTCTGTGAGTTTCTTGCCCTCTCTCTGTCGGCTGGTGTGTGTGTGTGTGTGTGTGTGTGTGTGTGTATGTGTGTGTGTGTTTTGAGGAAAGTGCCCTGTGCGCCCAAAAGCGATTTCTTGCCTGTCGACTGTGTTTGGTGAGCCTCCCTCCGCATCCGTGCCTGGGTCATGTGTCCGCTTGTCAACCGTTTTCGAGGCGGTTCCACTTTGGGTTTGTGAAGGCCTCGACCACGTGAGGAGATGAGTGAGTCCCGGAGCAGGTGAAATCTCATCCCCATCCGGTGCGGCGTCTTTTCATTGATCAAGACGAACACACTGCAGCCGCGGACAGAAGCTGCAGGGAGCTCATCCTCCTGCAGGAGAGCAGGAGGCCCCCATCACAGAAGAGGCTTGGATCTTTTCGGGGCTCCTCTCTGAGAAAAGAAGCCACACCACGACACAGGCTGATAGAGGAAGCCAGGAATGGGAGATGGCCACAATCCCAGGCACTGGAACGCTGGCCTCACTGGACAAGCCACCCGTTTGGCACCCCTCTCCTTCAGCCCGTGGGCCCTCAGTGACACACGTTCGCACCATCTGCTCTAGGCTACGCCAGTGCCACGCCTTGGCTCCACCTCGGATTGGCCCCTGGACCTGTGGACACGTGTCCTGGAAGCGGGATCAGCTTGAAGGAGCCCCAGACCCTTGAGAATCACGGCAGGTCACCGCTCTTTGAAAGGAGGGAGGCAGAGGGCTCACGGGTCAGTGAACTTTCAGCTGACTCCACGCCTTGAGGCCCATGGGATCTTTGTGGGCTGCAGCCAGGCCCTGCCTGCCTCAGTCGATGTGCTCAGCCCATCCATTCTCACTCGGAGGGGTCCAGAATCGGATCTGATGGGGGGTCGTGAGATGACCCCAGCAGGCGCCCTGAAGCTGCCGCTCCCCCGGTGGAAATCGGCTCCAGGAGGTCCTGAAGGCGGGACCCCTGGGGTTTTGATCCTGGGAGGCCGCCCGCCGCCTCTCTGTGACCCCTACTGAACCCCGGATGTAGCCGCTGGCCAGGCTGCAGCAGGAGAGCCCCTGGCGCCCAGCGGTCACCGTCCTTTAAAGGGGCGCAGCCTGACTGCCGGCAGCGGCGCGGGCGGCCCAGCCAATGCGCATGCGCGAGTGGCCAGCGGGTGCCAGCGTCACAGTGGTTCCACGGTTGTCAGAGAAACCGCTCCTGAGGCCTGGCAAACAGGAGCCCTCCGTGGCAGTGCTTGGCTGGCGGGGCTCCGAGGCTCCAGCCTGACCTCTCCACGGGTCGACAGGAACGTTCTCCGGATGCCAGGAGTCGTGGCAAAGGGCTGAGCAGGGCGTTGCAAGCACAGGCGGGGTCCGGGGAAGCAGCGCCGCATCCCAGCCTCAGGCCCGCCCGGACGCTGTTCGGGTGAGTCTCCCAAGTCGTGCCCCGTGATCTCGAGGACGGGTCGGCCTGCAGGCCCGTGGGCTGCTCTCTCAACCGAAGGTCGTTCTGGTCAGAGCCGAACCCGTAGCCTCAGCGGCTGCCTGGGGTGTTTTTTCCGGCCACTGCTGTATGACTCTCTCTGTGTGTGTATGTGTTTGTGTGTCTCCCATTTTCGCTTCTCTCTGTCTCTCACTCTCTGTGAGTTTCTTGCCCTCTCTCTGTCGGCTGGTGTGTGTGTGTGTATGTGTTTGTGTGTCTCCCATTTTCGCTTCTCTCTGTCTCTCACTCTCTGTGAGTTTCTTGCCCTCTCTCTGTCGGCTGGTGTGTGTGTGTGTTTTGAGGAAAGTGCCCTGTGCGCCCAAAAGCGATTTCTTGCCTGTCGACTGTGTTTGGTGAGCCTCCTCCGCATCCGTGCCTGGGTCATGTGTCCGCTTGTCAACCGTTTTCGGCGGTTCCACTTTGGGTTTGTGAAGGCCTCGACCACGTGAGGAGATGAGTGAGTCCCGGAGCAGGTGAAATCTCATCCCCATCCGGTGCGGCGTCTTTTCATTGATCAAGGCGAACACACTGCAGCCGCGGACAGAAGCTGCAGGAGCTCATCCTCCTGCAGGAGAGCAGGAGGCCCCCATCACAGAAGAGGCTTGGATCTTTTCGGGCTCCTCTCTGAGAAAAGAAGCCACACCACGACACAGGCTGATAGAGGAAGCCAGGAATGGGAGATGGCCACAATCCCAGGCACTGGGCAGCTGGCCTCACTGGACAAGCCACCCGTTTGGCACCCTCTCCTTCAGCCCGTGGCGGTGGCACGGTGCTGTGCCCGACCTGGGCTCTGGCCTCTCGCCGTCCTCCCTCTGGCTGTGTATCCCTGTTTCTCCGGGCTTACATGCTTCCTGGTCTGGCTGGATGTCTACCAGAAGGATCACTTCCCAGTCCCTCAGGGAGACACTTCCTGCAGATCCCTGTCAGGATTGTTTCTCTCTGCAAACCTGCTTGGCTTTGCCCGATTTCCACCGGGGAGCGGGAGCTTCAGGCGCCTGCTGGGGACTCAGGACTCCGCTTCAGATCCGATAATGGACCCTCCGGGTGAAAGCACGGGCTGAGCACGTCTCCTGAGGCAGGCAGGGTCTGCTGCAGCCCACAGTCTTCCCACAGGCCTCCAGGCCTGCTGTCAACTGAAAGTTCACGGCTGCATCTGAGCCCTCTGCCTCCCTCCTCCTTTGAAAGACAGGTCCTTGTCTTCTGGGACAGGTGCTGTCGCATTTCCTCTGCACACCCACTCTCATTCCTGAGAAGGAAACTTCCCTCTGGTCTTGGGTGGACTGGCCCCCTGAAGCTTTTGGCCCGCTGCTAGATCCCAGGCGTTCTTTGATTTTCCTGGCATTCATGGAAAGGTCACCTGTGCCCCCTTCCACGGACACAAGCCTGGACACCGTTGTTTCCTTCGCCACCGCCCCGTGGGCCCTCAGTGACACACGTTCGCACCATCTGCTCTAGGCTACGCCAGTGCCACGCCTTGGCTCCACCTCGGATTGGCCCCTGGACCTGTGGACACGTGTCCTGGAAAGCGGGATCAGCTTGAAGGAGCCCCAGACCCTTGAGAATCACGGCAGGTCACCGCTCTTTGAAAGGAGGGAGGCAGAGGGCTCACGGGTCAGTGAACTTTCAGCTGACTCCACGCCTTGAGGCCCATGGGATCTTTGTGGGCTGCAGCCAGGCCCTGCCTGCCTCAGTCGATGTGCTCAGCCCATCCATTCTCACCGGAGGGGTCCAGAATCGGATCTGATGGGGGTCGTGAGATGACCCCAGCAGGCGCCCTGAAGCTGCCGCTCCCGGTGGAAATCGGCTCAGGAGGTCCTGAAGACGGGACCCCTGGGGTTTTGATCCTGGGAGGCCGCCCGCGCCGCCTCTCTGTGACCCCTACTGAACCCCGGATGTAGCCGCTGGCCAGGCTGCAGCAGGAGAGCCCCTGGCGCCCAGCGGTCACCGTCCTTTAAAGGGGACGCAGCCTGACTGCCGGCAGCGGCGCGCGGGGCGGCCCAGCCAATGCGCATGCGCGAGTGGCCAGCGGGTGCCCGCGTCACAGTGGTTCCCACGGTTGTCAGAGAAACCGCTCCCTGAGGCCTGGCAAACAGGAGCCCTCCGTGGCAGTGCTTGGCTGGCGGGGCTCCGAGGCTCCAGCCTGACCTCTCCACGGGGTCGACAGGAACGTTCTCCGGATGCCAGGAGTCGTGGCAAAGGGCTGAGCAGGACGTTGCAAGCACAGGCGGGGTCCGGGGGAAGCAGCGCCGCATCCCAGCCTCAGGCCCGCCCGGACGCTGTTCGGGTGAGTCTCCCCAGAAGTCGTGCCCCCGTGATCTCGAGGACGGGTCGGCCTGCAGGCCCGTGGGCTGCTCTCTCAACCGAAGGTCGTTCTGGTCCAGAGCCGAACCCGGTAGCCTCAGCGGCTGCCTGGGGGTGTTTTTTTCCGGGCCACTGCTGTATGACTCTCTCTGTGTGTGTATGTGTTTGTGTGTCTCCCATTTTCGCTTCTCTCTCTGTCTCTCACTCTCTGTGAGTTTCTTGCCCTCTCTCTGTCGGCTGGTGTGTGTGTGTGTGTGTGTGTGTGTGTGTGTGTGTGTGTGTGTGTGTATGTGTGTGTGTGTCTCCCATTTTCGCTTCTCTCTGTCTCTCACTCTCTGTGAGTTTCTTGCCCTCTCTCTGTCGGCTGGTGTGTGTGTGTGTTTTGAGGAAAGTGCCCTGTGCGCCCAAAAGCGATTTCTTGCCTGTCGACTGTGTTTGGTGAGCCTCCCTCCGCATCCGTGCCTGGGTCATGTGTCCGCTTGTCAACCGTTTTCGAGGCGGTTCCACTTTGGGTTTGTGAAGGCCTCGACCACGTGAGGAGATGAGTGAGTCCCGGAGCAGGTGAAATCTCATCCCCATCCGGTGCGGCGTCTTTTCATTGATCAAGACGAACACACTGCAGCCGCGGACAGAAGCTGCAGGGAGCTCATCCTCCTGCAGGAGAGCAGGAGGCCCCCATCACAGAAGAGGCTTGGATCTTTTCGGGGCTCCTCTCTGAGAAAAGAAGCCACACCACGACACAGGCTGATAGAGGAAGCCAGGAATGGGAGATGGCCACAATCCCAGGCACTGGAACGCTGGCCTCACTGGACAAGCCACCCGTTTGGCACCCCTCTCCTTCAGCCCGTGGCGGTGGCACGGTGCTGTGCCCGACCTGGGCTCTGGCCTCTGCGCCGTCCTCCCTCTGGCTGTGTATCCCCTGTTTCTCCGGGGCTTACATGCTTCCTGGTCTGGCTGGATGTCTACCAGAAGGATCACTTCCCAGTCCCTCAGGGAGACACTTCCTGCAGATCCCTGTCAGGATTGTTTCTCTCTGCAAACCTGCTTGGCTTTGCCCCGATTTCCACCGGGGGAGCGGGAGCTTCAGGGCGCCTGCTGGGGACTCAGGACTCCGCTTCAGATCCGATAATGGACCCTCCGGGTGAGAAAGCACGGGCTGAGCACGTCTCCTGAGGCAGGCAGGGTCTGCTGCAGCCCACAGTCTTCCCACAGGCCTCCAGGCCTGCTGTCAACTGAAAGTTCACGGCTGCATCTGAGCCCTCTGCCTCCCTCCTCCTTTGAAAGACAGGTCCTTGTCTTCTGGGACAGGTGCTGTCGCATTTCCTCTGCACACCCACTCTCATTCCTGAGAAGGAAACTTCCCTCTGGTCTTGGGTGGACTGGCCCCCTGAAGCTTTTGGCCCGCTGCTAGATCCCAGGCGTTCTTTGATTTTCCTGGCATTCATGGAAAGGTCACCTGTGCCCCCCTTCCACCGGACACAAGCCTGGACACCGTTGTTTCCTTCGCCACCGCCCCGTGGGCCCTCAGTGACACACGTTCGCACCATCTGCTCTAGGCTACGCCAGTGCCACGCCTTGGCTCCACCTCGGATTGGCCCCTGGACCTGTGGACACGTGTCCTGGAAAGCGGGATCAGCTTGAAGGAGCCCCAGACCCTTGAGAATCACGGCAGGTCACCGCTCTTTGAAAGGAGGGAGGCAGAGGGCTCACGGGTCAGTGAACTTTCAGCTGACTCCACGCCTTGAGGCCCATGGGATCTTTGTGGGCTGCAGCCAGGCCCTGCCTGCCTCAGTCGATGTGCTCAGCCCATCCATTCTCACCGGAGGGGTCCAGAATCGGATCTGATGGGGGTCGTGAGATGACCCCAGCAGGCGCCCTGAAGCTGCCGCTCCCGGTGGAAATCGGCTCCAGGAGGTCCTGAAGACGGGACCCCTGGGGTTTTGATCCTGGGAGGCCGCCCGCG
>JAKFHT010001420.1:0-29860 GCA_023783455.1 Erythrocebus patas | reverse complement strand
CAGAGTTACAGCTTTCCTTCAAGAAGCCTTTTCTAAGACTGTTCTTGTGGAATTGCAAAGTGATATTTGGAAGCCCATAGAGGCTATGGTGAAAAGGAAATATCCTAAGATAAAAACTGAAAGAAGCTTTCTGAGAAACTGCTTTGTGTTCTGTTAATTCATCTCACAGAGTTACAGCTTTCCTTCAAGAAGCCTTTCACTAAGACTGTTCTTGTGGAATTGCAAAGTGATATTTGGAAGCCCATAGAGCTATGGTGAAAAAGGAAATATCCTAAGATAAAAACTGAAAGAAGCTTTCTGAGAAACTGCTTTGTGTTCTGTTAATTCATCTCACAGAGTTACAGCTTTCCTCAAGAAGCCTTTCACTAAGACTGTTCTTGTGGAATTTGCAAACTGATATTTGGAAGCCCATAGAGCTATGGTGAAAAGGAAATATCTTCGTTAAAAACTGGAAAGAAACTTTCTGAGAAACTGCTTTGTGTTCTGTTAATTCATCTCACAGAGTTACAGCTTTCTCCTCAAGAAGCCTTTTCTAAGACTGTTCTTGTGGAATTGCAAAGTGATATTTGGAAGCCCATAGAGCTATGGTGAAAAGGAAATATCTTCCGTTAAAAACTGGAAAGAAGATTTCTGAGAAACTGCTTTGTGTTCTGTTAATTCATCTCAGAGTTACAGCTTTCCCTCAAGAAGCCTTTTCTAAGACTGTTCTTGTGGAATTTGCAAAGTGATATTTGGAAGCCCACAGAGGGCTATGGTGAAAAGGAAATATCCTAAGATAAAAACTGAAAGAAGCTTTCTGAGAAACTGCTTTGTGTTCTGTTAATTCATCTCACAGAGTTACAGCTTTCCTCAAGAAGCCTTTCGCTAAGGCTGTTCTTGTGGAATTTGGAAAGTGATATTTGGAAGCCCATAGAGGCTATGGTGAAAAAGGAAATATCTTCAGTTAAAAACTGGAAAGAAGCTTTCTGAGAAACTGCTTTGTGTTCTGTTAATTCATCTCACAGAGTTACAGCTTTCCCTCAAGAAGCCTTTCCTAAGACTATTCTTGTGGAATTTGCAAACTGATATTTGGAAGCCCATAGAGGGCTATGGTGAAAAAGGAAATATCCTAAGATAAAAACTGAAAGAAGCTTTCTGAGAAACTGCTTTGTGTTCTGTTAATTCATCTCACAGAGTTACAGCTTTCCCTCAAGAAGCCTTTTCTAAGACTGTTCTTGTGGAATTTGCAAAGTGATATTTGGAAGCCCATAGAGGGCTATGGTGAAAAGGAAATATCTTCAGTTAAAAACTGGAAAGAAGCTTTCTGAGAAACTGCTTTGTGTTCTGTTAATTCATCTCACAGAGTTACAGCTTTCCCTCAAGAAGCCTTTCGCTAAGGCTGTTCTTGTGGAATTTGGAAAGTGATATTTGGAAGCCCATAGAGGGCTATGGTGAAAAGGAAATATCTTCAGTTAAAAACTGGAAAGAAGCTTTCTGAGAAACTGCTTTGTGTTCTGTTAATTCATCTCACAGTTACAGCTTTCCCTCAAGAAGCCTTTCGCTAAGGCTGTTCTTGTGAATTTGCAAAGTGATATTTGAAGCCCATAGAGGGCTATGGTGAAAAGGAAATATCCTAAGATAAAAACTGGAAAGAAACTTTCTGAGAAACTGCTTTGTGTTCTGTTAATTCATCTCACAGAGTTACAGCTTTCCTCAAGAAGCCTTTCGCTAAGACTGTTCTTGTGAATTTGCAAAGTGATATTTGGAAGCCCATAGAGGGCTATGGTGAAAAGGAAATATCCTAAGATAAAAACTGAAAGAAGCTTTCTGAGAAACTGCTTTGTGTTCTGTTAATTCATCTCACAGAGTTACAGCTTTCCCTCAAGAAGCCTTTCACTAAGACTGTTCTTGTGGAATTTGCAAAGTGATATTTGGAAGCCCATAGGGCTATGGTGAAAAAAAAATATCTTCAGTTAAAAACTGGAAAGAAGCTTTCTGAGAAACTGCTTTGTGTTCTGTTAATTCATCTCACAGAGTTACAGCTTTCCTCAAGAAGCCTTTCTAAGACTGTTCTTGTGGAATTTGCAAAGTGATATTTGGAAGCCCATAGGGCTATGGTGAAAAGGAAATATCTTCAGTTAAAAACTGGAAAGAAGATTTCTGAGAAACTGCTTTGTGTTCTGTTAATTCATCTCACAGAGTTACAGCTTTCCCTCAAGAAGCCTTTCGCTAAGGCTGTTCTTGTGGAATTTGCAAAGTGATATTTGGAAGCCCTAGAGGGCTATGGTGAAAAGGAAATATCTTCCGTTAAAAACTGAAAGAAGCTTTCTGAGAAACTGCTTTGTTCTGTTAATTCATCTCACAGGTTACAGCTTTCCTCAAGAAGCCTTCGCTAAGACTGTTCTTGTGGAATTTGGAAAGTGATATTTGGAAGCCCATAGAGGGCTATGGTGAAAAGGAAATATCTTCAGTTAAAAACTGGAAAGAAGCTTTCTGAGAAACTGCTTTGTGTTCTGTTAATTCATCTCACAGAGTTACAGCTTTCCTCAAGAAGCCTTTCGCTAAGACTGTTCTTGTGGAATTTTCAAAGTGATATTTGGAAGCCCATAGAGGGCTATGGTGAAAAGGAAATATCTTCAGTTAAAAACTGGAAAGAAGCTTCTGAGAAACTGCTTTGTGTTCTGTTAATTCATCTCACAGAGTTACAGCTTTCCCTCAAGAAGCCTTTCACTAAGACTGTTCTTGTGGAATTTGCAAAGTGATATTTGGAAGCCCATAGAGGGCTATGGTGAAAAGGAAATATCCTAAGATAAAAACTGAAAGAAGCTTTCTGAGAAACGTCTTTGTGTTCTGTTAATTCATCTCACAGATTTACAGCTTTCCCTTCAAGAAGCCTTTCGCTAAGACTGTTCTTGTGGAATTTGCAAAGTGATATTTGGAAGCCCATAGAGGGCTAAGGTGAAAAAGGAAATATCCTCAGAAAAAAATGAAAAGAAGCTTTTTGGGAAACTGCTTTGTGTTCTGTTATTTCATCGCACAGAGTTACAGCTTTCCCCTCAAGAAGCCTTTCGCTAAGACTGTTCTTGTGGAATATGCAAAGTGATATTTGGAAGCCCAAAGAGGGCTAGGGTGAAAAAGCAAATATCCTAAAATAAAAACTGAAATGAAGCTTTCTGTGAAACTGCTTTGTGTTCTGTTAATTCATCTCACAGAGTTACAGCTTTCCCTCAAGAAGCCTTTCACTAAGACTGTTCTTGTGGAATTTGCAAAGTGATATTTGGAAGCCCATAGAGGGCTATGGTGAAAAGGAAATATCCTAAGTAAAAACTGAAAAGAGCTTTCTGAGAAACTGCCTTGTGTTCTGTTAATTCATCTCACAGGGTTACAGCTTTCTCCTCAAGAAGCCTTTCGCTAAGACTGTTCTTGGGGAATTTCAAAGTGATATTTGGAAGCCCAAAGAGGGCTATGGTGAAAAAGGAAATATCCTAAGATAAAAACTGAAAGAAGCTTTCTGAGAAACTGCTTTGTGTTCTGTTAATTCATCTCACAGAGTTACAGCTTTCCCTCAAGAAGCCTTTCACTAAGACTGTTCTTGTGGAATTTCAAAGTGATATTTGGAAGCCCATAGAGGCTATGGTGAAAAGGAAATATCTTCTGTTAAAAACTGTAAAGAAGCTTTCTGAGAAACTGCTTTGTGTTCTGTTAATTCATCTCACAGAGTTACAGCTTTCCCCTCAGGAAGCCTTTTGCTAAAGCTGTTCTTGTGGAATTTGCAAAGTGATATTTGGAAGCCCATAGAGGGCTATGGTGAAAAAGGAAATATCCTAAGATAAAAACTGAAAGAAGCTTTCTGAGAAACTGCTTTGTGTTCTGTTAATTCATCTCACAGAGTTACAGCTTTCCCTCAAGAAGCCTTTCGCTAAGACTGTTCTTCTGGAATTTGCGAAGTGATATTTGGAAGCCCATAGAGGGCTACGGTGAAAAAGGAAATATCTTCCATTAAAAACAGGAAAGAAGCTTTCTGTGAAACTGCTTTGGGTTCTGTTAATTCATCTCACAGAGTTACAGCTTTCCCCTCAAGAAGAATTTCACTAAGACTGTTCTTGTGGAATTTCAAAGTGATATTTGGAAAGCCATAGAAGGATATGGTGAAAAAGGAAATATCTTCAGTTAAAAACTGGAAAGAAGCTTTCTGAGAAACTGCTTTGGGTTCTGTTAATTCATCTCACAGAGTTACAGCTTTCCCCTCAAGAAGCCTTTCGCTAAGACTGTTCTTGTGGAATTTGCAAAGTGATATTTGGAAGCCCATAGAGGGCTATGGTGAAAAAGGAAATATCTTCCGTTAAAAACTGGAAAGAAGCTTTCTGAGAAACTGCTTTGTGTTCTGTTAATTCATCTCACAGAGTTACAGCTTTCCTCAGAAGCCTTTCGCTAAGACTGTTCTTGTGGAATTAGCAAAGTGATATTTTGAAGCCCATAGAGGGCTATGGTGAAAAAGGAAATATCCTAAGATAAAACTGGAAAGAAGCTTTCTGAGAAACTGCTTTGTGTTCTGTTAATTCATCTCACAGAGTTACAGCTTTCTCCTCAAGAAGCCTTTGCTAAGACTGTTCTTGTGGAATTTGCAAAGTGATATTTGGAAGCCCATAGAGGGCTATGGTGAAAAAGGAAATATCTTCCGATAAAATCTGGAAAGAAGATTTCTGATAAACTGCTTTGTGATCTGTTAATTCATCTCAGAGACTTACAGCTTTCCCCTCAAGAAGCCTTTCCGTAAGACTGTTCTTGTGGAATTTGCAAAGTGATATTTGGAAGCCCACAGAGGGCTATGGTGAAAAAGGAGATATCCTAAGATAAAAACTGAAAAGAAGCTTTCTGAGAAACCCCTTTGTGTTCTGTTAATTCATCTCACAGAGTTACAGCTTTCCCCTCAAGAAGACTTTCGCGAAGGCGGTTCTTGTGGAATTTGCAAAGTGACATTTGGAAGCCCATGGAGGGCTATGGTGAAAAAGGAAATATCTTCAGTTAAAAACTGGAAAGAAGCTTTCTGAGAAACTGCTTTGTGTTCTGTTAATTCATCTCACAGAGTTACAGCTTTCTTCTCAAGAAGCCTTTCGCTAAGACTGTTCTTGTGGAATTTGCAAAGTGATATTCGGAATCCCAAAGAGGGCTATGGTGAAAAAGGAAATATCCTAAGATAGAAACTGAAAAGAAACTTTCTGAGAAACTGCTTTGTGTTCTGTTAATTCATCTCAGAGACTTACAGCTTTCCCCTCAGGAAGCCTTTCGCTAAGACTGTTCTTGTGGAATTTGCAAAGTGATATTTGGAAGCCCATAGAGGGCTACGGAGAAAAAGGAAATATCCTAAGATAAAAACTGAAAAGAAGCTTTCTTAGAAACTGCTTTGTGTTCTGTTAATTCATCTCAGTGAGGTACAGCTTTCCCCTCAAGAAGTCTTTCTCTAAGACTGTTCTTTTGGAATTGCAAAGTGATATTTGGAAGCTCAAAGGGCTATGGTGAAAAGGAAACATACTAAGATAAAAACTGAAAGAAGCTTTCTGAGAAACTGCTTGTGTTCTGTTAGTTCATCTCACAGAGTTACAGCTTTCCTCAAGAAGCCTTTCACTAAGACTGTTCTTGTGGAATTTGCAAAGTGATATTTGGAAGCCCATAGAGGGCTATGGTGAAAAAAAATATCTTCCGTTAGGCCGGGCGCGGTGGCTCAAGCCTGTAATCCCAGCACTTTGGGAGGCCGAGACGGGCGGATTACGAGGTCAGGAGATCGAGACCATCCTGGCTAACACGGTGAAACCCGTCTCTACTAAAAGTACAAAAACTAGCATAATTCATCTCACAGAGTTACAGCTTTCCCTCAAGAAGCCTTCGCTAAGACTGTTTTTCTGGAATTTGCAAAGTGATATTTGGAAGCCCGTAGAGGGCTATGGTAAAAAAGGAAATATCTTCCGTAAAAAACTGGAAAGAAGCTTTCTGAGAAACTCCTTTGTGTTCTGTTAATTCATCTCACAGAGTTACAGCTTTCCCCTCAAGAAGCCTTTCCCTAAGACTGTTCTTGTGGAATTTGCAAAGTGATATTTGGAAGCCCATAGAGGGCTATGGTGAAAAAGGAAATATCTTCCGTTAAATACTGGAAAGAAGCTTTCAGAGAAACTGCCGTGTGTTCTGTTAATACATCTCACCGAGTTACAGCTTTCCCCTCAAGAAGCTGTTGGCTAAGACTGTTCTATTGGAATTTGCAAAGTGATAATTGGAAGCCCATAGAGGGCTATGATGAAAAAGGAAATATCTTCCGTTAAAAATTGGAAAGAAGTTTTCTGGAAAACTGCCGTGTGTTCTGTTAATACACCGCACCGAGCTACAGCTTTCCCCTCAAGAAGCCTTTCGCTAATACTGTTTTTTTGGTATTTGCACAGTGATATGTGGAAGCCCATAGAGGGCAATTGTGAAAAAGGAAATTTCTTCAGTATTGGATTAAGAAAATGTGGCACATATACACTATGGAATACTATGCAGCCATAAAAAAGGATGAATTTGTGTCCTTTGTAGGGACATGGATGCAGCTGGAAACCATCATTCTTAGCAAACTATCACAAGAACAGAAAACCAAACACCGCATGTTCTCACTCATAGGTGGGAACTGAACAATGAGATCACTTGGACTCGGGAAGGGGAACATCACACACCGGGGCCTATCATGGGGAGGGCGGAGGGGGGAGAGATTGCATTGTGAGTTATACCTTATGTAAATGACGGGTTGATGGCTGCAGCACACCAACATGGCACAAGTATACATATGTAACAAACCTGCACATTGTGCACATGTACCCTACAACTTGAAGTTTAATAATAAATAAATTTAAAAAATAAAAATAAAAAATTAAAAAAAATAAAAACTGGAAAGAAATTTTCTTAGAAATTGCTTTGTGTTCTGTTAATTCATCTCACAGAGTTACAGCTTTCCTCTACAGAAACCTTTCCCTAAGACTGTTCTTCTGGAATTTGCAAAGTGATATTTGGAAGCCCATAGATGGCTATGGTGAAAAAGGAAATATCCTCCGTTAAAAACTGGAAAGAAGCTTTCTGAGAAAGTGCTTTGTGTTCTGTTAATTCATCTCACGGAGTTACAGCTTTCCCCTCAAGAAGCCTTTCGCTAAGACTGTTCTTGTGGAATTTGCATAGTGATATTTGGAAGCCCATAGAGGGCTATGGTGAAAAAGGAAATATCTTCCGTTAAAAACTCGAAAGAAGATTTCTGAGTAACTGCTTTGTGTTCTCTTAATTCATCTCACAGAATTAAAACATTCCCCTCCAGAAGCCTTCCGCAAAGACTGTTCTTGTGGAAATTGCAAAGTGATATTTGGAATCCCATAGAGGGCTGTGGTGAAAAGGAAATATGTTCCGATAAAAACTGGGAAGAAGATTTCTGAGAAACTGCTTTGTGTTCTCTTAATTCATCTCACAGAGTTACAGCTTTCCCATTCTGAAGCCCTTCGCTAAGACTGTTCTTGTGGAATTTGAAAAGTGATATTTGGAAACCGAGAGAGGGCTGTGGTGAAAAAGGAAGTAGGTTAAGATAAAATCTGAAAAGAGGCTTTCTGAGAAACTACTTAGTGTTCTGTTAATTCAACTCACAGAATTACAGCTTTCCCCTCAAGAAGCCTTACGCTAAGGCTGTTTTTGTGGAATTTGCAAAGTGATATTGGAAGCCCATGCAGGGCTATGGTGAAAAAGGAAATATCTTCAGTTAACAACTGGAAAGAAGCTTTCTGAGAAACTACTTTGTGTTCTGTTAATTCATCTCAAAGAGTTACAGCTTTCCTCTGAAGAAGCCTTTCGCTAAGACTGTTCTTGTGGAATTTGCAAAGTGATATTTGGAAGACCATAGAGGGCTATGGTGAAAATAGAAATATCCTAAGATGAAAACCGAAAAGAAGCTTTCTGAAAACTTCTTTGTGTTCTGTTAGTTCATCTCACAGAGTTACAGCTTTCCCTTCAAGAAGTCGTTCACTAAGACTGTTTTTGTGAAACTTGAAAAGTGATATTTGGAAGCCGATAAAGGGCTATGGTGTAAAAGGAAATATCTTCCGTTAAAATCTGGAGAGAAGCTTTCTGAGAAACTGCCGTGTGTTCTGTTAATACATCTCACAGAGTTACAGCTTTCCTCAAGAAGCCTTTCGCTAAGACTGTTCTTGTGGATTTGCAAAGTGATATTTGGAAGCCCTAGAGGGCTATGGTGAAAAGGAAATATCTTCCGTTAAAAACTGACAAGAAGCTTTCTGAGAAACTGCTTTGTGTTCTGTTACTTCATCTCACAGATTTACAGCTTCCCCTCACGAAGACTTTCGCTAAGACTTTTCTTGTGGAATTTGCAAAGTGATATTTGGAAGCCCATAGAGGCTATGGTGAAAAGGAAATATCTTCAGTTAAAAACTGGAAAGAAGCTTTCTGAGAAACTGCTTTGTGTTCTGTTAATTCATCTCACAGAGTTACAGCTTTCCTCAAGAAGCCTTTCGCTAAGACTGTTCTTGTGGATTTGCAAAGTGATATTTGGAAGCCCATAGAGGGCTATGGTGAAAAGGAAATATCCTAAGATAAAAACTGAAAGAAGCTTTCTCAGAAACTGCTTTGTGTTCTGTTAATTCATCTCACAGAGTTACAGCTTTCCCTCAAGAAGCCTTCACTAAGACTGTTCTTGTGGAATTTGCAAAGTGATATTTGGAAGCCCATAGAGCTATGGTGAAAAAGGAAATATCTTCCGTTAAAACTGAAAGAAGCTTTCTGAGAAACTGATTTGTGTTCTGTTAATTCATCTCACAGAGTTACAGCTTTCCCTGAAGAAGCCTTCACTAAGACTGTTCTTGTGGAATTTCAAAGTGATATTTGGAAGCCCATAGAGCTATGGTGAAAAGGAAATATCCTAAGATAAAAACTGAAAGAAGCTTGAGAAACTGCTTTGTGTTCTGTTAATTCATCTCACAGAGTTACAGCTTTCCCTCAAGAAGCCTTTCGCTAAGACTGTTCTTGTGAATTTGCAAAGTGATATTTGGAAGCCCATAGAGGGCTATGGTGAAAAAGGAAATATCTTCAGTTAAAACTGAAAGAAGCTTTCTGAGAAACTGCTTTGTGTTCTGTTAATTCATCTCACAGAGTTACAGCTTTCCCTGAAGAAGCCTTTCGCTAAGACTGTTCTTGTGGAATTTGCAAAGTGATATTTGGAAGCCCTTGGAGGGCTGTGGTGAAAAGGAAATATCCTAAGATAAAAACTGAAAGAAGCTTTCTGAGAAACTGCTCTGTGTTCTGTTAGTTCATCTCACAGAGTTACAGCTTTCCCTCAAGAAGCCTTCACTAAGACTGTTCTTGTGGAATTTGCAAAGTGATATTTGGAAGCCCATAGAGGGCTATGGTGAAAAAGGAAATATCTTCCGTTAAAAACTGGAAAGAAGCTTTCTGAGAAACTGCCGTGTGTTCTGTTAATTCATCTCACAGAGTTACAGCTTTCCTCAAGAAGCCTTTCGCTAAGACTGTTCTTGTGGATTTGCAAAGTGATATTTGGAAGCCCATAGAGGGCTATGGTGAAAAGAAATATCTTCAGTTAAAAACTGGAAAGAAGATTTCTGAGAAACTGCTTTGTGTTCTGTTAATTCATCTCACAGAGTTACAGCTTTCCTCAAGAAGCCTTTCGCTAAGACTGTTCTTGTGGAATTTGCAAAGTGATATTTGGAAGCCCATAGAGGGCTATGGTGAAAAGGAAATATCTTCCGTTAAAAACTGGAAAGAAGCTTTCTGAGAAACTGCTTTGTGTTCTGTTAATTCATCTCACAGAGTTACAGCTTTCCCTCAAGAAGCCTTTCGCTAAGACTGTTCTTGTGGAATTTGAAAAGTGATATTTGGAAGCCATAGAGGGCTATGGTGAAAAAGGAAATATCCTAAGATAAAACTGGAAAGAAGCTTTCTGAGAAACTGCTTTGTGTTCTGTTAATCATCTCACAGAGTTACAGCTTTCTCAAGAAGCTTTCGCTAAGACTGTTCTTGTGGAATTTGAAAAGTGATATTTGGAAGCCATAGAGGGCTATGGTGAAAAAGGAAATATCTTCCGTTAAAACTGAAAGAAGCTTTCTGAGAAACTGCTTTGTGTTCTGTTAATTCATCTCACAGAGTTACAGCTTTCCCTCAAGAAGCCTTTCGCTAAGACTGTTCTTGTGGAATTTGCAAAGTGATATTTGGAAGCCATAGAGGGCTATGGTGAAAAAGGAAATATCTTCAAGATAAAACTGAAAGAAGCTTTCTGAGAAACTGCTTTGTGTTCTGTTAATTCATCTCACAGAGTTACAGCTTTCCCTCAAGAAGCTTTCGCTAAGACTGTTCTTGTGGAATTTGCAAAGTGATATTTGGAAGCCATAGAGGGCTATGGTGAAAAGAAATATCTTCCGTTAAAACTGAAAGAAGCTTTCTGAGAAACTGCTTTGTGTTCTGTTAATTCATCTCACAGAGTTACAGCTTTCCTCAAGAAGCCTTCGCTAAGACTGTTCTTGTGGAATTTGCAAAGTGATATTTGGAAGCCCATAGAGGGCTATGGTGAAAATGGAAATATCCTAAGTTAAAAAACTGGAAAGAAGCTTTCTGAGAAACTGCTTTGTGTTCTGTTAGTTCATCTCACAGAGTTACAGCTTTCCCTCAAGAAGCCTTTCACTAAGACTGTTCTTGTGAATTTGCAAAGTGATATTTGGAAGCCCATAGAGGGCTATGGTGAAAAAGGAAATATCTTCCGTTAAAAACTGGAAAGAAGCTTCTGAGAAACTGCTTTGTGTTCTGTTAATTCATCTCACAGAGTTACAGCTTTCCCTCAAGAAGCCTTTCGCTAAGACTGTTCTTGTGGGATTTGCAAAGTGATATTTGGAAGCCCATAGAGGGCTATGGTGAAAAGGAAATAGCCTGTTAAAAAACTGGAAAGAAGCTTTCTGAGAAACTGCTTTGTGTTCTGTTAATTCATCTCACAGAGTTACAGCTTTCCTCAAGAAGCCTTTCGCTAAGACTGTTCTTGTGAATTTGCAAAGTGATATTTGGAAGCCATAGAGGCTATGGTGAAAAGGAAATATCTTCAGTTAAAAACTGAAAGAAGCTTTCTGAGAAACTGCTTTGTGTTCTGTTAATTCATCTCACAGAGTTACAGCTTTCCTCAAGAAGCCTTTCGCTAAGACTGTTCTTGTGGAATTTGAAAAGTGATATTTGGAAGCCCATAGAGGCTATGGTGAAAAGGAAATATCTTCAGTTAAAAACTGAAAGAAGCTTTCTGAGAACTGCTTTGTGTTCTGTTAATTCATCTCACAGAGTTACAGCTTTCCCTCAAGAAGCCTTTCGCTAAGACTGTTCTTGTGGAATTTCAAAGTGATATTTGGAAGCCCATAGAGGGCTATGGTGAAAAGGAAATATCTTCCGTTAAGAACTGGAAAGAAGCTTTCTGAGAAACTACTTTGTGTTCTGTTAATTCATCTCACAGACTTACAACTTCCCCTCAAGAAGCCTTTCGCTAAGACTGTTATTGTGGAATTTAAAAAGTGATATTTGGAAGCCCATACAGGGCTATGGTGAAAAAGGAAATATCCTAAGATAAAACCTGAAAAAAAGCTTTTTGAGAAACTGCTTTGCGTTCTGTTAATTCATCTCACAGAGTTATAGCTTTTTTCTCAAGAAGCCTTTCGTTAAGAGTGTTCTTGTGGAATTTGCAAAGTGATATTTGGAAGCCCATAGAGGGCTTGGTGAAAAAGGAAATATCTTCCGTTAAAACTGGAAAGAAGCTTTCTGAGAAACTGCTTTGTGTTCTGTTAATTCATCTCACAGAGTTACAGCTTCCCCTCAAGAAGCCTTTCGCTAAGACTGTTCTTGTGGAATTTGCAAAGTGATATTTGGAAGCCCATAGAGGGCTATGGTGAAAAAGGAAATATCTTCCGTTAAAACTGAAAGAAGCTTTCTGAGAAACTGCTTTGTGTTCTGTTAATTCATCTCACAGAGTTACAGCTTTCCTCAAGAAGCCTTCGCTAAGACTGTTCTTGTGGAATTTGCAAGGTGATATTTGGAAGCCCATAGAGGGCTACGGTGAAAAAGGAAATATCTTCAGTTAAAAACTGGAAAGAAGCTTTTTGAGAAACTGCTTTGTGTTCTGTTAATTCATCTCACAGAATTACAGCTTTCCTCAAGAAGCCTTTCGCTAAGGCTGTTCTTGTGGAATTTGCAAAGTGATATTTGAAGCCCATAGAGGGCTATGGTGAAAAGGAAATATCTTCCGTTAAAAACTGGAAAGAAGCTTTCTGAGAAACTGTTTTGTGTTCTGTTAATTCATCTCACAGAGTTACAGCTTTCCTCAAGAAGCCTTTCGCTAAGACTGTTCTTGTGGAATTTGCAAAGTGATATTTGGAAGCCCATAGAGGCTATGGTGAAAAGGAAATATCTTCAGTTAAAAACTGGAAAGAAGCTTTCTGAGAAACTGCTTTGTGTTCTGTTAATTCATCTCACAGAGTTACAGCTTTCCCTCAAGAAGCCTTCGCTAAGACTGTTCTTGTGGAATTTGCAAAGTGATATTTGGAAGCCCATAGAGGCTATGGTGAAAAGGAAATATCTTCCGTTAAAACTGGAAAGAAGCTTTCTGAGAAACTGCTTTGTGTTCTGTTAATTCATCTCACAGAGTTACAGCTTTCCCTCAAGAAGCCTTTCGCTAAGACTGTTCTTGTGGAATTTGCAAAGTGATATTTGGAAGCCCATAGAGGGCTATGGTGAAAAGGAAATATCTTCCGTTAAAACTGGAAAGAAGCTTTCTGAGAAACTGCTTTGTGTTCTGTTAATTCATCTCACAGAGTTACAGCTTTCCCTCAAGAAGCCTTTCGCTAAGACTGTTCTTGTGGAATTTGCAAAGTGATATTTGGAAGCCCATAGAGGGCTATGGTGAAAAGGAAATATCTTCAGTTAAAAACTGGAAAGAAGCTTTCTGAGAAACTGCTTTGTGTTCTGTTAATTCATCTCACAGAGTTACAGCTTTCCTCAAGAAGCCTTTCGCTAAGGCTGTTCTTGTGGAATTTGCAAAGTGATATTTGGAAGCCCATAGAGGGCTATGGTGAAAAGGAAATATCTTCAGTTAAAAACTGGAAAGAAGCTTTCTGAGAAACTGCTTTGTGTTCTGTTAATTCATCTCAGAGTTACAGCTTTCCTCAAGAAGCCTTTCGCTAAGACTGTTCTTGTGGAATTTGAAAGTGATATTTGGAAGCCCATAGAGGGCTATGGTGAAAAGGAAATATCTTCCGTTAAAACTGGAAAGAAGCTTTCTGAGAAACTGCTTTGTGTTCTGTTAATTCATCTCAAAGAGTTACAGCTTTCCCTCAAGAAGCCTTTCGCTAAGGCTGTTCTTGTGGAATTTGCAAAGTGATATTTGGAAGCCCATAGAGGGCTATGGTGAAAAGGAAATATCTTCCTTAAAAACTGGAAAGAAGCTTTCTGAGAAACTGCTTTGTGTTCTGTTAATTCATCTCACAGAGTTACAGCTTTCCCTCAAGAAGCCTTTCGCTAAGACTGTTCTTGTGGAATTTGCAAAGTGATATTTGGAAGCCCATAGAGGGCTATGGTGAAAAGGAAATATCTTCAGTTAAAAACTGAAAGAAGCTTTCTGAGAAACTGCTTTGTGTTCTGTTAATTCATCTCACAGAGTTACAGCTTTCCTCAAGAAGCCTTTCGCTAAGACTGTTCTTGTGGAATTTGAAAGTGATATTTGGAAGCCCATAGAGGGCTATGGTGAAAAAGGAAATATCTTCAGTTAAAAACTGGAAAGAAGCTTTCTGAGAAACTGCTTTGTGTTCTGTTAATTTATCTCACAGAGTTACAGCTTTCCTCAAGAAACCTTTCGCTAAGACTGTTCTTGTGGAATTTGCAAAGTGATATTTGGAAGCCCATAGAGGGCTATGGTGAAAAGGAAATATCTTCCGTTAAAAACTGAAAGAAGCTTTCTGAGAAACTGCTTTGTGTTCTGTTAATTCATCTCACAGAGTTACAGCTTTCCCTCAAGAAACCTTTCGCTAAGACTGTTCTTGTGGAATTTGCAAAGTGATATTTGAAGCCCATAGAGGGCTATGGTGAAAAAGGAAATATCTTCAGTTAAAAACTGGAAAGAAGCTTTCTGAGAAACTGCTTTGTGTTCTGTTAATTCATCTCACAGAGTTACAGCTTCCCTCAAGAAACCTTTCGCTAAGACTGTTCTTGTGGAATTTGCAAGTGATATTTGGAAGCCCATAGAGGGCTATGGTGAAAAAGGAAATATCTTCCGTTAAAAACTGAAAGAAGCTTTCTGAGAAACTGCTTTGTGTTCTGTTAATTCATCTCACAGAGTTACAGCTTTCCTCAAGAAGCCTTTCGCTAAGACTGTTCTTGTGGAATTTGCAAAGTGATATTTGGAAGCCCATAGAGGTCTATGGTGAAAAAGGAAATATCTCCGTTAAAAGGAAAGAAGCTTTCTGAGAAACTGCTTTGTGTTCTGTTAATTCATCTCACAGAATTACAGCTTTCCCTCAAGAAGCCTTTCGCTAAGACTGTTCTTGTGGAATTTGTAAAGTGATATTTGGAAGCCCATAGAGGCTATGGTGAAAAGGAAATATCTTCCGTTAAAAGGAAAGAAGCTTTCTGAGAAACTGCTTTGTGTTCTGTTAATTCATCTCACAGAGTTACAGCTTTCCTCAAGAAGCCTTTCGCTAAGACTGTTCTTGTGGAATTTGCAAAGTGATATTTGGAAGCCCATAGAGGGCTATGGTGAAAAGGAAATATCCTAAGTTAAAAACTGGAAAGAAGCTTTCTGAGAAACTGCTTTGTGTTCTGTTAATTCATCTCACAGAGTTACAGCTTTCCCTCAAGAAGCCTTTCGCTAAGACTGTTCTTGTGGAATTTGCAAAGTGATATTTGAAGCCCATAGAGGGCTATGGTGAAAAAGGAAATATCTTCAGTTAAAACTGGAAAGAAGCTTTCTGAGAAACTGCTTTGTGTTCTGTTAATTCATCTCACAGAGTTACAGCTTTCTCAAGAAGCCTTCGCTAAGACTGTTCTTGTGGAATTTGCAAAGTGATATTTGGAAGCCCATAGAGGCTATGGTGAAAAAGGAAATATCTTCAGTTAAAACTGAAAGAAGCTTTCTGAGAAACTGCTTTGTGTTCTGTTAATTCATCTCACAGAGTTACAGCTTTCCTCTCAAGAAGCCTTTCGCTAAGACTGTTCTTGTGGAATTTGCAAAGTGATATTTGGAAGCCCATAGAGGGCTATGTGAAAAGGAAATATCTTCCGTTAAAACTGGAAAGAAGCTTTCTGAGAAACTTCTTTGTATTCTGTTAATTCATCTCACAGATTTACAGCTTTTCCCTCAAGAAGCCTTTCGCTAAGACTCTTCTTGTGGAATTTGTAAAGTGATATTTGGAAGCCCTTAGAGGTCTATGGTGAGAAAAGAAATGTCTTCCGTTAAAAACTGAAAGAAGCTTTCTGAGAAACTGCTTTGTGTTCTGTTAATTCATCTCACAGAGTTACAGCTTTCCCCTCAAGAAGCCTTTCGCTAAGACTCTTCTTGTGGAATTTGCAAAGTGATATTTGGAAGCCCTTAGAGGTCTATGGTGAGAAAAGAAATATCTTCCGTTAAAAACTGGAAAGAAGCTTTCTGAGAAACGGCTTTGTGTTCTGTTAATTCATCTCACAGAGTTACAGCTTTCCTCTCAAGAAGCCTTTCGCTAAGACTGTTCTTGTGGAATTTGCAAAGTGATATTTGGAAGCCCATAGAGGGCTATGGTGAGAAAAGAAAACATCTTCCGTTAAAAACTGGAAAGAAGATTTCTGAGAAACTGTTTTGTGTCTGTTAATTCATCTTACAGATTTACATCTTTCTCCTCAAAAAGCCTTTCGCTAAGACTGTTCTTGTGGGATTTCAAATGTGATATTTGGAAGCCCTTAGAGGGCTCTGGTGAAAAAGAAAATACCTTCCGTTAAAACTTGAGAGAAGATTTCTGAGAATCTGTTTTGTGTTTTCTTAAATGATCTCACAGAGTTACAGCTTTACACTCAAGAAGCCTTTCCCTAAGACTGCTCTTGTGGAATTTGCAAAGTGATATTTGGAAGCCCATAGAGGGCTCTGGTGAAAAAGGAAATATCTTCCGTTAAAAACTGAAAAGAAGATTTCTGAGAAACTGCTTTGTGTTTGTTAATTCACTTCACAGAGTTACAGCTTTCCCATCAAGAAGCCTTTCGCTAAGACTGTTCTTGTGGAATTTGCAAAGTGATATTTGGAAGCCCAAAGAGGGCTATGGTGAAAAGGAAATATCCTAAGATAAAACTGAAAGAAGCTTTCTGAGAAACTGTTTTGTGTTCTGTTAATTCATCTCACAGAGTTACAGCTTTCCCTCAAGAAGCCTTTATCTAAGACTGTTCTTGTGGAATTTGCAAAGTGATATTTGGAAGCCCATAGAGGGCTATGGTGAAAAAGGAAATATCCTAAGATAAAAACTGGAAAGAAGCTTTCTGAGAAACAGTTTTGTGTCTGTTAATTCATCTCACAGAGTTACAGCTTTCCTCAAGAAGCCTTTCGCTAAGACTGTTCTTGTGGAATTTGAAAAGTGATATTTGGAAGCCCATAGAGGGCTATGGTGAAAAGGAAATATCTTCCGTTAAAAAAAACTGGAAAGAAGCTTTCTGAGAAACTGTTTTGTGTTCTGTTAATTCATCTCACAGAGTTACAGCTTTCCTCTCAAGAAGCCTTTCGCTAAGACTGTTCTTGTGGAATTTGCAAAGTGATATTTGGAAGCCCATAGAGGGCTATGGTGAAAAGGAAATATCTTCCGTTAAAAACTGGAAAGAAGCTTTCTGAGAAACTGCTTTGTGTTCTGTTAATTCATCTCACAGAGTTACAGCTTTCCCTCAAGAAGCCTTTCGCTAAGACTGTTCTTGTGGAATTTGCAAAGTGATATTTGGAAGCCCATAGAGGGCTATGGTGAAAAGGAAATATCTTCCGTTAAAACTGGAAAGAAGCTTTCTGAGAAACTGCTTTGTGTTCTGTTAATTCATCTCACAGAGTTACAGCTTTCCTCAAGAAGCCTTTCGCTAAGACTGTTCTTGTGGAATTTGCAAAGTGATATTTGGAAGCCATAGAGGCTATGGTGAAAAGGAAATATCTTCAGTTAAAACTGGAAAGAAGCTTTCTGAGAAACTGCTTTGTGTTCTGTTAATTCATCTCACAGAGTTACAGCTTTCCTCAAGAAGCCTTTCGCTAAGACTGTTCTTGTGGAATTTGCAAAGTGATATTTGGAAGCCCATAGAGGGCTATGGTGAAAAGGAAATATCTTCCGTTAAAAACTGAAAGAAGCTTTCTGAGAAACTGCTTTGTGTTCTGTTAATTCATCTCACAGAGTTACAGCTTTCCCTCAAGAAGCCTTTCGCTAAGACTGTTCTTGTGGAATTTGCAAAGTGATATTTGGAAGCCCATAGGGCTATGGTGAAAAAGGAAATATCTTCAGTTAAAACTGGAAAGAAGCTTTCTGAGAAACTGCTTTGTGTTCTGTTAATTCATCTCACAGAGTTACAGCTTTCCCTCAAGAAGCCTTCGCTAAGACTGTTCTTGTGGAATTTGCAAAGTGATATTTGGAAGCCCATAGAGGGCTATGGTGAAAAAGGAAATATCTTCCGTTAAAACTGGAAAGAAGCTTTCTGAGAAACTGCTTTGTGTTCTGTTAATTCATCTCACAGAGTTACAGCTTTCCCTCAAGAAGCCTTTCGCTAAGACTGTTCTTGTGGAATTTGCAAAGTGATATTTGGAAGCCCATAGAGGGCTATGGTGAAAAAGGAAATATCTTCAGTTAAAACTGGAAAGAAGCTTGAGAAACTGCTTTGTGTTCTGTTAATTCATCTCACAGAGTTACAGCTTTCCCTCAAGAAGCCTTTCGCTAAGACTGTTCTTGTGGAATTTGCAAAGTGATATTTGGAAGCCCATAGAGGGCTATGGTGAAAAGGAAATATCTTGTTAAAAACTGGAAAGAAGCTTTCTGAGAAACTGCTTTGTGTTCTGTTAATTCATCTCACAGAGTTACAGCTTTCCTCAAGAAGCCTTTCGCTAAGACTGTTCTTGTGGAATTTGCAAAGTGATATTTGGAAGCCCATAGAGGCTATGGTGAAAAGGAAATATCTTCCGTTAAAACTGGAAAGAAGCTTTCTGAGAAACTGCTTTGTGTTCTGTTAATTCATCTCACAGAGTTACAGCTTTCCCTCAAGAAGCCTTTCGCTAAGACTGTTCTTGTGGAATTTGCAAAGTGATATTTGGAAGCCCATAGAGGGCTATGGTGAAAAGGAAATATCTTCCGTTAAAACTGGAAAGAAGCTTTCTGAGAAACTGCTTTGTGTTCTGTTAATTCATCTCACAGAGTTACAGCTTTCCTCAAGAAGCCTTTTGCTAAGACTGTTCTTGTGGAATTTGCAAAGTGATATTTGGAAGCCCATAGAGGGCTATGGTGAAAAAGGAAATATCTTCCGTTAAAAACTGAAAGAAGCTTTCTGAGAAACTGCTTTGTGTTCTGTTAATTCATCTCACAGAGTTACAGCTTTCCTCAAGAAGCCTTTCTAAGACTGTTCTTGTGGAATTTGCAAAGTGATATTTGGAAGCCCATAGAGGGCTATGGTGAAAAAGGAAATATCTTCAGTTAAAAACTGGAAAGAAGCTTTCTGAGAAACTGCTTTGTTCTGTTAATTCATCTCACAGAGTTACAGCTTTCCCTCAAGAAGCCTTTCGCTAAGACTGTTCTTGTGGAATTTGCAAAGTGATATTTGGAAGCCCATAGAGGGCTATGGTGAAAAAGGAAATATCTTCCGTTAAAAACTGGAAAGAAGCTTTCTGAGAAACTGCTTTGTGTTCTGTTAATTCATCTCACAGAGTTACAGCTTTCCCTCAAGAAGCCTTTCGCTAAGACTGTTCTTGTGGAATTTGCAAAGTGATATTTGGAAGCCCATAGAGGGCTATGGTGAAAAGGAAATATCTTCCGTTAAAAACTGGAAAGAAGCTTTCTGAGAAACTGCTTTGTGTTCTGTTAATTCATCTCACAGAGTTACAGCTTTCCCTCAAGAAGCCTTCGCTAAGACTGTTCTTGTGGAATTTGCAAAGTGATATTTGGAAGCCCATAGAGGGCTATGGTGAAAAGGAAATATCTTCCGTTAAAAACTGGAAAGAAGCTTTCTGAGAAACTGCTTTGTGTTCTGTTAATTCATCTCACAGAGTTACAGCTTTCCCTCAAGAAGCCTTTCGCTAAGACTGTTCTTGTGGAATTTGCAAAGTGATATTTGAAGCCCATAGAGGGCTATGGTGAAAAAGGAAATATCTTCGTTAAAAACTGGAAAGAAGCTTTCTGAGAAACTGCTTTGTGTTCTGTTAATTCATCTCACAGAGTTACAGCTTTCCTTCAAGAAGCCTTTCGCTAAGACTGTTCTTGTGGAATTTGCAAAGTGATATTTGGAAGCCATAGAGGGCTATGGTGAAAAAGGAAATATCTTCTTTAAAACTGGAAAGAAGCTTTCTGAGAAACTGCTTTGTGTTCTCTTAATTCATCTCACAGAGTTACAGCTTTCCTCAAGAAGCCTTTTGCTAAGACTGTTCTTGTGGAATTTGCAAAGTGATATTTGGAAGCCCATAGAGGGCTATGGTGAAAAAGGAAATATCCTAAGTTAAAAACTGAAAGAAGCTTTCTGAGAAACTGCTTTGTGTTCTGTTAATTCATCTCACAGAGTTCAAGAAGCCTTTCGCTAAGACTGTTCTTGTGGAATTTGCAAAGTGATATTTGGAAGCCCATAGAGGCTATGGTGAAAAAGGAAATATCCTAAGTTAAAAACTGAAAGAAGCTTTCTGAGAAACTGCTTTGTGTTCTGTTAATTCATCTCACAGAGTTACAGCTTTCCTCAAGAAGCCTTTCACTAAGACTGTTCTTGTGGAATTTGCAAAGTGATATTTGGAAGCCCATAGAGGCTATGGTGAAAAGGAAATATCTTCAGTTAAAACTGGAAAGAAGCTTTCTGAGAAACTGCTTTGTGTTCTGTTAATTCATCTCACAGAGTTACAGCTTTCCCTCAAGAAGCCTTTCGCTAAGACTGTTCTTGTGGAATTTGCAAAGTGATATTTGGAAGCCCATAGAGGGCTATGGTGAAAAGGAAATATCTTCAGTTAAAAACTGGAAAGAAGCTTTCTGAGAAACTGCTTTGTGTTCTGTTAATTCATCTCACAGAGTTACAGCTTTCCCTCAAGAAGCCTTTCGCTAAGACTGTTCTTGTGGAATTTGCAAAGTGATATTTGGAAGCCCATAGAGGGCTATGGTGAAAAAGGAAATATCTTCCGTTAAAAACTGGAAAGAAGCTTTCTGAGAAACTGCTTTGTGTTCTGTTAATTCATCTCACAGAGTTACAGCTTTCCCTCAAGAAGCCTTCGCTAAGACTGTTCTTGTGGAATTTGCAAAGTGATATTTGGAAGCCCATAGAGGGCTATGGTGAAAAGGAAATATCTTCTTAAAACTGGAAAGAAGCTTTCTGAGAAACTGCTTTGTGTTCTGTTAATTCATCTCACAGAGTTACAGCTTTCCCTCAAGAAGCCTTTCGCTAAGCTGTTCTTGTGGAATTTGGAAAGTGATATTTGGAAGCCCATAGAGGGCTATGGTGAAAAGGAAATATCTTCGTTAAAAACTGGAAAGAAGCTTTCTGAGAAACTGCTTTGTGTTCTGTTAATTCATCTCACAGAGTTACAGCTTTCTCAAGAAGCCTTTCGCTAAGACTGTTCTTGTGGAATTTGCAAAGTGATATTTGGAAGCCCATAGAGGGCTATGGTGAAAAGGAAATATCCTAAGTTAAAAACTGAAAGAAGCTTCTGAGAAACTGCTTTGTGTTCTGTTAATTCATCTCACAGAGTTACAGCTTTCCTCAAGAAGCCTTTCGCTAAGGCTGTTCTTGTGGAATTTGCAAAGTGATATTTGGAAGCCCTAGAGGGCTATGGTGAAAAGGAAATATCTTCCAGTTAAAAACTGAAAGAAGCTTTCTGAGAAACTGCTTTGTGTTCTGTTAATTCATCTCACAGAGTTACAGCTTTCCCTCAAGAAGCCTTTCGCTAAGACTGTTCTTGTGGAATTTGCAAAGTGATATTTGGAAGCCCATAGAGGCTATGGTGAAAAGGAAATATCTTCAGTTAAAAACTGGAAAGAAGCTGTCTGAGAAACTGCTTTGTGTTCTGTTAATTCATCTCACAGAGTTACAGCTTTCCCTCAAGAAGCCTTTTGCTAAGACTGTTCTTGTGGAATTTGCAAAGTGATATTTGGAAGCCCATAGAGGGCTATGGTGAAAAAGGAAATATCTTCATTAAAAACTGGAAAGAAGCTTTCTGAGAAACTGCTTTGTGTTCTGTTAATTCATCTCACAGAGTTACAGCTTTCCCTCAAGAAGCCTTTCGCTAAGACTGTTCTTGTGGAATTTGCAAAGTGATATTTGGAAGCCCATAGAGGGCTATGGTGAAAAGGAAATATCTTCCGTTAAAAACTGGAAAGAAGCTTTCTGAGAAACTGTTTGTGTTCTGTTAATTCATCTCACAGAGTTACAGCTTTCCCTCAAGAAGCCTTCGCTAAGACTGTTCTTGTGGAATTTGCAAAGTGATATTTGGAAGCCCATAGAGGGCTATGGTGAAAAGGAAATATCTTCCGTTAAAAACTGGAAAGAAGCTTTCTGAGAAACTGCTTTGTGTTCTGTTAATTCATCTCACAGAGTTACAGCTTTCCCTCAAGAAGCCTTTCGCTAAGACTGTTCTTGTGGAATTTGCAAAGTGATATTTGGAAGCCCATAGAGGGCTATGGTGAAAAAGGAAATATCTTCGTTAAAAACTGGAAAGAAGCTTTCTGAGAAACTGCTTTGTGTTCTGTTAATTCATCTCACAGAGTTACAGCTTTCCTTCAAGAAGCCTTTCGCTAAGACTGTTCTTGTGGAATTTGCAAAGTGATATTTGGAAGCCCTAGAGGCTATGGTGAAAAGGAAATATCTCTTCAGTTAAAACTGGAAAGAAGCTTCTGAGAAACTGCTTTGTGTTCTGTTAATTCATCTCACAGAGTTACAGCTTTCTCTCAAGAAGCCTTCTGCTAAGACTGTTGTTGTGGAATTTGCAAAGTGATATTTGGAAGCCCATAGAGGGCTATGGTGAAAAAGGAAATATCTTCAGTTAAAACTGGAAAGAAGCTTTCTGAGAAACTGCTTTGTGTTCTGTTAATTCATCTCACAGAGTTACAGCTTTCCCTCAAGAAGCCTTTCGCTAAGACTGTTCTTGTGGAATTTGCAAAGTGATATTTGGAAGCCCATAGAGGGCTATGGTGAAAAGGAAATATCTTCCGTTAAAAACTGAAAGAAGCTTTCTGAGAAACTGCTTGTGTTCTGTTAATTCATCTCACAGAGTTACAGCTTTCCTCAAGAAGCCTTTCTAAGACTGTTCTTGTGGAATTTGCAAAGTGATATTTGGAAGCCCATAGAGGCTATGGTGAAAAGGAAATATCTTCCGTTAAAAACTGAAAGAAGCTTTCTGAGAAACTGCTTTGTGTTCTGTTAATTCATCTCACAGAGTTACAGCTTTCCTCAAGAAGCCTTTCGCTAAGACTGTTCTTGTGGAATTTGCAAAGTGATATTTGGAAGCCCTAGAGGGCTATGGTGAAAAGGAAATATCTTCAGTTAAAAACTGGAAAGAAGCTGTCTGAGAAACTGCTTTGTGTTCTGTTAATTCATCTCACAGAGTTACAGCTTTCCTCAAGAAGCCTTTCGCTAAGACTGTTCTTGTGGAATTTGCAAAGTGATATTTGGAAGCCCTAGAGGGCTATGGTGAAAAGGAAATATCTTCAGTTAAAACTGAAAGAAGCTTTCTGAGAAACTGCTTTGTGTTCTGTTAATTCATGTCACAGAGTTACAGCTTTCTCAAGAAGCCTTTCTAAGACTGTTCTTGTGGAATTTGCAAAGTGATATTATAGAGGGCTATGGTGAAAAGGAAATATCTTCCGTTAAAAACTGAAAGAAGCTTGAGAAACTGCTTTGTGTTCTGTTAATTCATCTCACAGAGTTACAGCTTTCCCTCAAGAAGCTTTCGCTAAGACTGTTCTTGTGGAATTTGCAAAGTGATATTTGGAAGCCTAGAGGGCTATGGTGAAAAGGAAATATCTTCCGTTAAAAACTGGAAAGAAGCTTGAGAAACTGCTTTGTGTTCTGTTAATTCATCTCACAGAGTTACAGCTTTCCCTCAAGAAGCCTTTCGCTAAGACTGTTCTTGTGGAATTAGCAAAGTGATATTTGGAAGCCCATAGAGGGCTATGGTGAAAAGGAAATATCCTAAGATAAAAACTGAAAGAAGCTTTCTGAGAAACTGCTTTGTGTTCTGTTAATTCATCTCACAGAGTTACAGCTTTCCTCAAGAAGCCTTTCGCTAAGACTGTTCTTGTGGAATTTGCAAAGTGATATTTGGAAGCCCATAGAGGGCTATGGTGAAAAGGAAATATCTTCAGTTAAAAACTGGAAAGAAGCTTCTGAGAAACTGCTTTGTGTTCTGTTAATTCATCTCACAGAGTTACAGCTTTCCTCAAGAAGCCTTTCGCTAAGACTGTTCTTGTGGAATTTGCAAAGTGATATTTGAAGCCCATAGAGGGCTATGGTGAAAAAGGAAATATCTTCAGTTAAAAACTGAAAGAAGCTTTCTGAGAAACTGCTTTGTGTTCTGTTAATTCATCTCACAGAGTTACAGCTTTCCCTCAAGAAGCCTTTCGCTAAGACTGTTCTTGTGGAATTTTCAAAGTGATATTTGGAAGCCCATAGAGGGCTATGGTGAAAAAGGAAATATCTTCCGTTAAAAACTGGAAAGAAGCTTTCTGAGAAACTGCTTTGTGTTCTGTTAATTCATCTCACAGAGTTACAGCTTTCCCTCAAGAAGCCTTTGCTAAGACTGTTCTTGTGGAATTTGCAAAGTGATATTTGGAAGCCCATAGAGGGCTATGGTGAAAAGGAAATATCTTCCGTTAAAAACTGAAAGAAGCTTTCTGAGAAACTGCTTTGTGTTCTGTTAATTCATCTCACAGAGTTACAGCTTTCCCTCAAGAAGCCTTTCGCTAAGACTGTTCTTGTGGAATTTGCAAAGTGATATTTGGAAGCCCTTAGAGGGCTATGGTGAAAAGGAAATATCCTAAGTTAAAAACTGAAAGAAGCTTTCTGAGAAACTGCTTTGTGTTCTGTTAATTCATCTCACAGAGTTACAGCTTTCCCTCAAGAAGCCTTTCGCTAAGACTGTTCTTGTGGAATTGCAAAGTGATATTTGGAAGCCCATAGAGGGCTATGGTGAAAAGGAAATATGTTCAGTTAAAAACTGGAAAGAAGCTTTCTGAGAAACTGCTTTGTGTTCTGTTAATTCATCTAACAGAGTTACAGCTTTCCTCAAGAAGCCTTCGCTAAGACTGTTCTTGTGGAATTTGCAAAGTGATATTTGGAAGCCCATAGAGGCTATGGTGAAAAGGAAATATCTTCAGTTAAAAACTGGAAAGAAGCTTTCTGAGAAACTGCTTTGTGTTCTGTTAATTCATCTCACAGAGTTACAGCTTTCCTTCAAGAAGCCTTTCGCTAAGACTGTTCTTGTGGAATTTGCAAAGTGATATTTGGAAGCCCATAGGGCTATGGTGAAAAGGAAATATCTTCAGTTAAAAACTGGAAAGAAGCTTTCTGAGAAACTGCTTTGTGTTCTGTTAATTCATCTCACAGAGTTACAGCTTTCCTCAAGAAGCCTTCGCTAAGACTGTTCTTGTGGAATTTGCAAAGTGATATTTGGAAGCCCATAGAGGGCTATGGTGAAAAGGAAATATCTTCTGTTAAAAACTGGAAAGAAGCTTTCTGAGAAACTGCTTTGTGTTCTGTTAATTCATCTCACAGAGTTACAGTTTTCCTCAAGAAGCCTTTGCTAAGGCTGTTCTTGTGGAATTTGCAAAGTGATATTTGGAAGCCCATAGAGGGCTATGGTGAAAATGGAAACATCTTCAGTTAAAAACGGGAAAGAAGCTTTCTGAGAAACTGCTTTGTGTTCTGTTAATTCATCTCACAGAGTTACAGCATTCCCCTCAAGAAGCCTTTCGCTAAGACTGTTCTTGTGGAATTTGCAAAGTGATATTTGGAAGTCCCTAGAGGGCTATGGTGAAAAAGGAAATATCTTCCGTTAAAAACTGGAAAGAAGCTTTCTGAGAAACTGCTTTGTGTTCTGTTAATTCATCTCACAGAGTTACTGCTTTCCTCAAGAAGCCTTTCGCTAAGACTGTTCTTGTGGAATTTGCAAAGTGATATTTGGAACCCGCAGAGGGCTGTGGTTAAAAGGAAATATCTTCCGTTAAAAACTGGAAAGAAGCTTTCTGAGAAATTGCTTTGTGTTCTCTTAATACATCTCACAGAGTTACAGCATTCCCCTCAAGAAGCCTTTCGCTAAGACTGTTCTTGTGGAATTTGCAAAGTGATATTTGGAACCCCATAGAGGGCTATGTTGAAAAAGGAAATATCTTCCGTTAAAAACTGGAAAGAAGCTTTCTGAGAAACTGCTTTGTGTTCTGTTAATTCATCTCAAAGCGTTACTGTGTTCCCATCAAGAAGCCTTTCGCTAAGACTGTTCTTGTGGAATTTGCAAAGTGATATTTGGAAGCCCATAGAGGGCTATGGTGAAAAGGAAATATCTTCCGTTAAAAACTGGAAAGAAGCTTTCTGAGAAACTGCTTTGTGTTCTGTTAATTCATCTCACAGAGTTACAGCTTTTTCCTCAAGAAGCCTTTGCTAAGACTGTTCTTGTGGAATTGCAAAGTGATATTTGGAAGCCCATAGAGGGCTATGGTGAAAAGGAAATATCTTCAGTTAAAAACTGGAAAGAAGCTTTCTGAGAAACTGCTTTGTGTTCTGTTAATTCATCTCACAGAGTTACAGCTTTCCTCAAGAAGCCTTTTGTAAGACTGTTCTTGTGGAATTTGCAAAGTGATATTTGGAAGCCCTAGAGGGCTATGGTGAAAAGGAAATATCTTCAGTTAAAAACTGGAAAGAAGCTTTTTGAGAAACTGCTTTGTGTTCTGTAAATTCATCTGACAGAATTACAGCTTTCCTCTCAAAAGCCCATGGCTAAGACTCTTGTTGTGGAATTTGCAAAGTGATATTTGGAAGCCCATAGAGGGCTATGGTGAAAAGGAAATATCTTCCGTTAAAACTGAAAGAAGCTTTCTGAGAAACTGCTTTGTGTTCTGTTAATTCATCTCACAGAGTTACAGCTTTCCTCAAGAAGCCTTTCGCTAAGACTGTTCTTGTGGAATTTGCAAAGTGATATTTGGAAGCCCATAGAGGCTATGGTGAAAAGGAAATATCTTCAGTTAAAACTGAAAGAAGCTTTCTGAGAAACTGCTTTGTGTTCTGTTAATTCATCTCACAGAGTTACAGCTTTCCCTCAAGAAGCCTTTGCTAAGACTGTTCTTGTGGAATTTAAAGTGATATTTGGAAGCCCATAGAGGCTATGGTGAAAAGGAATATCTTCAGTTAAAAACTGGAAAGAAGCTGTCTGAGAAACTGCTTTGTGTTGTGTTAATTCATCTCACAGAGTTACAGCTTTCCCCTCAAGAAGCCTTCTGCTAAGACTGTTCTTGTGGAATTGCCAAAGTGATATTTGGAAGCCCATAGAGGGCTATGGTGAAAAAGGAATATCTTCAGTTAAAAACTGGAAAGAAGCTGTCTGAGAAACTGCTTTGTGTTGTGTAAATTCATCTCACAGAGTTACAGTTTCCCCTCAAGAAGCCTTTCGGTAAGACTGTTCTTATGGAATTTGCAAAGTGATATTTGTAAGCCCATAGAGTTTATATTGAAAAAGGAAACATCTTCCGTTAAAAACTGGAAAGAGGCTTTCCTTGAAACTACTTTGTATTCTGTTAATTCATCTCAAAGAGTTACAGCTTTCCCTTCAAGAAGCCTTTCTCTAAGGCTGTTCTTGGGGAATTTGCAAAGTGATATTTGGAAGCCCAAAGAGGGCTACGGAGAAAAGGGAAATACCTTCCGTTAAAAATTGGAAAGAAGGTTTCTGAGAAACTGCTTTGTGTTCTGTTAATTCACCTCACAGAGTTACTGCTTTCCCTTCAAGAAGCATTTCGCTAAGACTGTTCCTGTGGAATTTGCAAAGTGATATTTTGAAGCCCATAGAGATCTATGGTGAAAAAGGAAATATCTTCATTAAAAACTGGAAAGAAGCTTTCTGAGAAACTGATTTGTGTTGTGTTAATTTTTCTCACAGAGTTACAGTTTCCCCCTCCAGAAGCCGTTCGCTAAGACGGTTCTTGAGGAATTTGCAAAGTGATATTTGTAAGCCCTTAGAGGGCTATGGTGAAAAAGGAAATATCTTCCATTAGAAACGCGAAAGAAGCTTTCTGAGAAACTGCTTTGTGTTCTGTTAATTCATCTAGAGTTACAGATTTCCCTTCACGAAGCCTTTCGCTGAGGCTGTTCTTGTGGATTTTTCAAAGTGATATTTGGAAGCCCATAGAGGGCTAATGTGAAAAAGGAAATATCTTCAGTTAAAAACTGGAAAGAAGCAGTCTGAGAAACTGCTTTGCGCTGTGTTAATTCATCTCACAGAGTTACAGCTTTCCCCTCAAGAAGCCTTTTGTTAATTCTGTTCTTTTGGAATTGGTAAGGTGATACTTGGAAGCCCATAGAGGTCTATGGTGAAAAAGGAATATCTTCAGTTAAAAACTGGAAAGAAGCTGTCTGAGAAACTGCTTTGTGTTCTGTTAATTCATCTCACAGAGTTAGAGCTTTCCCCTCAAGAAGCCTTTCGGTAAGACTGTTCTTGTGGAAATTGCAAAGTGATATTTGTAAGCCCATAGAGGGCTATATTTAAAAAGGAAACATCTTCCGTTAAAAACCGGAAAGACGCTTTCATTGAAACTACTTTGTATTCTGTTAATTCATCTCAAAGAGTTACAGGTTTCCCTTCAAGAAGCCTTTCTCTAAGGCTGTTCTTGTGGAATTTGCAAAGTGATATTTGGAAGCCCAAAGAGGGCTATGGTGAAAATGGAAATATCTTCCGTTAAAAACGCGAAAAAAGCTTTCTGAGAAACTGCTTTGTTTTCTGTTAATTAATCTAAGAGTTACAGCTTTCCCTTCAAGAAGCCTTTCGCTAAGGCTGTTCTTGTGGCATTTGCAAAGTGTTATTTGTAAGCCAATAGAAAAGTATGATGAAAAAGTTAATCTCTTCAGTTAAAAACTGGAAAGAAGCTGTCTGAGAAACGGCTTTGTGTTCTGTTAATTCATCTCACAGAGTTACAGCTTTCCCCTCAAGAAGCCTTTCGCTAAGACTGTTCTTGGGGAATTTGCAAAGTGATATTTGGAAGCCCATAGAGGGCTATGGTGAAAAAGGAAATATCTTGAGTTTAAAACTGAAAGGAAGCTTTCTGAGAAACTGCTTCGTGTTCTGTGAATTCATCTCACAGAGTTACAGTTTTCCCTTCAAGAACCCTTTCGCTAAGGCTCTTCTTGTTGAATTTGGAAAACGATATTTGGAAGCCCATAGAGTGCTATGGTGAAAAAGGAAATATCTTCAGTTAAAAACTGGAAAGAAGCTTTCTGAGAAACCTCTTTGTGTTTTGTCAATTCCTGTCACAGAGTTATAGCTTTCCCCTCAAGAAGCCTATTTCTAAGACTGCTCTTGTGGAATTTGCAAAATGATATTTGGAAGCCCTTAGAGGGGTACGGTGAAAAAGGAAATATCCTAAGGTAAAAACTGAAAAGATGCATTCTGAGAAACTGCTTTGTGCTCTGTTATTTCATCTCACAGAGTTTCAGGTTTCCCTTCAAGAAGCCTTTCGCTAAGGCTGTTCTTGTGGAATTTGGAAAGTGATATATGGAAGCACAAAGAGGGCTATGGTGAAAAAGGATATATCTTCCGTAAAAAAAAGGAAAGAAGCTTTCTGAGGAACTGCTTTGTGTTCTGTTAATTCATCTCACAAAATTACAGCATTCCCTTCAAGAAGCCTTTCGCTAAGGCTTTTCTTGTGGAATTTGCAAAGTGATATTTGGAAGCCCCTAGAGGAATATGGTGAGAAAGGAAATATCTTCCGTCAAATACTGGAAAGAAGCTTCCTGATCAGCTGCTTTGTGTTCTTATAAATCATCTCACAGAGTTACTGCTTTCCCTCAAGAAGCCTTTCGCTACGACTGTTCTTGTGGAATTTGCAAAGTGATATTTGGAAGCCCATAGAGGGCTATGGTGAAAAAGGAAATATCTTCCGTTAAAAACTGGAAAGAAGCTTTCTGAGGAACTTCTTTGTGTTCTGTTAATTCGTTTCAAAGAGTTACAGCTTTCCACTCAAGAAGCCTTTCGCCAAGACTGTTCTTGTGGAATTTGCAAAGTGATATTTGGAAGCCCATAGAGGGCTACGGTGAAAAAGGAAATATCCTAAATTAAAAAATGTAAAGAAGCATTCTGAGAATCTGCTTTTATTCTGTTAATTCATGTCACAGAGTTACAGCTTTCCCTTCAAGAAGACTTTCGGTGAGGCTGTTCTTGTGGAATTGGCAAAGTGATATTTGGAAGCCCATAGAGTGACTATGGTGAAAAGTAAATATCTTCAGTTAAAAACTGGAAAGAAGCTTTCTGAGAAACTGCTTGGTGTTCTGTTAATTCATCTCACAGAGGTACAGCTATCCGTTCAAGAAGCCTTTCGCTAAGACTGTTCTTGTGGAATTTGCAAAGTGATATTTACAAGTCCATAGAGGGCTATGGTGAAAAAGGAAATATCTTCCGTTAAAAACTGGAAGGAAGCTTTCT
>JAKFHT010001419.1:0-29903 GCA_023783455.1 Erythrocebus patas | reverse complement strand
GTTACATCTTTCCCTTCAGAAGCCTTTCGCTAAGGCTGTTCTTGTGGAATTGGCAAAGGATATTTGGAAGCCCATAGAGGGCTATGGTGAAAAAGGAAATATCTTCCGTTCAAAACTGGAAAGAAGCTTTCTGAGAAACTGCTCTGTGTTCTGTTAATTCATCTCACAGAGTTACATCTTTCCTTCAAGAAGCCTTTCGCAAAGGAAATATCTTCCATTCAAAACTGGAAAGAAGCTTTCTGAGAAACTGCTCTGTGTTCTCTTAATTCATCTCACAGAGTTACATCTTTCCTTCAAGAAGCCTTTCGCTAAGGCTGTTCTTGTGGAATTGGCAAAGGGATATTTGCAAGCCCATAGAGGGCTATGGTGAAAAGGAAATATCTTCCGTTCAAAACTGGAAAGAATCTTTCTGAGAAACTGCTCTGTGTTCTGTTACTTCATTTCACAGAGTTACATCTTTCCCTTCAAGAAGCCTTTCGCTAAGGCTGTTCTTCTGGAATTGGCAAAGTGATATTTGGAAGCCCATAGAGGGCTACGGAGAAAAAGTAAATATCTTCGGTTCAAAACTGGAAAGAAGCTTGAGAAACTGCTCTGTGTTCTGCTACTCATCTCACAGAGTTACATCTTTCCTTCAAGAAGCCTTTCGCTAAGGCTGTTCTTGTGGAGTTGGGAAAGGGATATTTGGAAGCCCGTAGAGGGCTATGGTGAAAAAGGAAGTATCTTCCGTTCAAAATTGGAAAGAAGCTTTCTGAGAAACTGCTCTGTGTTCTGTTAATTCATCTCACAGAGTTACATCTTTCCCTTCAAGAAGCCTTTCGCTAAGGCTGCTCTTGTGGAATTGGCAAAGTGATATTTCGAAGCCCATAGAGGGCTATGGTGAAAAAGGAAATAACTTCCATTCATAACTGGAAAGAAGTTTTCAGAGAAACTGCTCTGTGTTCTCTTAATTCATCTCACAGAGTTACATCTTTCCTTCTAGAAGCCTTTCCTAAGGCTGTTCTTGTGAATTGGCAAAGTGATATTTGGAAGCCCATAGAGGGCTATGGTGAAAAGGAAATATCTTCCTTCAAAACTGGAAAGAAGCTTGAGAAACTGCTCTGTGTTCTGTTACTTCATCTCACAGAGTTACATCTTTCCCTTCAAGAAGCCTTTCGCTAAGGCTGTTCTTGTGGAATTGGCAAAGTGATATTTGGAAGCCCATAGAGGGCTATGGTGAAAAAGGAAATATCATCCGTTCAAAACTGGAAAGAAGCTTTCTGAGAAACTGCTCTGTGTTCTGTTAATTCACCCTAAAGAGTTACATCTTTTCCTTCAAGAAGCCTTTCGCTAAGGCTGTTCTTGCGGAACTGGCAAAGTGATATTTGGAAGCCCATAGAGGGCTATGGTGAAAAAGGAAATATCTTCCGTTCAAAACTGGAAAGAAGCTTTCTGAGAAACTGCTCTATGTTCTGATAATTCATCTCACAGAGTTACATCTTTCCTTCAAGAAGCCTTCGCTAAGGGTGTTTTTTTGTGGAATTGGCAAAGTGATATTTATAAGCCCATAGAGGGCTATGGTGAAAAGAAATATCTTCCGCTCAAAACTGGAAAGAAGGTTTCTGAGAAACTGCTCTGTGTTCTGCTACTTCATCTCACAGAGTTACATCTTTCCTTCTAGAAGCCTTTCCTAAGGCTGTTCTTGTGGAATTGGCAAAGGATATTTGGAAGCCCATAGAGGGCTATGGTGAAAAGGAAATATCTTCCGTTCAAAACTGGAAAGAAGCTTTCTGAGAAACTGCTCTGTGTTCTGTTACTTCATCTCACAGAGTTACATCTTTCCCTTCAAGAAGCCTTTCGCTAAGGCTGTTCTTGTGGAATTGGCAAAGTGATATTTGGAAGCCCATAGAGGGCTACGGTGAAAAAGGAAATATCTTCCGTTCAAAACTGGAAAGAAGCTTTCTGAGAAACTGCTCTGTGTTCTGTTAATTCACCCTAAAGAGTTACATCTTTTCCTTCAAGAAGCCTTTCGCTAAGGCTGTTCTTGCGGAACTGGCAAAGTGATATTTGGAAGCCCATAGAGGGCTATGGTGAAAAAGGAAATATCTTCCGTTCAAAACTGGAAAGAAGCTTGAGAAACTGCTCTATGTTCTGATAATTCATCTCACAGAGTTACATCTTTCCCTTCAAGAAGCCTTCGCTAAGGGTGTTTTTGTGGAATTGGCAAAGTGATATTTGGAAGCCCATAGAGGGCTATGGTGAAAAGGAAATATCTTCCGTTCAAAACTGGAAAGAAGCTTTCTGAGAAACTGCTCTGTGTTCTGTTACTTCATCTCACAGAGTTACATCTTTCCCTTCAAGAAGCCTTTCGCTAAGGCTGTTCTTGTGGAATTGGCAAAGTGATATTTGGAAGCCCATAGAGGGCTACGGTGAAAAAGGAAATATCTTCCGCTTCAAAACTGGAAAGAAGCTTTCTGAGAAACTGCTCTGTGTTCTGTTAATTCACCCAAAAGAGTTACATCTTTTCCTTCAAGAAGCCTTTCGCTAAGGCTGTTCTTGCGGAACTGGCAAAGTGATATTTGGAAGCCCATAGAGGGCTATGGTGAAAAAGGAAATATCTTCCGTTCAAAACTGGAAAGAAGCTTTCTGAGAAACTGCTCTATGTTCTGATAATTCATCTCACAGAGTTACATCTTTCCCTTCAAGAAGCCTTTCGCTAAGGGTGTTTTTGTGGAATTGGCAAAGTGATATTTATAAGCCCATAGAGGGCTATGGTGAAAAGAAAATATCTTCCGTTCAAAACTGGAAAGAAGGTTTCTGAGAAACTGCTCTGTGTTCTGCTACTTCATCTCACAGAGTTACATCTTTCCCTTCTAGAAGCCTTTCCCTAAGGCTGTTCTTGTGGAATTGGCAAAGGGATATTTGGAAGCCCATAGAGGGCTACGATGAAAAAGGAAATATCTTCCGTTCAAAACTGGAAAGAAGCTTTCTGAGAAACTGCTCTATGTTCTGTTAATTCATCTCACAGAGTTACATCTTTCCCTTCAAGAAGCCTTTCGCTAAGCCTGTTCTTGTGGAATTGCCAAAGGGATATTTGGAATCCCATAGAGGGCTATGGTGAAAAAGGAAATATCTTCTGTTCAAAACTGGAGAGAAGCTTTCTGAGAAAGTGCTCTGTGTTCTGTTAATTCATCTCACAGAGTTACATCTTTCCCTTCCAGAAGCCTTTCGCTAAGGCTGTTCTTGTGGAATTGGCAAAGTGATATTTGGAAGCCCATAGAGGGCTATGGTGAAAAAGGAAATATCTTCCGTTCAAAACTGGAAAGAATCTTTCTGAGAAACTGTTCTGTGTTCTCTTACTTCATTTCACAGAGTTACATCTTTCCCTTCAAGAAGCCTTTCGCTAAGGCTGTTCTTGTGGAATTGGCAAAGTGATATTTGGAAGCCCATAGAGGGCTATGGAGAAAAAGGAAATATCTTCGGTTCAAAACTGGAAAGAAGCTTTCTGAGAAACTGCTCTGTGTTCTGTTACTTCATCTCACAGAGTTACGTATTTCCTTCAAAAGCCTTTCGCTAAGGCTGTTCTTGTGGAGTTGGGAAAGGATATTTGGAAGCCCATAGAGGGCTATGGTGAAAAGGAAGTATCTTCCTTTCAAAACTGGAAAGAAGCTTGAGAAACTGCTCTGTGTTCTGTTAATTCATCTCACAGAGTTACCTCTTTCCTTCAAGAAGCCTTTCGCTAAGGCTGTACTTGTGGAATTGGCAAGTGATATTTCAAGCCCATAGAGGGCTATGGTGAAATAGGAAATAACTTCCATTCATAACTGGAAAGAAGATTTCTGAGAAACTGCTCTGTGTTCTCCTAATTCATCTCACAGAGTTACATCTTTCCCTTCAAGAAGCCTTTCGCTTAGGCTGTTCTTGTGGAATTGGCAAAGGATATTTGGAAGCCCATAGAGGGCTATGGTGAAAAGGAAATATCTTCCGTTCAAAACTGGAAAGAAGCTTTCTGAGAAACTGCTCTGTGTTCTGTTACTTCATCTCACAGAGTTACATCTTTCCTTCAAGAGCCTTCGCTAAGGCTGTTCTTGTGGAATTGGCAAAGGATATTTGGAAGCCCATAGAGGGCTATGGTGAAAAGGAAATATCTTCCGCTCAAAGCTGGAAAGAATCTTTCTGAGAAACTGCTGTGTTCTGTTAATTCATCTCACAGAGTTACATCTTTCCTTCAAGAAGCCTTCGCTAAGGCTGTTCTTGTGGCATTGGCAAAGGATATTTGGAAGCCCATAGTGGGCTGTGGTGAAAAGGAAATATCTTCCTTCAAAACTGGAAAGAAGCTTGAGAAACTGCTCTGTGTTCTGTTATTTCATCTCACAGATTTACGTGTTTCCCTTCAAGAAGCCTTTCGCTAAGGCTGTTCTTGTGGAATTGGCAAAGTGATATTTGGAAGCCCATAGAGGGCTATGGTGAAAAGGAAATATCTTCCGTTCAAAACTGGAAAGAAGCTTTCTGAGAAACTGCTCTGTGTTCTGTTAGTTCATCTAAAAGAGTTACATCTTTCCTTCAAGAAGCCTCTCTAAGGCTGTTCTTGTGGAATTGGCAAAGGATATTTGAAGCCCTTGAGGCTATGGTGAAAAGGAAATATCTGCTGTTCAAAACTGGAAAGAAGCTTTCTGAGAAACTGTTCTGGGTTCTGTTACTTCATCTCACAGAGTTACATCTTTCCTTCAAGAAGCCTTTCGCTAAGGCTGTTCTTGTGGAATTGGCAAAGTGATATTTGGAAGCCCATAGAGGGCTATGGTGAAAAGGAAATATCTTCCGCTTCAAAACTGGAAAGAAGCTTTCTGAGAAACTGCTCTGTGTTCTGTTACTTCACCTCACAGAGTTACATCTTTCCTTCAAGAAGCCTTTCGCTAAGGCTGTTCTTGTGGAATTGGCAAAGGATATTTGGAAGCCCATAGGGGCAATGGTGAAAAGGAAATATCTTCCGCTTCAAAACTGGAAAGAAGCTTTCTGAGAAACTGCTCTATGTTCTGTTAATTCATCTCACAGAGTTAGATCTTTCCTTCCAGAAGCCTTCGCTAAGGCTGTTCTTGTGGAATTGGCAAAGGATATTTGGAAGCCCATAGAGGCTATGGTGAAAAGGAAATATCTTCCGTTCAAAACTGGAAAGAAGCTTTCTGAGAAACTGCTCTGTGTTCTGTTAATTCATCTCACAGAGTTACATCTTTCCCTTCAAGAAGCCTTTCGCTAAGGCTGTTCTTTTGCAATTGGCAAAGAGATATTTGGTAGCCCATAGAGGGATATTGTGAAAAAGGAAATATCTTCCGTTCAAAACTGGAAAGAAGCTTTCTGAGAAACTGCTCTGTGTTCTGTTAATTCATCTCACAGAGTTACATCTTTCCCTTCAAGAAGCCTTTCGCTAAGGCTGTTCTTGTGGAATTGGCAAGGAGATTTGGAAGCCCATAGAGGGCTATGGTGAAAAGGAATTATCTTCCGCTCAAAACTGGAAAGAAGCTTGAGAAACTGCTCTGTGTTCTGTTACTTCATCTCACAGAGTTACATCTTCCCTTCCAGAAGCCTTCGCTAAGGCTGTTCTTGTGGAATTGGCAAAGGAGATTTGGAAGCCCATAGAGGGCTATGGTGAAAAGGAAATATCTTCCGCTCAAAACTGGAAAGAAGCTTTCTGAGAAACTGCTCTGTGTTCTGTTACTTCACAGAGTTACATCTTTCCCTTCAAGAAGCCTTCGCTAAGGCTGTTCTTGTGGTATTGGCAAAGGGATATTTGGAAGCCCATAGAGGGCTATGGTGAAAAAGGAAATATCTTCCGTTCAAAACTGGAAAGAATCTTTCTGAGAAACTGCTCTGTGTTCTGTTACTTCATTTCACAGAGTTACATCTTTCCCTTCAAGAAGCCTTTAGCTAAGGCTGTTCTTGTGGAATTGACAAAGTGATATTTGGAAGCCCATAGAGGGCTACGGTGAAAAAGGAAATATCTTCCTTTCAAAACTGGATAGAAGCTTTCTGAGAAACTGCTCTGTGTTCTGTTAATTCACCTCACAGAGTTACATCTTTCCCTTCAAGAAGCCTTTCGCTAAGGCTGTTCTTGTGGAAATAGCAAAGGGATATTTGTAAGCCCGTAGAGGGCTATGGTGAAAAAGGAAATATCTTCCGTTCAAAACTGGAAAGAAGCTTTCTGAGAAACTGCTCTGTGTTCTGTTACTTCATCTCACAGAGTTACATCTTACCCTTCAAGAGGCCTTTCTCTAAGGCTGTTCTTGTGGAATTGGCAAAGGGATATTTGGAAGCCCATAGAGGGCTATGGTGGAAAAGGAAATATCTTCCGTTCAAAACTGGAAAGAAGCTTTCTGAGAAACCTCTCCATGTTCTGTTAAATCATCTCACAGAGTTACATCTTTCCTTTCAAGAAGCCTTTCGCTAAGGCTGTTCTTGTGGAATTGGCAAAGAGATATTTGGAGGCCCATGGAGGGCTATGGTGAAAAAGGAAATATCTTCCGTTCTCAACCAGAAAGAAGCTGTCTGAGAAACTGCTCTGTGTTCTGTTAATTCATCTCACGGAGTTACATCTTTCCCTTCAAGAAGCCTTTCGCTAAGGCTGTTCTTGTGGAATTGGCAAAGTGATATTTGGAAGCCTATAGAGGGCTGTGGTGAAAAAGGAAATATCTTCCGTTCAAAACTAGAAAGAAGCTTTCTGAGAAACTGCTCTGTGTTCTGTTAATTCATCTCGCAGAGTTACATCTTTCCCTTCCAGAAGCCTTTAGCTAAGGCTGTTCCTGTGGAATTGGCAAAGGGATATTTGGAAGCCCATAGAGGGCTATGGTGAAAAAGGAAATATCTTCCATTCAAAACTGGAAAGAAGCTTTCTGAGAAACTACTCTGTGTTATATTACCTCATCTCACAGAGTTACCTCTTTCTCTTCAAGAAGCCTTTCGCTAAGGCTGTTCTTGTGGAATTGGCAAAGGGATATTTGCAAGCCCATAGAGGGCTATGGTGAAAAAGGAAATATCTTCCGTTCAAAACTGGAAAGAATCTTTCTGAGAAACTGCTCTGTGTTCTGTTACTTCATTTCACAGAGTTACATCTTTCCCTTCAAGAAGCCTTCGCCAAGGCTGTTCTTGTGGAATTGGCAAAGTGAATTTGGAAGCCCATAGAGGGCTATGGAGAAAAGGAAATATCTTCGGTTCAAAACTGGAAAGAAGCTTTCTTGAGAAACTGCTCTGTGTTCTGTTACTTCATCTCACAGAGTTACGTATTTCCCTTCAAGAAGCCTTTCGCTGCTAAGGCTGTTCTTGTGGAGTTGGGAAAGGATATTTGGAAGCCCATAGAGGGCTATGGTGAAAAAGGAAGTATCTTCCGCTCAAAATTGGAAAGAAGCTTGAGAAACTGCTCTGTGTTCTGTTAATTCATCTCACAGAGTTACATCTTTCCTTCACAGCCTTTTCGCTAAGGCTGTTCTTGTGGAATTGGCAAAGTGATATTTCAAGCCCATAGAGGGCTATGGTGAAAAGGAAATAACTTCCATTCATAACTGGAAAGAAGATTTCTGAGAAACTGCTCTGTGTTCTCTTAATTCATCTCACAGAGTTACATCTTTCCTTCAAGAAGCCTTTCGCTAAGGCTGCTCTTGTGGAATTGGCAAAGGATATTTGGAAGCCCATAGAGGGCTATGGTGAAAAGGAAATATCTTCCTTTCGAAACTGGAAAGAAGCTTGAGAAACTGCTCTGTGTTCTGTTACTTCATCTCACAGAGTTACATCTTTCCCTTCAAGAAGCCTTCGCTAAGGCTGTTCTTGTGGAATTGGCAAAGGATATTTGAAGCCCATAGAGGGCTATGGTGAAAAAGGAAATATCTTCCTTCAAAACTGGAAAGAAGCTTTTCAAGAAACTGCTCTGTGTTCTGTTACTTCATCTCACAGAGTTACATCTTTCCTTCAAGAAGCCTTCGCTAAGGCTGTTCTTGTGGAATTGGCAAAGGATATTTGGAAGCCCATAGAGGGCTATGGTGAAAAAGGAAATATCTTCCGCTCAAAACTGGAAAGAAGCTTTCTGAGAAACTGCTCTGTGTTCTGTTAATTCATCTCACAGAGTTACATCTTTCCTTCAAGAAGCCTTTCGCTAAGGCTGTTCTTGAACTGGCAAGTGATATTTGGAAGCCCATAGAGGGTTATGGTGAAAAAGGAAATATCTTCCGCTCAAAACTGGAAAGAAGCTTTCTGAGAAACTGCTCTATGTTCTGATAATTCATCTCACAGAGTTACATCTTTCCTTCAAGAAGCCTTTCGCTAAGGGTGTTTTGTGGAATTGGCAAAGTGATATTTGGAAGCCCATAGAGGGCTATGGTGAAAAAGGAAATATCTTCTGTTCAAAACTGGAAAGAAACTTTCTGAGAAACTGCTCTGTGTTCTGTTAATTCATCTCACAGAGTTACATCTTTCCTTCAAGAAGCCTTACGCTAAGGCTGTTTTGTGGAATTGGCAAGGTGATATTTGGAGGCCCATGGAGGGCTATTGTGAAAAGGAAATATCTTCCGTTCAACCAGAAAGAAGCTGTCTGAGAAACTGCTCTGTGTTCTGTTAATTCATCTCACAGAGTTACATTCTTCCTCTTCAAGAAGCCTTTCGCTAAGGCTGTTCTTGTGAATTGGCAAAGTGATATTTGGAAGCCTATAGAGGGCTGGGTGAAAAAGGAAATATCTTCCGCTCAAAACTGGAAAGAAGCTTTCTGAGAAACTGCTCTGTGTTCTGTTAATTCATCTCGCAGAGTTACATCTTTCCTTCCAGAAGCCTTTAGCTAAGGCTGTTCCTGTGGAATTGGCAAAGGATATTTGGAAGCCCATAGAGGGCTATGGTGAAAAAGGAACATATCTTCCATTCAAAACTGGAAAGAAGCTTTCTGAGAAACTGCTCTGTGTTATATTAATTCATCTCACAGAGTTACTCTTTCTTCAAGAAGCCTTTCGCTAAGGCTGTTCTTGTGGAATTGGCAAAGTGATATTTGCAAGCCCATAGAGGGCTATGGTGAAAAGGAAATATCTTCCGTTCAAAACTGGAAAGAATCTTTCTGAGAAACTGCTCTGTGTTCTGTTACTTCATTTCACAGAGTTACATCTTTCCTTCAAGAAGCCTTTCGCTAAGGCTGTTCTTCTGGAATTGGCAAAGTGATATTTGGAAGCCCATAGAGGGCTATGGAGAAAAGTAAATATCTTCTCGGTTCAAAACTGAAAGAAGCTTGAGAAACTGCTCTGTGTTCTGTTACTCATCTCACAGAGTTACGTGATTTCTTCAAGAAGCCTTTCGCTAAGGCTGTTCTTGTGGAGTTGGGAAAGGATATTTGGAAGCCGTAGAGGGCTATGGTGAAAAGGAAATATCTTCCGTTCAAAACTGGAAAGAAGCTTTCTGAGAAACTGCTCTGTGTTCTGTTACTTCATCTCACAGAGTTACATCTTTCCCTTCAAGAAGCCTTTCGCTAAGGCTGTTCTTGTGGAATTGGCAAAGTGATATTTGGAAGCCCATAGAGGGCTACGGTGAAAAAGGAAATATCATCCGTTCAAAACTGGAAAGAAGCTTTCTGAGAAACTGCTCTGTGTTCTGTTAATTCACCCCAAAGAGTTACATCTTTTCCTTCAAGAAGCCTTTCGCTAAGGCTGTTCTTGCGGAACTGGCAAAGTGATATTTGGAAGCCCATAGAGGGTTATGGTGAAAAAGGAAATATCTTCCGTTCAAAACTGGAAAGAAGCTTTCTGAGAAACTGCTCTATGTTCTGATAATTCATCTCACAGAGTTACATCTTTCCCTTCAAGAAGCCTTTCGCTAAGGGTGTTTTTGTGGAATTGGCAAAGTGATATTTGGAAGCCCATAGAGGGCTATGGTGAAAAAGGAAATATCTTCTGTTCAAAACTGGAAAGAAACTTTCTGAGAAACTGCTCTGTGTTCTGTTAATTCATCTCACAGAGTTACATCTTTCCCTTCAAGAAGCCTTTCGCTAAGGCTGTTTTTGTGGAATTGGCAAGGTGATATTTGGAGGCCCATGGAGGGCTATGGTGAAAAAGGAAATATCTTCCGTTCAACAGAAAGAAGCTTTCTGAGAAACTGCTCTGTGTTCTGTTAATTCATCTCACAGAGTTACATCTTTCCTTCAAGAAGCCTTTCGCTAAGGCTGTTCTTGTGGAATTGGCAAAGTGATATTTGGAAGCCTATAGAGGGCTGTGGTGAAAAATATCTTCCGTTCAAAACTGGAAAGAAGCTTTCTGAGAAACTGCTCTGTGTTCTGTTAATTCATCTCACAGAGTTACATCTTTCCTTCAGAAGCCTTTAGCTAAGGCTGTTCTTGTGGAATTGGCAAAGGGATATTTGGAAGCCATAGAGGCTATGGTGAAAAAAAATATCTTCCATTCAAAACTGGAAAGAAGCTTTCTGAGAAACTGCTCTGTGTTGTATTAATTCATCTCACAGAGTTACATCTTTCCTTCAAGAAGCCTTTCGCTAAGGCTGTTCTTGTGGAATTGGCAAAGGATATTTGGAAGCCCATAGAGGGCTATGGTGAAAAAATATCTTCCGTTCAAAACTGGAAGAATCTTTCTGAGAAACTGCTCTGTGTTCTGTTACTTCATTTCACAGAGTTACATCTTTCCTTCAAGAAGCCTTTCGCTAAGGCTGTTCTTGTGGAATTGGCAAAGTGATATTTGGAAGCCCATAGAGGGCTACGGAAAAAGGAAATATCTTCGTTCAAAACTGGAAAGAAGCTTTCTGAGAAACTGCTCTGTGTTCTGTTACTTCATCTCACAGAGTTACATCTTTCCTTCAAGAAGCCTTTCGCTAAGGCTGTTCTTGTGGAATTAGCAAAGGGATATTTGGAAGCCCATGAGGGCTATGGTGAAAAGGAAGTATCTTCCGTTCAAAACTGGAAAGAAGCTTTCTGAGAAACTGCTCTGTGTTCTGTTAATTCATCACAGAGTTACATCTTTCCTTCAAGAAGCCTTTCGCTAAGGCTGTTCTTGTGGAATTGGCAAAGTGATATTTGGAAGCCCATAGAGGGCTATGGTGAAAAAGGAAATAACTTCCATTCATAACTGGAAAGAAGTTTTGAGAAACTGCTCTGTGTTCTGTTAATTCATCTCACAGAGTTACATCTTTCCCTTCAAAGCCTTTCGCTAAGGCTGTTCTTGTGGAATTGGCAAAGTGATATTTGGAAGCCCATAGAGGGCTATGGTGAAAAAAATATCTTCCGTTCAAAACTGGAAAGAAGCTTTCTGAGAAACTGCTCTGTGTTCTGTTACTTCATCTCACAGAGTTACATCTTTCCTTCAAGAAGCCTTTCGCTAAGGCTGTTCTTGTGGAATTGGCAAAGTGATATTTGGAAGCCCATAGAGGGCTATGGTGAAAAGAAATATCTTCCGTTCAAAACTGGAAAGAAGCTTTCTGAGAAACTGCTCTGTGTTCTGTTAATTCATCTCACAGAGTTACATCTTTCCTTCAGAAGCCTTTCGCTAAGGCTGTTCTTGTGGAATTGGCAAAGTGATATTTGGAAGCCCATAGAGGCTATGGTGAAAAAGGAAATATCTTCCGTTCAAAACTGGAAAGAAGCTTTCTGAGAAACTGCTCTGTGTTCTGTTAATTCATCTCACGTTACATCTTTCCTTCAAGAAGCCTTTCGCTAAGGCTGTTCTTGTGGAATTGGCAAAGTGATATTTGGAAGCCCATAGAGGGCTATGGTGAAAAGAAATATCTTCCGTTCAAAACTGGAAAGAAGCTTTCTGAGAAACTGCTCTGTGTTCTGTTAATTCATCTCACAGAGTTACATCTTTCCTTCAAGAAGCCTTTCGCTAAGGCTGTTCTTGTGGAATTGGCAAAGTGATATTTGGAAGCCCATAGGGCTATGGTGAAAAATATCTTCCGTTCAAAACTGGAAAGAAGGTTTCTGAGAAACTGCTCTGTGTTCTGTTAATTCATCTCACAGAGTTACATCTTTCCTTCAAGAAGCCTTTCGCTAAGGCTGTTCTTGTGGAATTGGCAAAGGGATATTTGGAAGCCCATAGAGGGCTATGGTGAAAAAGGAAATATCTTCCGTTCAAAACTGGAAAGAAGCTTTCTGAGAAACTGCTCTGTGTTCTGTTAATTCATCTCACAGAGTTACATCTTTCCTTCAAAAGCCTTTCGCTAAGGCTGTTCTTGTGGAATTGCAAAGGATATTTGGAAGCCCATAGAGGGCTATGGTGAAAGGAAATATCTTCCGTTCAAAACTGGAAGAAGCTTTCTGAGAAACTCTGTGTTCTGTTAATTCATCTCACAGAGTTACATCTTTCCTTCAAGAAGCCTTTCGCTAAGGCTGTTCTTGTGGAATTGGCAAAGTGATATTTGGAAGCCCATAGAGGGCTATGGTGAAAAATATCTTCGTTCAAAACTGGAAAGAATCTTTCTGAGAAACTGCTCTGTGTTCTGTTAATTCATCTCACAGAGTTACATCTTTCCCTTCAAAGCCTTTCGCTAAGGCTGTTCTTGTGGAATTAGCAAAGTGATATTTGGAAGCCCATAGAGGCTATGGTGAAAAAGGAAATATCTTCCGTTCAAAACTGGAAAGAAGCTTTCTGAGAAACTGCTCTGTGTTCTGTTAATTCATCTCACAGAGTTACATCTTTCCCTTCAAGAAGCCTTTCGCTAAGGCTGTTCTTGTGGAATTGGAAAGGATATTTGGAAGCCCATAGAGGGCTATGGTGAAAAAGGAAATATCTTCCTTTCAAAACTGGAAAGAAGCTTTCTGAGAAACTGCTCTGTGTTCTGTTAATTCATCTCACAGAGTTACATCTTTCCTTCAAGAAGCCTTTCGCTAAGGCTGTTCTTGTGGAATTGGCAAAGTGATATTTGGAAGCCCATAGAGGGCTATGGTGAAAAATATCTTCCATTCATAACTGGAAAGAAGCTTTCTGAGAAACTGCTCTGTGTTCTGTTAATTCATCTCACAGAGTTACATCTTTCCCTTCAAAAGCCTTTCTAAGGCTGTTCTTGTGGAATTGGCAAAGGATATTTGGAAGCCCATAGGGGCTATGGTGAAAAGGAAATATCTTCCGTTCAAAACTGGAAAGAAGCTTTCTGAGAAACTGCTCTGTGTTCTGTTAATTCATCTCACAGAGTTACATCTTTCCTTCAAAAGCCTTTCGCTAAGGCTGTTCTTGTGGAATTGGCAAAGTGATATTTGGAAGCCCATAGAGGGCTATGGTGAAAAGGAAATATCTTCCGTTCAAAACTGGAAAGAAGCTTTCTGAGAAACCGCTCTGTGTTCTGTTAATTCATCTCACAGAGTTACATCTTTCCCTTCAAGAAGCCTTTCGCTAAGGCTGTTCTTGTGGAATTGGCAAAGTGATATTTGGAAGCCCATAGAGGGCTATGGTGAAAAAAGGAAAATATCTTCCGTTCAAAACTGGAAAGAAGCTTTCTGAGAAACTGCTCTGTGTTCTGTTACTTCATCTCACAGAGTTACATCTTTCCTTCAAAGCCTTTCGCTAAGGCTGTTCTTGTGGAATTGGCAAAGTGATATTTGGAAGCCCATAGAGGGCTATGGTGAAAAGGAAATATCTTCGTTCAAAACTGGAAAGAAGCTTTCTGAGAAACTGCTCTGTGTTCTGTTACTTCATCTCACAGAGTTACATTTCCTTCAAGAAGCCTTTCGCTAAGGCTGTTCTTGTGGAATTAGCAAAGGATATTTGGAAGCCCATAGAGGGCTATGGTGAAAGGAAATATCTTCCGTTCAAAACTGGAAAAAGCTTTCTGAGAAACTGCTCTGTGTTCTGTTAATTCATCTCACAGAGTTACATCTTTCCCTTCAAGCCTTTCGCTAAGGCTGTTCTTGTGGAATTGGCAAAGGATATTTGGAAGCCCATAGAGGGCTATGGTGAAAAAATATCTTCCGTTCAAAACTGGAAAGAAGCTTTCTGAGAAACTGCTCTGTGTTCTGTTAATTCATCTCACAGAGTTACATCTTTCCTTCAAGAAGCCTTTCGCTAAGGCTGTTCTTGTGGAATTGGCAAAGGATATTTGGAAGCCCATAGAGGGCTATGGTGAAAAAGGAAATATCTTCCGTTCAAAACTGGAAAGAAGCTTTCTGAGAAACTGCTCTGTGTTCTGTTAATTCATCTCACAGAGTTACATCTTTCCTTCAAGAAGCCTTTCGCTAAGGCTGTTCTTGTGGAATTGGCAAAGTGATATTTGGAAGCCCATAGAGGCTATGGTGAAAAGGAAATATCTTCCGTTCAAAACTGGAAAGAAGCTTTCTGAGAAACTGCTCTGTGTTCTGTTAACTTCATCTCACAGAGTTACATCTTTCCTTCAAGAAGCCTTTCGCTAAGGCTGTTCTTGTGGAATTGGCAAAGTGATATTTGGAAGCCCATAGAGGGCTATGGTGAAAAGGAAATATCTTCCGTTCAAAACTGGAAAGAAGCTTTCTGAGAAACTGCTCTATGTTCTGTTAATTCATCTCACAGAGTTACATCTTTCCTTCAAGCCTTTCGCTAAGGCTGTTCTTGTGGAATTGGCAAAGTGATATTTGGAAGCCCATAGAGGCTATGGTGAAAAGGAAATATCTTCCGTTCAAAACTGGAAAGAAGCTTTCTGAGAAACTGCTCTGTGTTCTGTTAATTCATCTCACAGAGTTACATCTTTCCTTCAAAGCCTTTCGCTAAGGCTGTTCTTGTGGAATTGGCAAAGTGATATTTGGAAGCCCATAGAGGGCTATGGTGAAAAAGGAAATATCTTCCGTTCAAAACTGGAAAGAAGCTTTCTGAGAAACTGCTCTGTGTTCTGTTATTCATCTCACAGAGTTACATCTTTCCCTTCAAGAAGCCTTCGCTAAGGCTGTTCTTGTGGAATTAGCAAAGGATATTTGGAAGCCCATAGAGGGCTATGGTGAAAAAGGAAATATCTTCCGTTCAAAACTGGAAAGAAGCTTTCTGAGAAACTGCTCTGTGTTCTGTTAATTCATCTCACAGAGTTACATCTTTCCCTTCAAGCCTTTCGCTAAGGCTGTTCTTGTGGAATTGCAAAGTGATATTTGGAAGCCCATAGAGGCTATGGTGAAAAGGAAATATCTTCCGTTCAAAACTGGAAAGAAGCTTTCTGAGAAACTGCTCTGTGTTCTGTTAATTCATCTCACAGAGTTACATCTTTCCCTTCAAAAGCCTTTCGCTAAGGCTGTTCTTGTGGAATTGGCAAAGGATATTTGGAAGCCCATAGAGGGCTATGGTGAAAGGAAATATCTTCGTTCAAAACTGGAAAGAAGCTTTCTGAGAAACTGCTCTGTGTTCTGTTAATTCATCTCACAGAGTTACATCTTTCCTTCAAGAAGCCTTTCGCTAAGGCTGTTCTTGTGGAATTAGCAAAGGGATATTTGGAAGCCCATAGAGGGCTATGGTGAAAAAGGAAATATCTTCCGTTCAAAACTGGAAAGAAGCTTTCTGAGAAACTGCTCTGTGTTCTGTTAATTCATCTCACAGAGTTACATCTTTCCTTCAAGAAGCCTTTCGCTAAGGCTGTTCTTGTGGAATTGGCAAAGTGATATTTGGAAGCCCATAGAGGGCTATGGTGAAAAAGGAAATATCTTCCGTTCAAAACTGGAAAGAAGCTTTCTGAGAAACTGCTCTGTGTTCTGTTAATTCATCTCACAGAGTTACATCTTTCCTTCAAGAAGCCTTTCGCTAAGGCTGTTCTTGTGGAATTGGCAAAGTGATATTTGGAAGCCCATAGGGCTATGGTGAAAAGGAAATATCTTCCGTTCAAAACTGGAAAGAAGCTTTCTGAGAAACTGCTCTGTGTTCTGTTAATTCATCTCACAGAGTTACATCTTTCCCTTCAAGAAGCCTTTCGCTAAGGCTGTTCTTGTGGAATTAGCAAAGTGATATTTGGAAGCCCATAGGGCTATGGTGAAAAAGGAAATATCTTCCGTTCAAAACTGGAAAGAAGCTTTCTGAGAAACTGCTCTGTGTTCTGTTAATTCATCACAGAGTTACATCTTTCCTTCAAGAAGCCTTTCGCTAAGGCTGTTCTTGTGGAATTGGCAAAGTGATATTTGGAAGCCCATAGAGGGCTATGGTGAAAAAAATATCTTCCGTTCAAAACTGGAAGAAGCTTTCTGAGAAACTGCTCTGTGTTCTGTTAATTCATCTCACAGAGTTACATCTTTCCTTCAGAAGCCTTTCGCTAAGGCTGTTCTTGTGGAATTGGCAAAGGATATTTGGAAGCCCATAGAGGGCTATGGTGAAAAAGGAAATATCTTCCTTCAAAACTGGAAAAAAGCTTTCTAGAAACTGCTCTGTGTTCTGTTAATTCATCTCACAGAGTTACATCTTTCCTTCAAGAAGCCTTTTCGCTAAGGCTGTTCTTGTGGAATTGGCAAAGGATATTTGGAAGCCCATAGAGGGCTATGGTGAAAAGGAAATATCTTCCTTCAAAACTGGAAGAAGCTTTCTGAGAAACTGCTCTGTGTTCTGTTAATTCATCTCACAGAGTTACATCTTTCCTTCAAGAAGCCTTTCGCTAAGGCTGTTCTTGTGGAATTGGCAAAGTGATATTTGGAAGCCCATAGAGGGCTATGGTGAAAAAAATATCTTCCGTTCAAAACTGGAAAGAAAGCTTTCTGAGAAACTGCTCTGTGTTCTGTTACTTCATCTCACAGAGTTACATCTTTCCTTCAAGAAGCTTTTCGCTAAGGCTGTTCTTGTGGAATTGGCAAAGGATATTTGGAAGCCCATAGAGGGCTATGGTGAAAAAGGAAATATCTTCCTTCAAACTGGAAAAAGCTTTCTGAGAAACTGCTCTGTGTTCTGTTAATTCATCTCACAGAGTTACATCTTTCCTTCAAAGCCTTTCGCTAAGGCTGTTCTTGTGGATGGCAAAGTGATATTTGGAAGCCCATAGAGGGCTATGGTGAAAAAGGAAATATCTTCCGTTCAAAACTGGAAAGAAGCTTTCTGAGAAACTGCTCTGTGTTCTGTTAATTCATCTCACAGAGTTACATCTTTCCTTCAGAAGCCTTTCGCTAAGGCTGTTCTTGTGGAATTGGCAAAGTGATATTTGGAAGCCCATAGAGGCTATGGTGAAAAGGAAATATCTTCCGTTCAAAACTGGAAAGAAGCTTTCTGAGAAACTGCTCTGTGTTCTGTTACTTCATCTCACAGAGTTACATCTTTCCTTCAAGAAGCCTTTCGCTAAGGCTGTTCTTGTGGAATTGGCAAAGTGATATTTGGAAGCCCATAGAGGGCTATGGTGAAAAAGGAAATATCTTCCGTTCAAAACTGGAAAGAAGCTTTCTGAGAAACTGCTCTGTGTTCTGTTAATTCATCTCACAGAGTTACATCTTTCCTTCAAGAAGCCTTTCGCTAAGGCTGTTCTTGTGGAATTGGCAAAGGGATATTTGGAAGCCCATAGAGGCTATGGTGAAAAGGAAATATCTTCCATTCAAAACTGGAAAGAAGCTTTCTGAGAAACTGCTCTGTGTTCTGTTAATTCATCTCACAGAGTTACATCTTTCCTTCAAGAAGCCTTTCGCTAAGGCTGTTCTTGTGGAATTGGCAAGTGATATTTGGAAGCCCATAGAGGCTATGGTGAAAAGGAAATATCTTCCGTTCAAAACTGGAAAGAAGCTTTCTGAGAAACTGCTCTGTGTTCTGTTAATTCATCTCACAGAGTTACATCTTTCCCTTCAAGAAGCCTTTCGCTAAGGCTGTTCTTGTGGAATTGGCAAAGTGATATTTGGAAGCCCATAGAGGGCTATGGTGAAAAATATCTTCCGTTCAAAACTGGAAAGAAGCTTTCTGAGAAACTGCTCTGTGTTCTGTTATTCATCTCACAGAGTTACATCTTTCCTTCAAAAGCCTTTCGCTAAGGCTGTTCTTGTGGAATTGGCAAAGGGATATTTGGAAGCCCATAGAGGGCTATGGTGAAAAAGGAAATATCTTCCGTTCAAAACTGGAAAGAAGCTTTCTGAGAAACTGCTCTGTGTTCTGTTACTTCATCTCACAGAGTTACATCTTTCCTTCAAAAAGCCTTTCGCTAAGGCTGTTCTTGTGGAATTGGCAAAGGATATTTGGAAGCCCATAGAGGGCTATGGTGAAAAAGGAAATATCTTCCGTTCAAAACTGGAAAGAAGCTTTCTGAGAAACTGCTCTGTGTTCTGTTACTTCATCTCACAGGTTACATCTTTCCCTTCAAGAAGCCTTTTAAGGCTGTTCTTGTGGAATTGGCAAAGGATATTTGGAAGCCCATAGAGGGCTATGGTGAAAAGGAAATATCTTCCGTTCAAACTGGAAAAAGCTTTCTGAGAAACTGCTCTGTGTTCTGTTAATTCATCTCACAGAGTTACATCTTTCCCTTCAAGAAGCCTTTCGCTAAGGCTGTTCTTGTGGAATTGGCAAAGGATATTTGGAAGCCCATAGTGGGCTATGGTGAAAAAGGAAATATCTTCCTTCAAAACTGGAAAGAAGCTTTCTGAGAAACTGCTCTGTGTTCTGTTATTTCATCTCACAGAGTTACATCTTTCCTTCAAAAGCCTTTCGCTAAGGCTGTTCTTGTGGAATGGCAAAGTGATATTTGGAAGCCCATAGAGGGCTATGGTGAAAAAGGAAATATCTTCCGTTCAAAACTGGAAGAAGCTTTCTGAAAACTGCTCTGTGTTCTGTTACTTCATCTACAGAGTTACATCTTTTCCTTCAAAGCCTTCCTAAGGCTGTTCTTGTGGAATTGGCAAAGGATATTTGGAAGCCCTAGAGGGCTATGGTGAAAAAGGAAATATCTTCTGTTCAAAACTGGAAAGAAGCTTTCTGAGAAACTGTTCTGTGTTCTGTTACTTCATCTCACAGAGTTACATCTTTCCTTCAAGAAGCCTTTCGCTAAGGCTGTTCTTGTGGAATTGGCAAAGTGATATTTGGAAGCCCATAGAGGCTATGGTGAAAAGGAAATATCTTCCGTTCAAAACTGGAAAGAAGCTTTCTGAGAAACTGCTCTGTGTTCTGTTAATTCACCCCGAGTTACATCTTTCCTTCAAGAAAGCCTTTAGCTAAGGCTGTTCTTGTGGAATTGGCAAAGTGATATTTGGAAGCCCATAGAGGCTATGGTGAAGGAAATATCTTCCGTTCAAAACTGGAAAGAAGCTTTCTGAGAAACTGCTCTATGTTCTGTTAATTCATCTCACAGAGTTACATCTTTCCCTTCAAGAAGCCTTTCGCTAAGGCTGTTCTTGTGGAATTGGCAAAGTGATATTTGGAAGCCCATAGAGGGGCTATGGTGAAAAAGAAATATCTTCCGTTCAAAACTGGAAAGAAGCTTTCTGAGAAACTGCTCTGTGTTCTGTTAATTCATCTCACAGAGTTACATCTTTCCTTCAGAAGCCTTTCGCTAAGGCTGTTCTTGTGGAATTGGCAAAGGGATATTTGGAAGCCCATAGAGGCTATGGTGAAAAAAATATCTTCCGTTCAAAACTGGAAAAAAGCTTTCTGAGAAACTGCTCTGTGTTCTGTTAATTCATCTCACAGAGTTACATCTTTCCCTTCAGAAGCCTTTCGCTAAGGCTGTTCTTGTGGAATTGGCAAAGGATATTTGGAAGCCCATAGAGGGCTATGGTGAAAAAAAATATCTTCCGTTCAAAACTGGAAAGAAGCTTTCTGAGAAACTGCTCTGTGTTCTGTTACTCATCTCACAGAGTTACATCTTTCCTTCAAAGCCTTTGCTAAGGCTGTTCTTGTGGAATTGGCAAGGGATATTTGGAAGCCCATAGAGGGCTATGGTGAAAAAGGAAATATCTTCCGTTCAAAACTGGAAAAAGCTTTCTGAGAAACTGCTGTGTTCTGTTAATTCATCTCACAGAGTTACATCTTTCCTTCAAGAAGCCTTTCGCTAAGGCTGTTCTTGTGGAATTGGCAAAGGATATTTGGAAGCCCATAGAGGGCTATGGTGAAAAAGGAAATATCTTCCGTTCAAAACTGGAAAGAAGCTTTCTGAGAAACTGCTCTGTGTTCTGTTATTCATCTCACAGAGTTACATCTTTCCCTTCAAAGCCTTTCGCTAAGGCTGTTCTTGTGGAATTGGCAAAGTGATATTTGGAAGCCCATAGAGGGCTATGGTGAAAAGGAAATATCTTCCGTTCAAAACTGGAAAGAAGCTTTCTGAGAAACTGCTCTGTGTTCTGTTAATTCATCTCACAGAGTTACATCTTTCCTTCAGAAGCCTTTCGCTAAGGCTGTTCTTGTGGAATTGGCAAAGGGATATTTGGAAGCCCATGAGGGCTATGGTGAAAAAGGAAATATCTTCCGTTCAAAACTGGAAAGAAGCTTTCTGAGAAACTGCTCTGTGTTCTGTTACTTCATCTCACAGAGTTACATCTTTCCTTCAAGAAGCCTTTCGCTAAGGCTGTTCTTGTGGAATTGGCAAAGGATATTTGGAAGCCCATAGAGGGCTATGGTGAAAAAAGGAAATATCTTCCGTTCAAAACTGGAAAGAAGCTTTCTGAGAAACTGCTCTGTGTTCTGTTAATTCATCTCACAGAGTTACATCTTTCCTTCAAGAAGCCTTTCGCTAAGGCTGTTCTTGTGGAATTGGCAAAGGGATATTTGGAAGCCCATGAGGGCTATGGTGAAGGAAATATCTTCGTTCAAAACTGGAAAGAAGCTTTCTGAGAAACTGCTCTGTGTTCTGTTATTCATCTCACAGAGTTACATCTTTCCTTCAAGAAGCCTTTAAGGCTGTTCTTGTGGAATTAGCAAAGGATATTTGGAAGCCCATAGAGGGCTATGGTGAAAAAGGAAATATCTTCCGTTCAAAACTGGAAAGAAGCTTTCTGAGAAACTGCTCTGTGTTCTGTTAATTCATCTCACAGAGTTACATCTTTCCTTCAAGAAGCCTTTCGCTAAGGCTGTTCTTGTGGAATTGGCAAAGGATATTTGGAAGCCCATAGAGGCTATGGTGAAAAAATATCTTCCGTTCAAAACTGGAAAAAGCTTTCTGAGAAACTGCTCTGTGTTCTGTTAATTCATCTCACAGAGTTACATCTTTCCTTCAAGAAGCCTTTCGCTAAGGCTGTTCTTGTGGAATTAGCAAAGTGATATTTGGAAGCCCATAGAGGCTATGGTGAAAGGAAATATCTTCCGTTCAAAACTGGAAAGAAGCTTTCTGAGAAACTGCTCTGTGTTCTGTTACTTCATCTCACAGAGTTACATCTTTCCCTTCAAGAAGCCTTTCGCTAAGGCTGTTCTTGTGGAATTGGCAAAGGGATATTTGGAAGCCCATAGAGGGCTATGGTGGAAAATATCTTCCGTTCAAAACTGGAAAAAGCTTTCTGAGAAACTGCTCTGTGTTCTGTTAATTCATCTCACAGAGTTACATCTTTCCCTTCAAAAGCCTTTGCTAAGGCTGTTCTTGTGGAATTAGCAAAGGGATATTTGGAAGCCCATAGAGGGCTATGGTGAAAAAGGAAATATCTTCCGTTCAAAACTGGAAAGAAACTTTCTGAGAAACTGCTCTGTGTTCTGTTAATTCATCTCACAGAGTTACATCTTTCCTTCAAAGCCTTTCGCTAAGGCTGTTCTTGTGGAATTGGCAAAGTGATATTTGGAAGCCCATAGAGGCTATGGTGAAAAAGAAATATCTTCCGTTCAAAACTGGAAAGAAGCTTTCTGAGAAACTGCTCTGTGTTCTGTTAATTCATCTCACAGAGTTACATCTTTCCCTTCAAGAAGCCTTTCGCTAAGGCTGTTCTTGTGGAAGGATATTTGGAAGCCCATAGAGGGCTATGGTGAAAAATATCTTCCGTTCAAAACTGGAAAGAAGCTTTCTGAGAAACTGCTCTGTGTTCTGTTAATTCATCTCAGAGTTACATCTTTCCTTCAAAGCCTTTTTCGCTAAGGCTGTTCTTGTGGAATTGGCAAAGGGATATTTGGAAGCCCATAGAGGGCTATGGTGAAAAAGGAAATATCTTCCGTTCAAAACTGGAAAGAAGCTTTCTGAGAAACTGCTCTGTGTTCTGTTAATTCATCTCACAGAGTTACATCTTTCCCTTCAAGAAGCCTTTCGCTAAGGCTGTTCTTGTGGAATTGGCAAAGTGATATTTGGAAGCCCATAGAGGGCTATGGTGAAAAAATATCTTCCGTTCAAAACTGGAAAGAAGCTTTCTGAGAAACTGCTCTGTGTTCTGTTAATTCATCTCACAGAGTTACATCTTTCCTTCAAAAGCCTTTCGCTAAGGCTGTTCTTGTGGAATTGGCAAAGGATATTTGGAAGCCATAGAGGGCTATGGTGAAAAAGGAAATATCTTCCGTTCAAAACTGGAAAGAAGCTTTCTGAAACTGCTCTGTGTTCTGTTAATTCATCTCACAGAGTTACATCTTTCCCTTCAAAGCCTTTAGCTAAGGCTGTTCTTGTGGAATTGGCAAAGTGATATTTGGAAGCCCATAGAGGGCTATGGTGAAAAGAAATATCTTCCGTTCAAAACTGGAAAAGAAGCTTTCTGAGAAACTGCTCTGTGTTCTGTTACTTCATCTCACAGTTACATCTTTCCTTCAGAAGCCTTTCGCTAAGGCTGTTCTTGTGGAATTAGCAAAGGGATATTTGGAAGCCCATAGAGGGCTATGGTGAAAAAGGAAATATCTTCCGTTCAAAACTGGAAAGAAGCTTTCTGAGAAACTGCTCTGTGTTCTGTTACTTCATCTCACAGAGTTACATCTTTCCTTCAAGAAGCCTTTCGCTAAGGCTGTTCTTGTGGAATTAGCAAAGGATATTTGGAAGCCCATAGAGGGCTATGGTGAAAAAGGAAATATCTTCCGTTCAAAACTGGAAAGAAGCTTTCTGAGAAACTGCTCTGTGTTCTGTTAACTTCATCTCACAGAGTTACATCTTTCCTTCAAGAACCTTCGCTAAGGCTGTTCTTGTGGAATTGGCAAAGGATATTTGGAAGCCCATAGAGGCTATGGTGAAAAGGAAATATCTTCCGTTCAAAACTGGAAAGAAGCTTTCTGAGAAACTGCTCTGTGTTCTGTTAATTCATCTCACAGAGTTACATCTTTCCTTCAAGAAGCCTTTCGCTAAGGCTGTTCTTGTGGAATTGGCAAAGTGATATTTGGAAGCCCATAGAGGCTATGGTGAAAAAGGAAATATCTTCCGTTCAAAACTGGAAGAAGCTTTCTGAGAAACTGCTCTGTGTTCTGTTAATTCATCTCACAGAGTTACATCTTTCCCTTCAAGAAGCCTTTCGCTAAGGCTGTTCTTGTGTGGAATTAGCAAAGGATATTTGGAAGCCCATAGAGGGCTATGGTGAAAAGGAAATATCTTCCGTTCAAAACTGGAAAGAAGCTTTCTGAGAAACTGCTCTGTGTTCTGTTAATTCATCTCACAGAGTTACATCTTTCCTTCAAGAAGCCTTTCGCTAAGGCTGTTCTTGTGGAATTGGCAAAGGGATATTTGGAAGCCCATAGAGGGCTATGGTGAAAAAGGAAATATCTTCCGTTCAAAACTGGAAAAAAACTTTCTGAGAAACTGCTCTGTGTTCTGTTAATTCATCTCACAGAGTTACATCTTTCCTTCAAGCCTTTAAGGCTGTTCTTGTGGAATTGGCAAAGGGATATTTGGAAGCCCATAGAGGGCTATGGTGAAAAAGGAAATATCTTCCGTTCAAAACTGGAAAGAAGCTTTCTGAGAAACTGCTCTGTGTTCTGTTACTTCATCTCACAGAGTTACATCTTTCCCTTCAAAAGCCTTTCGCTAAGGCTGTTCTTGTGGAACAAAGTGATATTTGGAAGCCCATAGAGGGCTATGGTGAAAAATATCTTCCGTTCAAAACTGGAAAGAAGCTTTCTGAGAAACTGCTCTGTGTTCTGTTAATTCATCTCACAGAGTTACATCTTTCCCTTCAGAAGCCTTTCTAAGGCTGTTCTTGTGGAATTAGCAAAGTGATATTTGGAAGCCCATAGAGGCTATGGTGAAAAAATATCTTCCGTTCAAAACTGGAAAAGCTTTCTGAGAAACTGCTCTGTGTTCTGTTATTCATCTCACAGAGTTACATCTTTCCTTCAAAGCCTTTCGCTAAGGCTGTTCTTGTGGAATTGGATATTTGGAAGCCCATAGAGGCTATGGTGAAAAAGGAAATATCTTCGTTCAAAACTGGAAAGAAGCTTTCTGAGAAACTGCTCTATGTTCTGTTACTTCATCTCACAGAGTTACATCTTTCCCTTCAAGAAGCCTTTCGCTAAGGCTGTTCTTGTGGAATTGGCAAAGTGATATTTGGAAGCCCATAGAGGGCTATGGTGAAAAAGGAAATATCTTCCGTTCAAAACTGGAAAGAAGCTTTCTGAGAAACTGCTCTGTGTTCTGTTAATTCATCTCACAGAGTTACATCTTTCCTTCAAGAAGCCTTTCGCTAAGGCTGTTCTTGTGGAATTAGCAAAGTGATATTTGGAAGCCCATAGAGGGCTATGGTGAAAAAGGAAATATCTTCCGTTCAAAACTGGAAAGAAGCTTTCTGAGAAACTGCTCTGTGTTCTGTTAATTCATCTCACAGAGTTATATCTTTCCTTCAAAAGCCTTTCGCTAAGGCTGTTCTTGTGGAATTGGCAAAGGGATATTTGGAAGCCCATAGAGGGCTATGGTGAAAAAGGAAATATCTTCCGTTCAAAACTGGAAAGAAGCTTTCTGAGAAACTGCTCTGTGTTCTGTTAATTCATCTCACAGAGTTACATCTTTCCTTCAAAAAGCCTTTCGCTAAGGCTGTTCTTGTGGAATTGGCAGATATTTGGAAGCCCATAGAGGGCTATGGTGAAAAAGGAAATATCTTCCGTTCAAAACTGGAAAGAAACTTTCTGAGAAACTGCTCTGTGTTCTGTTAATTCATCTCACAGAGTTACATCTTTCCTTCAAGAAGCCTTCGCTAAGGCTGTTCTTGTGGAATTAGCAAAGTGATATTTGGAAGCCCATAGAGGGCTATGGTGAAAAAGGAAATCTTCCATTCAAAACTGGAAAGAAGCTTTCTGAGAAACTGCTCTGTGTTCTGTTAATTCATCTCACAGAGTTACATCTTTCCTTCAAGAAGCCTTTCGCTAAGGCTGTTCTTGTGGAATTGGCAAAGTGATATTTGGAAGCCCATAGAGGGCTATGGTGAAAAGGAAATATCTTCCGTTCAAAACTGGAAGAAGCTTTCTGAGAAACTGCTCTGTGTTCTGTTAATTCATCTCACAGAGTTACATCTTTCCCTTCAAAGCCTTTCGCTAAGGCTGTTCTTGTGGAATTAGCAAAGTGATATTTGGAAGCCCATAGAGGGCTATGGTGAAAAAGGAAATATCTTCCGTTCAAAACTGGAAAGAAGCTTTCTGAGAAACTGCTCTGTGTTCTGTTAATTCATCTCACGAGTTACATCTTTCCCTTCAAAGCCTTTCGCTAAGGCTGTTCTTGTGGAATTGGCAAAGGGATATTTGGAAGCCCATAGAGGGCTATGGTGAAAAGGAAATATCTTCCGTTCAAAACTGGAAAGAAGCTTTCTGAGAAACTGCTCTGTGTTCTGTTAATTCATCTCACAGAGTTACATCTTTCCTTCAAAAGCCTTTCGCTAAGGCTGTTCTTGTGGAATTGGCAAAGGATATTTGGAAGCCCATAGAGGCTATGGTGAAAAAGGAAATATCTTCCTTCAAAACTGGAAAGAAGCTTTCTGAGAAACTGCTCTGTGTTCTGTTACTTCATCTCACAGGTTACATCTTTCCCTTCAGAAGCCTTTCGCTAAGGCTGTTCTTGTGGAATTGTGAGGATATTTGGAAGCCCATAGAGGCTATGGTGAAAAAGGAAATATCTTCCGTTCAAAACTGGAAAAAGAAGCTTTCTGAGAAACTGCTCTGTGTTCTGTTACTTCATCTCACAGAGTTACATCTTTCCCTTCAAGAAGCCTTTCGCTAAGGCTGTTCTTGTGGAATTAGCAGGATATTTGGAAGCCCATAGAGGGCTATGGTGAAAAAGGAAATATCTTCCGTTCAAAACTGGAAAGAAGCTTTCTGAGAAACTGCTCTGTGTTCTGTTACTTCATCTCACAGATTATCTTTCCTTCAAGAAGCCTTTCGCTAAGGCTGTTCTTGTGGAATTGGCAAAGGGATATTTGAAGCCCATAGAGGGCTATGGTGAAAAGGAAATATCTTCCGTTCAAAACTGGAAGAAGCTTTCTGAGAAACTGCTCTGTGTTCTGTTAATTCATCTCACAGGTTACATCTTTCCCTTCAAGAAGCCTTTCGCTAAGGCTGTTCTTGTGGAATTGGCAAAGGATATTTGAAGCCCATAGAGGGCTATGGTGAAAAAGGAAATATCTTCCGTTCAAAACTGGAAAGAAGCTTTCTGAGAAACTGCTCTGTGTTCTGTTAATTCATCTCACAGAGTTACATCTTTCCCTTCAAGAAGCCTTTCGCTAAGGCTGTTCTTGTGGAATTGGCAAAGTGATATTTGGAAGCCCATAGAGGGCTATGGTGAAAAGGAAATATCTTCCGTTCAAAACTGGAAAGAAGCTTTCTGAGAAACTGCTCTGTGTTCTGTTACTTCATCTCACAGGTTACATCTTTCCTTCAAGAAGCCTTTCGCTAAGGCTGTTCTTGTGGAATTAGCAAAGTGATATTTGGAAGCCCATAGAGGGCTATGGTGAAAAAAGGAAATATCTTCCGTTCAAAACTGGAAAAGCTTTCTGAGAAACTGCTCTGTGTTCTGTTAATTCATCTCACAGAGTTACATCTTTCCTTCAAAAGCCTTTCGCTAAGGCTGTTCTTGTGGAATTGGCAAAGGGATATTTGGAAGCCCATAGAGGGCTATGGTGAAAAAGGAAATATCTTCCGTTCAAAACTGGAAAGAAGCTTTCTGACTGCTCTGTGTTCTGTTACTTCATCTCACAGAGTTACATCTTTCCTTCAAGAGCCTTTCGCTAAGGCTGTTCTTGTGGAATTGGCAAAGTGATATTTGGAAGCCCATAGAGGGCTATGGTGAAAAAGGAAATATCTTCCGTTCAAAACTGGAAAGAAGCTTTCTGAGAAACTGCTCTGTGTTCTGTTAATTCATCTCACAGAGTTACATCTTTCCCTTCAGAAGCCTTTCGCTAAGGCTGTTCTTGTGGAATTGGCAAAGGATATTTGGAAGCCCATAGAGGGCTATGGTGAAAAAGGAAATATCTTCCGTTCAAAACTGGAAAGAAGCTTTCTGAGAAACTGCTCTGTGTTCTGTTACTTCATCTCACAGAGTTACATCTTTCCTTCAAATAAGCCTTTCGCTAAAAGGCTGTTCTTGTGGAACTGGCAAAGGATATTTGGAAGCCCATAGAGGGCTATGGTGAAAAGAAATATCTTCCGTTCAAAACTGGAAAGAAGCTTTCTGAGAAACTGCTCTATGTTCTGATAATTCATCTCACAGAGTTACATCTTTCCCTTCAAGAAGCCTTTTCGCTAAGGCTGTTCTTGTGGAATTAGCAAAGGATATTTATAAGCCCATAGAGGGCTATGGTGAAAAAAAAGAAACTTCCGTTCAAAACTGGAAGAAGCTTTCTGAGAAACTGCTCTGTGTTCTGTTACTTCATCTCACAGAGTTACATCTTTCCTTCAAAGCCTTTTGCTAAGGCTGTTCTTTTACTGGAATTAGCAAAGAGATATTTGGTAGCCCATAGAGGATATGTGAAAAAAGGAAATATCTTCCGTTCAAAACTGGAAAGAAGCTTTCTGAGAAACTGCTCTGTGTTCTGTTAATTCATCTCACAGAGTTACATCTTTTCCCTTCCAAAAGCCTTTCGCTAAGGCTGTTCTTGTAGAATTAGCAAGGATATTTGGAAGCCCATAGAGGGCTATGGTGAAAAGGAAATATCTTCCCTTCAAAACTGGAAAGAAGCCTTTCTGAGAAACTGCTCTGTGTTCTGTTAATTCATCTCACAGAGTTACATCTTTCCCTTCAAGAAGCCTTTAAGGCTGTTCTTGTGGAATTAGCAAAGTGATATTTGGAAGCCCATAGAGGGCTATGGTGAAAAAGGAAATATCTTCCGTTCAAAACTGGAAAGAAGCTTTCTGAGAAACTGCTCTGTGTTCTGTTACTTCATCTCACAGAGTTACATCTTTCCTTCAAAAGCCTTTCGCTAAGGCTGTTCTTGTGGAATTGTGAGGATATTTGGAAGCCCATACAGGGCTATGGTGAAAAGGAAATATCTTCGTTCAAAACTGGAAGAAGCTTTCTGAGAAACTGCTCTGTGTTCTGTTAATTCATCTCACAGAGTTACATCTTCCCTTCAAAAAGCCTTTCTCTAAGGCTGTTCTTGTGGAATTAGCAAAGTGATATTTGGAAGCCCATAGAGGGCTATGGTGAAAAGGAAATATCTTCCGTTCAAAACTGGAAAGAAGCTTTCTGAAACTGCTCTGTGTTCTGTTAATTCATCTCACAGAGTTACATCTTTCCCTTCAAAAGCCTTTTCGCTAAGGCTGTTCTTGTGGAATTGGCAAAGGATATTTGGAAGCCCATAGAGGCTATGGTGAAAAGGAAATATCTTCCCTTCAAAACTGGAAAAACTTTCTGAGAAACTGCTCTGTGTTCTGTTAATTCATCTCACGAGTTACATCTTTCCTTCAAGAAGCCTTTCGCTAAGGCTGTTCCTTGTGGAATTGGCAAAGTGATATTTGGAAGCCCATAGGGCTATGGTGAAAAAGGAAATATCTTCCATTCAAAACTGGAAAGAAGCTTTCTGAGAAACTACTCTGTGTTATATTACCTCATCTCACAGAGTTACCTATTTCCTTCAAAGCCTTTCGCTAAGGCTGTTCTTGTGGAATTAGCAAAGGATATTTGGAAGCCCATAGAGGGCTATGGAGAAAAGGAAATATCTTCGGTTCAAAACTGGAAAGAAGCTTTCTGAGAAACTGCTCTGTGTTCTGTTACTTCATCTCACAGAGTTACGTATTTCCTTCAAGAAGCCTTTCGCTAAGGCTGTTCTTGTGGAATTAGAAAGGGATATTTGGAAGCCCATATGAGGGCTATGGTGAAAAAGGAAATATCTTCCGTTCAAAAAATTGGAAAAAGCTTTCTGAGAAACTGCTCTGTGTTCTGTTAATTCATCTCACAGAGTTACATCTTTCCCTTCAAGAGGCCTTTCGCTAAGGCTGTTCTTGTGGAATTGGCAAAGGGATATTTGGAAGCCCATAGAGGGCTATGGTGAAAAAAGGAAATATCTTCCATTCATAACTGGAAAGAAGATTTCTGAAACTGCTCTGTGTTCTGTTAATTCATCTCACAGAGTTACATCTTTCCCTTCAAAAGCCTTTCGCTAAGGCTGTTCTTGTGGAATTGGCAAAGTGATATTTGAAGCCCATAGAGCTACGGTGAAAAAGGAAATATCATCCGTTCAAAACTGGAAAAGAAACTTTCTGAGAAACTGCTCTGTGTTCTGTTAATTCACCCCAAAGTGTTACATCTTTTCCTTCAAGAAGCCTTTCGCTAAGGCTGTTCTGTGGAATTGGCAAAGTGATATTTGGAAGCCCATAGAGGGCTATGGTGAAAAGGAAATATCTTCCATTCAAAACTGGAAAGAAGCTTTCTGAGAAACTGCTCTGTGTTATGTTACCTCATCTCACAGAGTTACATCTTTCCTTCAAAGCCTTTAGCTAAGGCTGTTCTTGCTGGAATTGGCAAAGTGATATTTGGAAGCCCATAGAGGCTATGGTGAAAAAGGAAATATCTTCCGTTCAAAACTGGAAAGAAGCTTTCTGAGAAACTGCTCTATGTTCTGATAATTCATCTCACAGAGTTACATCTTTCCTTCAAGAAGCCTTTCGCTAAGGGTGTTCTTTTGTGGAATTGGCAAAGTGATATTTATAAGCCCATAGAGGGCTATGGTGAAAAAAAAATATCTTCCGTTCAAAACTGGAAAGAAGCTTTCTGAGAAACTGCTC
>JAKFHT010001418.1:0-29915 GCA_023783455.1 Erythrocebus patas | reverse complement strand
CATCTCACAGAGTTAAACTTTCTTTGATTCAGCAGGTTGGAAACCAATTCCACAAGAACAGCCTTAGTGAAAGGCTTCTTGAAGGGAAAGATGTAACTCTGTGAGATGAATTAACAGAACACAGAGCAGTTTCTCAGAAAGCTTCTTTCCAGTTTTGAAGGGAAGATATTTCCTTTTTCACCGTAGCCCAGTATGGGCTTCCAAATATCACTTTGCCCATTCCACAAGAACAGCCTTAGCGAAAGGCTTCTTGAAGGGAAAAATGTAACTCTGTGAGATGAATTAACAGAACACAGAGCAGTTCTCAGAAAGCTTCTTTCTAGTTTTGAACGGAAGATATTTCCTTCTTCATCGTAGCCTTCTATGGGCTTCCAAATATCACTTTTCCAATTCCACAAGAACAGCCTTATCGAAAGGCTTCTTGAAGGGAAAGATGTAACTGTGTGAGATGAATTAACAGAACACAGAGCAGTTTCTCAGAAAGCTTCTTTCCAGTTTTGAACGGAAGATATTTCCTTTTTCACCAGCGCCCTCTATGGGCTTCCAAATATCCCTTTGCCAATTCCACAAGCACAGCCTTAGCGAAAGGCTTCTTGAAGGGAAAGATGTAACTCTGTGAGATGAATTAACAGAACACAGAGCAGTTTCTCAGAAAGCTTCTTTCCAATTTTGAACAGAAGATATTTCCTTTTTCACCATAGCCATCTATGGGCTTCCAAGTATCACTTAGCCAATTCCACAAGAACAGCCTTAGCGAAAGGCTTCTTGAAGGGAAAGATGTAACTCTGTGAGATGAATTAACAGAACACAGAGCAGTTTCTCAGAAAGCTTCTTTCCAGTTTTGAACGGAAGATAATTCCTTTTTCACCATAGCCCTCATATGTGCTTCCAAATATCACTTTGCTAATTCCACAAGAACAGCCTTAGCGAAGGCTTCTTGAAGGAAAGATGTAACTATGTGAGATGAATTAACGGAAAACAGAGTAGTTTCTCAGAAAGCTTCTTTCCAGTTTTGAACAGAAGATATTTCTTTTTCACCATAGCCTCTATGGGCTTCCAAATATCCCTTGCTAATTCCACGAGAGCAGCCTTAGCGAAAGGCTTCTTTAAGGGAAAGATGTAACTCTGTGAGATGAATTAACAGAACACCGAGCAGTTTCTCAGAAAGCTTCTTTCCAGTTTTGAACGGAAGATATTTCCTTTTTCACCATAGCCCTCTAAGGGCTTCCAAATATCCCTTTGCCAATTCCACAAGAACAACCTTAGCGAAAGGCTTCTTGAAGGGAAAGATGTAACTCTGTGAGATGAATTAACAGAACACAGAGCAGTTTCTCAGAAAGCTTCTTTCCAGTTTGGAACGGAAGGTATTTCCTTTTTCACCATAGCCCTCTATGGGCTTCCAAATTTCCCTTTGCCAATTCCACAAGAACAACCTTAGCGAAAGGCTTCTTGAAGGGAAAGATGTAACTCTGTGAGATGAATTAACAGAACACAGAGCAGTTTCTCAGAAAGCTTCTTTCCAGTTTTTAACGGAAGATATTTCCTTTTTCACCATAGCCCTCTATGGGCTTCCAAATATCACTTTGCCAATTCCACAAGAACAGCCTTAGTGAAAGGCTTCTTGAAGGGAAAGATGTAACTCTGTGAGATGAATTAACAGAACACAGAGCAGTTTCTCAGAAAGCTTCTTTCCAGTTTTGAAGGGAAGATATTTCCTTTTTCACCGTAGCCCAGTATGGGCTTCTAAATATCACTTTGCCCATTCCACAAGAACAGCCTTAGCTTGAAGGAAAGATGTAACTCTGTGAGATGAATTAACAGAACACAGAGCAGTTTCTCAGAAAGCTTCTATCTAGTTTTGAACGGAAGATATTTCCTTCTTCATCGTAGCCTTCTATGGGCTTCCAAATATCACTTTTCCAATTCCACAAGAACAGCCTTATCGAAAGGCTTCTTTAAGGGAAAGATGTAACTCTGTGAGATGAATTAACAGAACACAGAGCAGTTTCTCAGAAAGCTTCTTTCCAGTTTTGAACGGAAGATATTTCCTTTTCACCAGCGCCTCTATGGGCTTCCAAATATCCCTTTGCCAATTCCACAAGCACAGCCTTAGCGAAGGTTTGAAGGGAAAGATGTAACTCTGTGAGATGAATTAACAGAACACAGAGCAGTTTCTCAGAAAGCTTCTTTCCAGTTTTCAACGGAACATATTTCCTTTTTCACCATAGCCCTCTATGGGCTTCCAAGTATCCCTTTGCCAATTCCACAAGAACAAAATTAGCGAAAGGCTTCTTGAAGGGAAAGATGTAACTCTGTGAGATGAATTAACAGAACACAGAGCAGTTTCTCAGAAAGCTTCTTTCCAGTTTTGAACGGAAGATATTTCCTTTTTCATCGTGAGCCTCTATGGGCTTCCAAATATCACTTTGCCAATTCCACAAGAACAGCCTTATCGAAAGGCTTCTTGAAGGGAAAGATGTAACTTTGTGAGATGAATTAACGGAACACAGAGCAGTTTCTCAGAAAGCTTGTTTCCAGTTTTCAACGGAAGATATTTCCTTTTCCACCGTAGCCCTCTATGGGCTTCCAAATATCCCTTTGCCAATTCCACAAGAACAGCCTTATGCGAAGGCTTTGAAGGAAAGATGTAACTCTGTGAGATGAATTAACAGAACACAGAGCAGTTTCTCAGAAAGCTTCTTTCCAATTTTGAACAGAAGATATTTCCTTTTTCACCATAGCCATCTATGGGCTTCCAAGTATCACTTAGCCAATTCCACAAGAACAGCCTTAGCGAAAGGCTTCTTGAAGGGAAAGATGTAACTCTGTGAGATGAATTAACAGAACACAGAGCAGTTTCTCAGAAAGCTTCTTTCCAGTTTTGAACGGAAGATATTTCCTTTTTCACCATAGCCCTCTATGTGCTTCCAAATACCACTTTGCCAATTCCACAAGAACAGCCTTAGCGAAGGCTTCTTGAAGGAAAGATGTAACTATGTGAGATGAATTAACGGAAAACAGAGTAGTTTCTCAGAAAGCTTCTTTCCAGTTTTGAACGGAAGATATTTCCTTTTCAACGTAGCCCTCTATGGGCTTCCAAATATCCCTTTGCCAATTCCACGAGAGCAGCCTTAGCGAAGGCTTCTTTAAGGGAAAGATGTAACTCTGTGAGATGAATTAACAGAACACCCGAGCAGTTTCTCAGAAAGCTTCTTTCCAGTTTTGAACGGAAGATATTTCCTTTTTCACCATAGCCCTCTAAGGGCTTCCAAATATCCTTTGCCAATTCCACAAGAACAACCTTAGCGAAAGGTTTGAAGGAAAGATGTAACTCTGTGAGATGAATTAACAGAACACAGAGCAGTTTCTCAGAAAGCTTCTTTCCAGTTTGGAACGGAAGGTATTTCCTTTTTCACCATAGCCCTCTATGGGCTTCCAAATTTCCCTTTGCCAATTCCACAAGAACAACCTTAGCGAAAGGCTTCTTGAAGGGAAAGATGTAACTCTGTGAGATGAATTAACAGAACACAGAGCAGTTCTCAGAAAGCTTCTTTCCAGTTTGGAACGGAAGGTATTTCCTTTTCACCATAGCCCTCTATGGGCTTCCAAATTTCCCTTTGCCAATTCCACAAGAACAACCTTAGCGAAAGGCTTCTTTAAGGGAAAGATGTAACTCTGTGAGATGGATTAACAGAACACAGAGCAGTTTCTCAGAAACTTTCTTTCCAATTTTGAACGGAAGATATATCGTTTTTCAAAATTGGCCTCTATGGGCTTCCAAATATCCCTTTGCCAATACCATAAGAACAGCCTTAGCGAAAGGCTTCTAGAAGGGAAAGATGTAACTCTGTGAGAGGAATTAACAGAACACAGAGCAGTTTCTCAGAAAGCTTCTTTCCAGTTTTGAACGGAAGATAATTCCTTTTTCATCATACCCCTCTATGGGCTTCCAAATATCCCTTTGCCACCTCCACAAGAACAACCTTAGCGAAAGGCTTCTTGAAGGGAAAGATTTAACTCTGTGAGATGAATTAACAGAACACAGAGCAGTTTCTCAGAAAGCTTCTTTCCAGTTTGGAACGGAAGATATTTCCTTTTTCACCATAGCCCTCTAAGGGCTTCCAAATTTCCCTTTGCCAATACCACAAGAACAACCTTAGCGAAAGGCTTCTTTAAGGGAAAGATGTAACTCTGTGAGATGAATTAAGAGAACACAGAGCTGTTTCTCAGAAAGCTTCTTTCCAGTTTTGAACGGAAGATATTTCCTTTTTCACCGTAGCCCAGTATGGGCTTCCAAATATCACTTTGCCAATTCCAAAAGAACAGCCTTAGCGAAAGGCTACTTGAAGGGAAAGATGTAACTCTGTGAGATGAATTAACAGAACACAGACCAGTTTCTCAGAAAGCTTCTTTCCGGTTTGAACGGAAGATATTACCTTTTTCACCATAGCCCTCTATGGGCTTCCAAATATCACTTTGCCAATTCCACAAGAACACCCTTAGCGAAAGGCTTCTTGAAGGGAAAGATGTAACTCTGTGAGATGAAATAACAGAACACAGAGCAGTTTCTCAGAAAGCTTCTTTCCGGTTTTGAACGGAAGATATTTCCTTTTTCACCGTAGCCCAGTATGGGCTTCCAAATATCACTTTGCCAATTCCAAAAGAACAGCCTTAGCGAAAGGCTACTTGAAGGGAAAGATGTAACACTGTGAGATGAATTAACAGAACACAGACCAGTTTCTCAGAAAGCTTCTTTCCGGTTTGAACGGAAGATATTACCTTTTTCACCATAGCCCTCTATGGGCTTCCAAATATCACTTTGCCAATTCCACAAGAACACCCTTAGCGAAAGGCTTCTTGAAGGGAAACATGTAACTCTGTGAGATGAATTAACAGAACACAGAGCAGTTTCTCAGAAAGCTTCTTTCCACTTTCGAACGAAAGATATATCCTTTTTCACCATAGCCCTCTATGGGCTTCCAAATATCCCTTTGACAATTCCACAAGAACAGCCTTAGAGAAAGGCTTCTTGAAGGGAAAGATGTAACTCCGTGAGATGAATTAACAGAACAGAGAGCAGTTTCTCAGAAAGCTTCTTTCCAGTTTTCAACGGAACATATTTCCTTTTTCACCATAGCCCTCTATGGGCTTCCAAATATCCCTTTGCCAATTCCACAAGAACAAAATTAGCGAAAGGCTTCTTGAAGGGAAAGATGTAACTCTGTGAGATGAATTAACAGAACACAGAGCAGTTTCTCAGAAAGCTTCTTTCCAGTTTTGAACGGAAGATATTTCCTTTTTCATCGTAGCCTTCTATGGGCTTCCAAATATCACTTTGCCAATTCCACAAGAACAGCCTTATCGAAAGGCTTCTTGAAGGGAAAGATGTAACTTTGTGAGATGAATTAACGGAACACAGAGCAGTTTCTCAGGAAGCTTGTTTCCAGTTTTCAACGGAAGATATTTCCTTTTCCACCGTAGCCCTCTATGGCCTTCCAAATATCCCTTTGCCAATTCCACAAGAACAGCCTTAGCGAAAGGCTTCTTGAAGGGAAAGATGTAACTCTGTGAGATGAATTAACAGAACACAGAGCAGTTTCTCAGAAAGCTTCTTTCCAATTTTGAACAGAAGATATTTCCTTTTTCACCATAGCCATCTATGGGCTTCCAAGTATCACTTAGCCAATTCCACAAGAACAGCCTTAGCGAAAGGCTTCTTGAAGGGAAAGATGTAACTCTGTGAGATGAATTAACAGAACACAGAGCAGTTTCTCAGAAAGCTTCTTTCCAGTTTTGAACGGAAGATAATTCCTTTTTCACCATAGCCCTCTATGTGCTTCCAAATATCACTTTGCCAATTCCACAAGAACAGCCTTAGCGAAAGGCTTCTTGAAGGGAAAGATGTAACTATGTGAGATGAATTAACGGAAAACAGAGTAGTTTCTCAGAAAGCTTCTTTCCAGTTTTGAACAGAAGATATTTCCTTTTTCAACGTAGCCCTCTATGGGCTTCCAAATATCCCTTTGCCAATTCCACGAGAGCAGCCTTAGCGAAAGGCTTCTTTAAGGGAAAGATGTAACTCTGTGAGATGAATTAACAGAACACCGAGCAGTTTCTCAGAAAGCTTCTTTCCAGTTTTGAACGGAAGATATTTCCTTTTTCACCATAGCCCTCTAAGGGCTTCCAAATATCCCTTTGCCAATTCCACAAGAACAACCTTAGCGAAAGGCTTCTTGAAGGGAAAGATGTAACTCTGTGAGATGAATTAACAGAACACAGAGCAGTTTCTCAGAAAGCTTCTTTCCAGTTTGGAACGGAAGGTATTTCCTTTTTCACCATAGCCCTCTATGGGCTTCAAATATCCTTTGCCAATTCCACAAGAACAACCTTAGCGAAAGGCTTCTTGAAGGGAAAGATGTAACTCTGTGAGATGAATTAACAGAACACAGAGCAGTTTCTCTGAAAGCTTCTTTCCAGTTTTTAACGGAAGATATTTCCTTTTTCACCATAGCCCTCTATGGGCTTCCAAATATCACTTTGCCAATTCCACAAGAACAGCCTTAGTGAAAGGCTTCTTGAAGGGAAAGATGTAACTCTGTGAGATGAATTAACAGAACACAGAGCAGTTTCTCAGAAAGCTTCTTTCCAGTTTTGAAGGGAAGATATTTCCTTTTTCACCGTAGCCCAGTATGGGCTTCTAAATATCACTTTGCCCATTCCACAAGAACAGCCTTAGCGAAAGGCTTCTTGAAGGGAAAAATGTAACTCTGTGAGATGAATTAACAGAACACAGAGCAGTTTCTCAGAAAGCTTCTTTCTAGTTTTGAACGGAAGATATTTCCTTCTTCATCGTAGCCTTCTATGGGCTTCCAAATATCACTTTTCCAATTCCACAAGAACAGCCTTATCGAAAGGCTTCTTGAAGGGAAAGATGTAACTGTGTGAGATGAATTAACAGAACACAGAGCAGTTTCTCAGAAAGCTTCTTTCCAGTTTTGAACGGAAGATATTTCCTTTTTCACCAGCGCTCTCTATGGGCTTCCAAATATCCCTTTGCCAATTCCACAAGCACAGCCTTAGCGAAAGGCTTCTTGAAGGGAAAGATGTAACTCTGTGAGATGAATTAACAGAACACAGAGCAGTTTCTCAGAAAGTTTCTTTCCAGTTTTGAACGGAATATATTTCCTTTTTCACCATAGCCCTCTATGGGCTTCCAAATATCCCTTTGCCAATTCCACAAGAACAGCCTTAGCGAAAGGCTTCTTGAAGGGAAAGATGTAACACTGTGAGATGAATTAACAGAACACAGAGCAGTTTCTCAGAAAGCTTCTTTCCAGTTTTGAACGGAAGATATTTCCTTTTTCACCATAGCCCTCTATGGGCTTCCAAATATCACTTTGCCAATTCCATAAGAACAGACTTAGCGAAAGGCTTCTTGAAGGGAAAGATGTAACTCTGTGAGATGAATTAACAGAACACAGAGCAGTTTCTCAGAAAGCTTCTTTCCACTTTTGAACGGAAGGTATTTCCATTTTCACCATAGCCCTCTATGGGCTTCCAAATATCACTTTGCCAGTTCCACAAGAACAGCCTTAGCGAAAGGCTTCTTGAAGGGAAAGATGTAACTCTGTGAGATGGATTAACAGAACACAGAGCAGTTTCTCAGAAACTTTCTTTCCAGTTTTGAACGGAAGATATATCGTTTTTCAACATTGGCCTCTATGGGCTTCCAAATATCCCTTTGCCAATACCACAAGAACAGCCTTAGCGAAAGGCTTCTAGAAGGGAAAGATGTAACTCTGTGAGATGAATAAACAGAACACAGAGCAGTTTCTCAGAAAGCTTCTTTCCAGTTTTGAACGGAAGGTATTTCCATTTTCACCATAGCCCTCTATGGGCTTCCAAATATCACTTTGCCAGTTCCACAAGAACAGCCTTAGCGAAAGGCTTCTTGAAGGGAAAGATGTAACTCTGTGAGATGGATTAACAGAACACAGAGCAGTTTCTCAGAAACTTTCTTTCCAGTTTTGAACGGAAGATATATCGTTTTTCAACATTGGCCTCTATGGGCTTCCAAATATCCCTTTGCCAATACCACAAGAACAGCCTTAGCGAAAGGCTTCTAGAAGGGAAAGATGTAACTCTGTGAGAGGAATTAACAGAACACAGAGCAGTTTCTCAGAAAGCTTCTTTCCAGTTTTGAACGGAAGATAATTCCTTTTTCATCATACCCCTCTATGGGCTTCCAAATATCCCTTTGCCAACTCCACAAGAACAACCTTAGCGAAAGGCTTCTTGAAGGGAAAGATTTAACTCTGTGAGATGAATTAACAGAACACAGAGCAGTTTCTCAGAAAGCTTCTTTCCAGTTTGGAACGGAAGATATTTCCTTTTTCACCATAGCCCTCTATGGGCTTCCAAATTTCCCTTTGCCAATTCCACAAGAACAACCTTAGCGAAAGGCTTCTTTAAGGGAAAGATGTAACTCTGTGAGATCAATTAACAGGACACAGAGCAGTTTCTCAGAAAGCTTGTTTCCAGTTTTGAACGGAAGATATTTCCTTTTTCACCATAGCCCTCTATGGGCTTCCAAATATCCCTTTGCCAATTCCGAGAACAGCCTTAGCGGAAGATTCTTGAAGGGAAAGATTTAACTCTGTGAGATGAATTAACAGAACACAGAGCAGTTTCTCAGAAAGCTTCTTTCCAGTTTGGAGCGGAAGATATTTCCTTTTTCACCATAGCCCTCTATGGGCTTCCAAATTTCCTTTGCCAATTCCACAAGAACAACCTTAGCGAAAGGCTTCTTTAAGGGAAAGATGTAACTCTGTGAGATCAATTAACAGGACACAGAGCAGTTTCTCAGAAAGCTTGTTTCAGTTTTGAAGCGGAAGATATTTCCTTTTCACCATAGCCCTCTATGGGCTTCCAAATATCCTTTGCCAATTCCGAGAACAGCCTTAGCGGAAGATTCTTGAAGGGAAAGATGTAACTCTGTGAGATGAATTAATAGAACACAGAGCAGTTTCTCAGAAAGCTTCTTTCCAGTTTTGAACGGAAGATATTTCCTTTTTCACCATAGCCCTCTATGGGCTTCCAAATATCCTTTGCCAATTCCACAAGAACAGCCTTAGCGAAAGGCTTCTTGAAGGAAAGATGTAACTCCGTGAGATGAATTAACAGAACAGAGCTGTTTCTCAGAAAGCTTCTTTCCAGTTTTCAACGGAACATATTCCTTTTTCACCATAGCCCTCTATGGGCTTCCAAATATCACTTTGCCAATTCCACAAGAACAGCCTTAGCGAAAGGCTTCTTGAAGGCAAAGATGTAACTCTGTGAGATGAATTAATAGAACACAGAGCAGTTTCTCAGAAAGCTTCTTTCCAGTTTTGAACGGAAGATATTTCCTTTTTCATCGTAGCCTTCTATGGGCTTCCAAATATCACTTTGCCAATTCCACAAGAACAGCCTTATCGAAAGGCTTCTTGAAGGGAAAGATGTAACTTTGTGTCATGAATTAACGGAACACAGAGCAGTTTCTCAGAAAGCTTGTTTCCAGTTTTCAACGGAAGATATTTCCTTTTCCACCGTAGCCCTCTATGGGCTTCCAAATATCCCTTTGCCAATTCCACAACAACAGCCTTAGTGAAAGGCTTCTTGAAGGGAAAGATGTAACTCTGTGAGATGAATTAACAGAACACAGAGCAGTTTCTCAGAAAGCTTCTTTCCAATTTTGAACAGAAGATATTTCCTTTTTCACCATAGCCATCTATGGGCTTCCAAGTATCACTTAGCCAATTCCACAAGAACAGCCTTAGCGAAAGGCTTCTTGAAGGGAAAGATGTAACTCTGTGAGATGAATTAACAGAACACAGAGCACTTTCTCAGAAAGCTTCTTTCCAGTTTTGAACGGAAGATAATTCCTTTTTCACCATAGCCCTCTATGTGCTTCCAAATATCACTTTGCCAATTCCACAAGAACAGCCTTAGCGAAAGGCTTCTTGAAGGGAAAGATGTAACTTTGTGAGATGAATTAACGGAACACAGAGTAGTTTCTCAGAAAGCTTCTTTCCAGTTTTGAACAGAAGATATTTCCTTTTTCAACGTAGCCCTCTATGGGCTTCCAAATATCCCTTTGCCAATTCCACGAGAACAGCCTTAGCGAAAGGCTTCTTTAAGGGAAAGATGTAACTCTGTGAGATGAATTAACAGAACACAGAGCAGTTTCTCAGAAAGCTTCTTTCCCGTTTTGAACGTGAGATATTTCCTTTTTCACCATAGCCCTCTAAGGGCTTCCAAATATCCCTTTGCCAATTCCACAAGAACAGCGTTAGTGAAAGGCTGCATGAAGGGAAAGATGTAACTCTGTGAGATGAATTAACAGAACACAGAGCAGTTTCTCAGAAAGTTTCTTTCCAGTTTTGAACGGAAGATATATCCTTTTTCAACATAGCCCTCTATGGGCTTCCAAATATCCCTTTGCCAATTCCACAAGAACAACCTTAGCGAAAGGCTTCTTGAAGGGAAAGATGTAACTCTGTGAGATGAATTAACAGAACACAGAGCAGTTTCTCAGAAAGCTTCTTTCCAGTTTTGAACGGAAGATATTTCCTTTTTCACCATAGCCCTCTAAGGGCTTCCAAATATCCCTTTGCCAATTCCACAAGAACAATCTTAGCGAAAGGCTTCTTGAAGGGAAAGATGTAACTCTGTGAGATGAATTAACAGAACACAGAGCAGTTTCTCAGAAAGCTTCTTTCCAGTTTTGAACGGAAGATATTTCCTTTCTCACCATAGCCCTCTATGGGCTTCCAAATTCCTTGCCAATTCCACAAGAACAACCTTAGCGAAAGGCTTCTTTAAGGAAAGATGTAACTCTGTGAGATGAATTAACAGAACACAGAGCAGTTTCTCAGAAAGCTTCTTTCCAGTTTTGAACGGAAGATATTTCCTTTTTCACCATAGCCCTCTAAGGGCTTCCAAATATCCCTTTGCCAATTCCACAAGAACAATCTTAGCGAAAGGCTTCTTGAAGGGAAAGATGTAACTCTGTGAGATGAATTAACAGAACACAGAGCAGTTTCTCAGAAAGCTTCTTTCCAGTTTGGAACGGAAGATATTTCCTTTCTCACCATAGCCCTCTATGGGCTTCCAAATTTCCCTTTGCCAATTCCACAAGAACAACCTTAGCGAAAGGCTTCTTTAAGGGAAAGATGTAACTCTGTGAGATGAATTAACAGAAAACAGAGCAGTTTCTCAGAAAGCTTCTTTCCAGTTTTGAACGGAAGATATTTCCTTTTTCACCATAGCCCTCTATGGGTTTCCAAATGTCCCTTTGCCAATTCCACAAGAACAGCCTTAGCGAAAGGCTGTTTGAAGGGAAGGATGTAACTGTGTGAGATGAATTAACAGAACACAGAGCAGTTTCTCAGAAAGCTTCTTTCCAGTTTTGAACGGAAGATATTTTCACCAGCGCCTCTATGGGCTTCCAAATATCCCTTTGCCAATACCACAAGAACAGCCTTAGCGAAAGGCTTCTAGAAGGAAAGATGTAACTCTGTGAGAGGAATTAACAGAACACAGAGCAGTTTCTCAGAAAGTTTTTCCAGTTTTGAACGGAATATAATTCCTTTTCATCATACCCTCTATGGGCTTCCAAATATCCATTTGCCAACTCCACAAGAACAACCTTAGAGCGAAGGCTTCTTGAAGGAAAGATTTAACTCTGTGAGATGAATTAACAGAACACAGAGCAGTTTCTCAGAAAGCCTCTTTCCAGTTTTGAACGGAAGATATTTCCTTTTTCACCATAGCCCTCTATGGGCTTCCAAATTTCTTTGCCAATTCCACGGAACAGCCTTAGAGGAAGGATTCTTTAAGGGAAAGATGTAACTCTGTGAGATGAATTAAGAGAACACAGAGCTGTTTCTCAGAAAGCTTCTTTCCAGTTTTGAACGGAAGATATTTCCTTTTTCACCGTAGCCCAGTATGGGCTTCCAAATATCACTTTGCCAATTCAAAGAACAGCCTTAGCGAAGGCTACTTGAAGGAAAGATGTAACTCTGTGAGATGAATTAACAGAACACAGACCAGTTTCTCAGAAAGCTTCTTTCCGGTTTGAACGGAAGATATTACCTTTTTCACCATAGCCCTCTATGGGCTTCCAAATATCACTTTGCCAATTCCACAAGAACACCCTTAGCGAAAGGCTTCTTGAAGGAAAGATGTAACTCTGTGAGATGAAATAACAGAACACAGAGCAGTTTCTCAGAAAGCTTCTTTCCGGTTTGAGCGGAAGATATTTCCTTTTTCACCGTAGCCCAGTATGGGCTTCCAAATATCACTTTGCCAATTCAAAGAACAGCCTTAGCGAAAGGCTACTTGAAGGAAAGATGTAACACTGTGAGATGAATTAACAGAACACAGACCAGTTTCTCAAGCTTCTTTCGGTTTGAGCGGAAGATATTACCTTTTTCACCATAGCCCTCTATGGGCTTCCAAATATCACTTTGCCAATTCCACAAGAACACCCTTAGCGAAAGGCTTGAAGGAAACATGTAACTCTGTGAGATGAATTAACAGAACACAGAGCAGTTTCTCAGAAAGCTTCTTTCCACTTTCGAACGAAAGATATATCCTTTTCACCATAGCCCTCTATGGGCTTTAAAATATCCTTTGACAATTCCACAAGAACAGCCTTAGAGAAGGCTTCTTGAAGGAAAGATGTAACTCCGTGAGATGAATTAACAGAACAGAGAGCAGTTTCTCAAGCTTCTTTCCAGTTTTCAACGGAACATATTTCCTTTTCACCATAGCCCTCTATGGGCTTCCAAATATCCTTGCCAATTCCACAAGAACAAAATTAGCGAAAGGCTTCTTGAAGGAAAGATGTAACTCTGTGAGATGAATTAACAGAATACAGAGCAGTTTCTCAGAAAGCTTCTTTCCAGTTTTGAGCGGAAGATATTTCCTTTTCATCGTAGCCTTCTATGGGCTTCCAAATATCACTTTGCCAATTCCACAAGAACAGCCTTATCGAAAGGCTTCTTGAAGGAAAGATGTAACTTTGTGAGATGAATTAACGGAACACAGAGCAGTTTCTCAGGAAAGCTTGTTTCCAGTTTTCAACGGAAGATATTTCCTTTTCCACCGTAGCCCTCTATGGCCTTCAAATATCCTTTGCCAATTCCACAAGAACAGCCTTAGCGAAAGCTTCTTGAAGGGAAAGATGTAACTCTGTGAGATGAATTAACAGAACACAGAGCAGTTTCTCAAGCTTCTTTCCAATTTTGAACAGAAGATATTTCCTTTTCACCATAGCCATCTATGGGCTTCCAAGTATCACTTAGCCAATTCCACAAGAACAGCCTTAGCGAAGGCTTCTTGAAGGAAAGATGTAACTCTGTGAGATGAATTAACAGAACACAGAGCAGTTTCTCAAGCTTCTTTCCAGTTTTGAGCGGAAGATAATTCCTTTTTCACCATAGCCCTCTGTGCTTCCAAATATCCTTTGCCAATTCCACAAGAACAGCCTTAGCGAAGGCTTCTTGAAGGGAAAGATGTAACTATGTGAGATGAATTAACGGAAAACAGAGTAGTTTCTCAGAAAGCTTCTTTCCAGTTTTGAACAGAAGATATTTCCTTTTCAACGTAGCCCTCTATGGGCTTCCAAATATCCTTTGCCAATTCCACGAGAGCAGCCTTAGCGAAGGCTTCTTTAAGGAAAGATGTAACTCTGTGAGATGAATTAACAGAACACCGAGCAGTTTCTCAAGCTTCTTTCCAGTTTTGAGCGGAAGATATTTCCTTTTTCACCATAGCCCTCTAAGGGCTTCCAAATATCCTTTGCCAATTCCACAAGAACAACCTTAGCGAAAGGCTTTTGAAGGAAAGATGTAACTCTGTGAGATGAATTAACAGAACACAGAGCAGTTTCTCAAGCTTCTTTCCAGTTTGGAGCGGAAGGTATTTCCTTTTCACCATAGCCCTCTATGGGCTTCCAAATTCCTTTGCCAATTCCACAAGAACAACCTTAGCGAAAGGCTTCTTGAAGGAAAGATGTAACTCTGTGAGATGAATTAACAGAACACAGAGCAGTTTCTCAAGCTTCTTTCCAGTTTTAACGGAAGATATTTCCTTTTTCACCATAGCCCTCTATGGGCTTCCAAATATCACTTTGCCAATTCCACAAGAACAGCCTTAGTGAAAGGCTTCTTGAAGGAAAGATGTAACTCTGTGAGATGAATTAACAGAACACAGAGCAGTTTCTCAAGCTTCTTTCCAGTTTTGGAAGGAAGATATTTCCTTTTTCACCGTGGCCCAGTATGGGCTTCTAAATATCACTTTGCCCATTCCACAAGAACAGCCTTAGCGAGGCTTCTTGAAGGGAAAAATGTAACTCTGTGAGATGAATTAACAGAACACAGAGCAGTTTCTCAAGCTTCTTTCTAGTTTTGAGCGGAAGATATTTCCTTCTTCATCGGAGCCTTCTATGGGCTTCCAAATATCACTTTTCCAATTCCACAAGAACAGCCTTATCGAAGGCTTCTTGAAGGAAAGATGTAACTGTGTGAGATGAATTAACAGAACACAGAGCAGTTTCTCAAGCTTCTTTCCAGTTTTGAGCGGAAGATATTTCCTTTTTCACCAGCGCTCTCTATGGGCTTCCAAATATCCTTTGCCAATTCCACAAGCACAGCCTTAGCGAAAGGCTTCTTGAAGGGAAAGATGTAACTCTGTGAGATGAATTAACAGAACACAGAGCAGTTTCTCAGAAAGTTTCTTTCCAGTTTTGAAGCGGAATATATTTCCTTTTTCACCGCAGCCTCTATGGGCTTCCAAATATCCTTTGCCAATTCCACAAGAACAGCCTTAGCGAAAGGCTTCTTGAAGGGAAAGATGTAACACTGTGAGATGAATTAACAGAACACAGAGCAGTTTCTCAAGCTTCTTTCCAGTTTTGAACGGAAGATATTTCCTTTTTCACCATAGCAGCCCTCTATGGGCTTCCAAATATCACTTTGCCAATTCCATAAGAACAGACTTAGCGAAAGGCTTCTTGAAGGGAAAGATGTAACTCTGTGAGATGAATTAACAGAACACAGAGCAGTTTCTCAGAAAGCTTCTTTCCACTTTTGAACGGAAGGTATTTCCATTTTCACCATAGCCCTCTATGGGCTTCCAAATATCACTTTGCCAGTTCCACAAGAACAGCCTTAGCGAAAGGCTTCTTGAAGGGAAAGATGTAACTCTGTGAGATGGATTAACAGAACACAGAGCAGTTTCTCAGAAACTTTCTTTCCAGTTTTGAACGGAAGATATATCGTTTTTCAACATTGGCCTCTATGGGCTTCCAAATATCCCTTTGCCAATACCACAAGAACAGCCTTAGCGAAAGGCTTCTAGAAGGGAAAGATGTAACTCTGTGAGATGAATAAACAGAACACAGAGCAGTTTCTCAGAAAGCTTCTTTCCAGTTTTGAACGGAAGGTATTTCCATTTTCACCATAGCCCTCTATGGGCTTCCAAATATCACTTTGCCAGTTCCACAAGAACAGCCTTAGCGAAAGGCTTCTTGAAGGGAAAGATGTAACTCTGTGAGATGGATTAACAGAACACAGAGCAGTTTCTCAGAAACTTTCTTTCCAGTTTTGAACGGAAGATATATCGTTTTTCAACATTGGCCTCTATGGGCTTCCAAATATCCCTTTGCCAATACCACAAGAACAGCCTTAGCGAAAGGCTTCTAGAAGGGAAAGATGTAACTCTGTGAGAGGAATTAACAGAACACAGAGCAGTTTCTCAGAAAGCTTCTTTCCAGTTTTGAACGGAAGATAATTCCTTTTCATCATACCCTCTATGGGCTTCCAAATATCCTTTGCCAACTCCACAAGAACAACCTTAGCGAAAGGCTTCTTGAAGGGAAAGATTTAACTCTGTGAGATGAATTAACAGAACACAGAGCAGTTTCTCAGAAAGCTTCTTTCCAGTTTGGAACGGAAGATATTTCCTTTTTCACCATAGCCCTCTATGGGCTTCCAAATTTCCCTTTGCCAATTCCACAAGAACAACCTTAGCGAAAGGCTTCTTTAAGGGAAAGATGTAACTCTGTGAGATCAATTAACAGGACACAGAGCAGTTTCTCAGAAAGCTTGTTTCCAGTTTTGAACGGAAGATATTTCCTTTTTCACCATAGCCCTCTATGGGCTTCCAAATATCCCTTTGCCAATTCCACGAGAACAGCCTTAGCGGAAGGATTCTTGAAGGGAAAGATGTAACTCTGTGAGATGAATTAATAGAACACAGAGCAGTTTCTCAGAAAGCTTCTTTCCAGTTTTGAACGGAAGATATTTCCTTTTTCACCATAGCCCTCTATGGGCTTCCAAATATCCCTTTGCCAATTCCACAAGAACAGCCTTAGAGAAAGGCTTCTTGAAGGGAAAGATGTAACTCCGTGAGATGAATTAACAGAACAGAGAGCTGTTTCTCAGAAAGCTTCTTTCCAGTTTTCAACGGAACATATTTCCTTTTTCACCATAGCCCTCTATGGGCTTCCAAATATCACTTTGCCAATTCCACAAGAACAGCCTTAGCGAAAGGCTTCTTGAAGGCAAAGATGTAACTCTGTGAGATGAATTAATAGAACACAGAGCAGTTTCTCAGAAAGCTTCTTTCCAGTTTTGAACGGAAGATATTTCCTTTTTCATCGTAGCCTTCTATGGGCTTCCAAATATCACTTTGCCAATTCCACAAGAACAGCCTTATCGAAAGGCTTCTTGAAGGGAAAGATGTAACTTTGTGTCATGAATTAACGGAACACAGAGCAGTTTCTCAGAAAGCTTGTTTCCAGTTTTCAACGGAAGATATTTCCTTTTCCACCGTAGCCCTATGGGCTTCCAAATATCCCTTTGCCATTCCACAACAACAGCCTTAGTGAAAGGCTTCTTGAAGGAAAGATGTAACTCTGTGAGATGAATTAACAGAACACAGAGCAGTTTCTCAAGCTTCTTTCCAATTTTGAACAGAAGATATTTCCTTTTCACCATAGCCATCTATGGGCTTCCAAGTATCACTTAGCCAATTCCACAAGAACAGCCTTAGCGAAAGGCTTCTTGAAGGAAAGATGTAACTCTGTGAGATGAATTAACAGAACACAGAGCACTTTCTCAAGCTTCTTTCCAGTTTTGAACGGAAGATAATTCCTTTTTCACCATAGCCCTCTATGTGCTTCCAAATATGACTTTGCCAATTCCACAAGAACAGCCTTAGCGAAAGGCTTCTTGAAGGGAAAGATGTAACTACGTGAGATGAATTAACGGAACACAGAGTAGTTTCTCAGAAAGCTTCTTTCCAGTTTTGAACAGAAGATATTTCCTTTTCAACGTAGCCCTCTATGGGCTTCCAAATATCCTTTGCCAATTCCACGAGAACAGCCTTAGCGAAGGCTTCTTTAAGGGAAAGATGTAACTCTGTGAGATGAATTAACAGAACACAGAGCAGTTTCTCAGAAAGCTTCTTTCCCGTTTTGAACGTGAGATATTTCCTTTTTCACCATAGCCCTCTAAGGGCTTCCAAATATCCCTTTGCCAATTCCACAAGAACAGCGTTATCGAAAGGCTGCATGAAGGGAAAGATGTAACTCTGTGAGATGAATTAACAGAACACAGAGCAGTTTCTCAGAAAGCTTCTTTCCAGTTTTGAACGGAAGATATATCCTTTTTCAACATAGCCCTCTATGGGCTTCCAAATATCCCTTTGCCAATTCCACAAGAACAACCTTAGCGAAGGCTTCTTGAAGGGAAAGATGTAACTCTGTGAGATGAATTAACAGAACACAGAGCAGTTTCTCAGAAAGCTTCTTTCCAGTTTTGAACGGAAGATATTTCCTTTTTCACCATAGCCCTCTAAGGGCTTCCAAATATCCCTTTGCCAATTCCACAAGAACAATCTTAGCGAAAGGCTTCTTGAAGGGAAAGATGTAACTCTGTGAGATGAATTAACAGAACACAGAGCAGTTTCTCAGAAAGCTTCTTTCCAGTTTTGAGCGGAAGATATTTCCTTTCTCACCATAGCCCTCTATGGGCTTCCAAATTCCTTGCCAATTCCACAAGAACAACCTTAGCGAAAGGCTTCTTTAAGGAAAGATGTAACTCTGTGAGATGAATTAACAGAAAACAGAGCAGTTTCTCAGAAAGCTTCTTTCCAGTTTTGAGCGGAAGATATTTCCTTTTTCACCATAGCCCTCTATGGGTTTCCAAATGTCCTTTGCCAATTCCACAAGAACAGCCTTAGCGAAAGGCTGTTTGAAGGGAAGGATGTAACTGTGAGATGAATTAATAGAACAAAGAGCAGTTTCTCAGAAAGCTTCTTTCCCGTTTGAGCGTGAGATATTTCCTTTTCACCAGCGCCCTCTATGGGCTTCCAAATATCCCTTTGCCAATACCACAAGAACAGCCTTAGCGAAAGGCTTCTAGAAGGGAAAGATGTAACTCTGTGAGAGGAATTAACAGAACACAGAGCAGTTTCTCAAGCTTCTTTCCAGTTTTGAGCGGAATATAATTCCTTTTCATCATACCCTCTATGGGCTTCCAAATATCCATTTGCCAACTCCACAAGAACAACCTTAGCGAAGGCTTCTTGAAGGAAAGATTTAACTCTGTGAGATGAATTAACAGAACACAGAGCAGTTTCTCAGAAAGCCTCTTTCCAGTTTTGAACGGAAGATATTTCCTTTTTCACCATAGCCCTCTATGGGCTTCCAAATTTCCCTTTGCCAATTCCACGGGAACAGCCTTAGAGGAAGGATTCTTGAAGGGAAAGATGTAACTCTGTGAGATGAATTAATAGAACAAAGAGCAGTTTCTCAGAAAGCTTCTTTCCAGTTTTGAACGGAAGATATTTCCTTTTTCACCATAGCCCTCTATGGTCTTCCAAATATCACTTTCCCAATTCCACAAGAACAGCCTTAGCGAAATGCTGCTTGAAGGGAAAGATGTAACTCTGTGAGATGAATTAACAGAACACAGAGCAGTTTCTCAGAAAGCTTCTTTCCAGTTTTGAACGGAAGATATTTCCTTTTTCACCGTAGCCCAGTATCCGCTTCCAAATATCACTTTGCCAATTCCAAAAGAACAGCCTTAGCGAAAGGCTACTTGAAGGGAAAGATGTAACTCTGTGAGATGCATTAACAGAACACAGACCAGTTTCTCAGAAAGCTTCTTTCCGGTTTGAACGGAAGATATTTCCTTTTTCACCATAGCCCACGATGGGCTTCCGAATATCACTTTGCCAATTCCACAAGAACAGCCTTAGTGAAAGGCTTCTTGAAGGGAAAGATGTAACTCCGTGAGATGAATTAAGAGAACACAGAGCAGTTTCTCAGAAAGCTTCTTTCCAGTTTTGAACGGAAGATATTTCCTTTTTCACCATAGCCCTCTATGGGCTTCCAAATATCCCTTTGCCAATTCCACAAGAACAGCCTTAGCGAAAGGCTGCTTGAAGGGAAAGATGTAACTCTGTGAGATGAATTAACAGAACACAGAACAGTTTCTCAGAAAGCTTCTTTCCAATTTTGAACAGAAGATATTTCCTTTTTCACCATAGCCATCTATGGGCTTCCAAGTATCACTTTGCCAATTCCACAAGAACAGCCTTAGCGAAAGGCTTCTTGAAGGGAAAGATGTAACTCTGTGAGATGAATTAACAGAACACAGAGCAGTTTCTCAAGCTTCTTTCCAGTTTTGAACGGAAGATAATTCCTTTTTCACCATAGCCCTCTATGTGCTTCCAAATATCACTTTGCCAATTCCACAAGAACAGCCTTAGCGAAAGGCTTCTTGAAGGAAAGATGTAACTTTGTGAGATGAATTAGCAGACACAGAGTAGTTTCTCAGAAAACTTCTTTCCAGTTTTGAACAGAAGATATTTCCTTTTTCAACGTAGCCCTCTATGGGCTTCCAAATATCCCTTTGCCAATTCCACGAGAACAGCCTTAGCGAAAGACTTCTTTAAGGGAAAGATGTAACTCTGTGAGATGAATTAACAGAACACAGAGCAGTTTCTCAGAAAGCTTCTTTCCCGTTTTGAACGTAAGATATTTCCTTTTTTACCATAGCCCTCTATGTGCTTCAAAATATCCCTTTGCCAATTCCACAAGAACAGCGTTAGCGAAAGGCTGCTTGAAGGGAAAGATGTAACTCTGTGAGAGGAATTAACAGAACACAGAGCAGTTTCTCAGAAAGCTTCTTTCCAGTTTTGAACGGAAGATAATTCCTTTTTCATTATACCCCTCTATGGGCTTCCAAATATCCCTTTGCCAATTGCACAAGAATAACCTTAGCGAAAGGCTTCTTGAAGGGAAAGATGTAATTCTGTGAGATGAATTAGCAGAACACAGAGCAGTTTCTCAGAAAGCTTCTTTCCAGTTTTGAACGGAAGATATTTCCTTTTTCACCATAGCCCTCTATGGGCTTCCAAATATCACTTTGCCAATTCCACAAGAACAGCCTTAGCGAAAGGCTTCTAGAAGGGAAAGATATAACTCTGTGAGAGGAATTAACAGAACACAGAGCAGTTTCTCAGAAACCTTCTTTCCAGTTTTGAACGGAAGATAATTCCTTTTTCATCATACCGCTCTATGGGCTTCCAAATATCCCTTTGCCAATTCCACAAGAACAACCTTAGCGAAAGGCTTCTTGAAGGGAAAGATGTAACTCTGTGAGATGAATTAACAGAACACAGAACAGTTTCTCAGAAAGCTTCTTTCCAGTTTTGAACGGAAGATATTTCCTTTTTCACCAGCGAACTCCATGGGCTTAAAAATATCCCTTTGCCAATTCCACAAGCACAGCCTTAGCGAAAGGCTTCTTGAAGGGAAAGATGTAACTCTGTGAGGTGAATTAACAGAACACAGAGAAGTTTCTCAGAAAGTTTCTTTCCAGTTTTGAACGGAATATATTTCCTTTTTCACCATAGCCCTCTATGCGCTTCCAAATATCCCTTTGCCAATTCCACAAGAACAGCCTTAGCGAAAGGCTTCTTGAAGGGAAAGATGTCACTCTGTGAGATGAATTAACAGAACACAGAGCAATTTCTCAGAAAGCTTCTTTCCAGTTTTGAACGGAAGATATTTCCTTTTTCACCATAGCCCTCTAGGGGCTTCAAAATATCACTTTGCCAATTCCATAAGAACAGACTTAGCGAAAGGCTTCTTGAAGGGAAAGATGTAACTCTGTGAGATGAATAAACAGAACACAGATCAGTTTCTCAGAAAGCTTCTTTTTAGTTTTGAACGGAAGGTATTTCCATTTTCACCATAGCCCTCTATGGGCTTCCAAATATCACTTTGCCAGTTCCACAAGAACAGCCTTAGCGAAAGGCTTCTTGAAGGGAAAGACGTAACTCTGTCAGATGAATTAAAAGTACACAGAGCAGTTTCTCAGAAAGCTTCTTTCCGGTTTTAAACGGAAGATATTTCCTTTTTCACCATACCCTCTATGGGCTTCCAAATATCCCTTTGCCAATTCCACAAGAACAGCCTTAGCGAAAGGCTTCTTGAAGGGAAAGATGTAACTCTGTGAGATGAATTAACAGAACACAGAGCAGTTTCTCAGAAAGCTTGCTTCCAATTTCGAACGGAAGATATTTCCTTTTTCACCATAGCCCACTATGGGCTTCCGAATATCACTTTGCCAATTCCACAAGAACAGCCTTAGTGAAAGGCTTCTTGAAGGGAAAGATGTAACTCCGTGAGATGAATTAAGAGAACACAGAGCAGTTTCTCAGAAAGCTTCTTTCCAGTTTTGAACGGAAGATATTTCCTTTTTCACCATAGCCCTCTATTGGCTTCCCAATATCCCATGCCAATTCCACAAGAACAGCCTTAGCGAAAGGCTAATTGAAGGGAAAGATGTAAATCTGTGAGACGAATTAACAGAGCACAGAGCAGTTACTCAGAAAGCTTCTTTCCAGTTTGGAAGGGAAGATATTTCCTTTTTCACCATAGCCCTCTATGGGCTTCCAAATATCCCTTTGCCAATTCCACGAGAACAGCCTTAGCGGAAGGCTTCTTGAAGGGAAAGATGTAACACTGTGAGATGAATTAACAGAACACAGAGCAGTTTCTCAGAAAGCTTCTTTCCAGTTTTGAACGGAAGATATTTCCTTTTTCACCGTAGCCCTCTATGGGCTTCCAAATATCACTTTGCCAATTGCACAAGAAAAGCCTTAGCGAAAGGCTTCTTGAAGGGAAAGATGTAACTCTGTGAGATGAATTAACAGAACACAGAGCAGTTTCTCAGAAAGCTTCTTTCCAGTTTTGAACGGAAGATATTTCCTTTTTCACCATAGCCCTCTATGGGCTTACAAATATCCCTTTGCCAATTTAACAAGAACAACCTTAGCGAAAGGCTTTTTGTAGGGAAAGATGTAACTCTGTGAGATGAATTAACCGAACACAGAGCAGTTGCTCAGAAAGCTTCTTTCCAGTTTTGAACGGAAGATATTTCCTTTTTCACCTTAGCCCTCTATGGGCCTCCAAATATCCCTTTGCGAATTCCACAAGAACAACCTTAGCGAAGGCTTCTTGAAGGAAAGATGGAACTCTGTGAGATGAATTAACAGAACACAGAGCATTTTCTCAGAAAGCTTCTTTCCAGTTTTCAACGGAAGATATTTCCTTTTTCACCATAGCCCTCTATGGGGTTCCAAATATCTCTTTGCCAATTCCACAAGAACAGCCTTAGCGAAAGGCTTCTTGAAGGGAAAGATGTAACTCTGTGAGATGAATTAACAGAACACAGAGCAGTTTCTCAAGCTTCTTTCCAGTTTTCAACGGAAGATATTTCCTTTTCACCATAGCCCTCTATGGGCTTCCAAATATCCTTTGCCAATTCCACAAGAACAGCCTTAGCGAAGGCTTCTTGAAGGAAAGATGTAACTCTGTGAGGTGAATTAACAGAACACAGAGCAGTTTCTCAGAAAGCTTCTTTCCAGTTTTGAACGGAAGATAATTCCTTTTTCACCATAGCCTCTATATGCTTCCAAATATCACTTTGCCAATTCCACAAGAACAGCCTTAGCGAAGGCTTCTTGAAGGGAAAGATGTAACTTTGTGAGATGAATTAACGGAACACAGAGTAGTTTCTCAGAAAGCTTCTTTCCAATTTTGAACAGAAGATATTTCCTTTTTCACCATAGCCATCTATGGGCTTCCAAGTATCACTTTGCCAATTCCACAAGAACAGCCTTGGCGAAAGGCTGAAGGAAAGATGTAACTCTGTGAGAGGAATTAACAGAACACAGAGCAGTTTCTCAGAAAGCTTCTTTCCAGTTTTGAACGGAAGATAATTCCTTTTTCATTATACCCCTCTATGGGCTTCCAAATATCCCTTTGCCAATTCCACAAGAATAACCTTAACGAAAGGCTTCTTGAAGGGAAAGATGTAACTCTGTGAGATGAATTAAAAGAACACAGAGCAGTTTCTCAGAAAGCTTCTTTCCAGTTTTGAACGGAAGGTATTTCCTTTTTCACCATAGCCCTCTATGGGCTTCCAAATATCACTTTGCCAATTCCAGAAGAACAGCCTTAGCGAAAGGCTTTTAGAAGGGAAAGATGTAACTCTGTGATATGGATTAACAGAACACAGAGCAGTTTCTCAGAAACTTTCTTTCCAGTTTTGAACGGAAGATATATCGTTTTTCAACATTGCCCTGTATGGGCTTCCAAATATCCCTTTGCCAATACCACAAGAACAGCCTTATCGAAAGGCTTCTAGAAGGGAAAGATATAAATCTGTGAGAGGAATTAACAGAACACAGAGCAGTTTCTCAGAAAGCTTCTTTCCAGTTTTGAACGGAAGATAATTCCTTTTTCATCATACCCCTCTATGGGCTTCCAAATATCCCTTTGCCAATTCCACAAGAACAACCTTAGCGAAGGCTTCTTGAAGGAAAGATGTAACTCTGTGAGATAGATTAACAGAACACAGCATTTTCTCAGAAAGCTTCTTTCCAGTTTGGAACGGAAGATATTTCCTTTTTCACCATAGCCCTCTATGGGCTTCCAAATATCCTTTGCCAATTCCACAAGAACAGCCTTAGCGAAAGGCTGCTTGAAGGGAAAGATGTAACTCTGTGAGATGAATTAACAGAACACAGAGCAGTTTCTCAGAAAGCTTGCTTCCAATTTCGAACGGAAGATATTTCCTTTTTCACCATAGCCCACTATGGGCTTCCGAATATCACTTTGCCAATTCCACAAGAACAGCCTTAGTGAAAGGCTTCTTGAAGGGAAAGATGTAACTCCGTGAGATGAATTAAGAGAACACAGAGCAGTTTCTCAGAAAGCTTCTTTCCAGTTTTGAACGGAAGATATTTCCTTTTTCACCATAGCCCTCTATTGGCTTCCCAATATCCCATGCCAATTCCACAAGAACAGCCTTAGCGAAAGGCTAATTGAAGGGAAAGATGTAAATCTGTGAGACGAATTAACAGAGCACAGAGCAGTTACTCAGAAAGCTTCTTTCCAGTTTGGAAGGGAAGATATTTCCTTTTTCACCATAGCCCTCTATGGGCTTCCAAATATCCCTTTGCCAATTCCACGAGAACAGCCTTAGCGGAAGGCTTCTTGAAGGGAAAGATGTAACACTGTGAGATGAATTAACAGAACACAGAGCAGTTTCTCAGAAAGCTTCTTTCCAGTTTTGAACGGAAGATATTTCCTTTTCACGTAGCCCTCTATGGGCTTCCAAATATCACTTTGCCAATTGCACAAGAAAAGCCTTAGCGAAGGCTTCTTGAAGGAAAGATGTAACTCTGTGAGATGAATTAACAGAACACAGAGCAGTTTCTCAGAAAGCTTCTTTCCAGTTTTGAACGGAAGATATTTCCTTTTTCACCATAGCCCTCTATGGGCTTACAAATATCCCTTTGCCAATTTAACAAGAACAACCTTAGCGAAAGGCTTTTTGTAGGGAAAGATGTAACTCTGTGAGATGAATTAACCGAACACAGAGCAGTTGCTCAGAAAGCTTCTTTCCAGTTTTGAACGGAAGATATTTCCTTTTTCACCTTAGCCCTCTATGGGCCTCCAAATATCCCTTTGCGAATTCCACAAGAACAGCCTTAGCGAAAGGCTTCTTGAAGGGAAAGATGGAACTCTGTGAGATGAATTAACAGAACACAGAGCATTTTCTCAGAAAGCTTCTTTCCAGTTTTCAACGGAAGATATTTCCTTTTTCACCATAGCCCTCTATGGGGTTCCAAATATCTCTTTGCCAATTCCACAAGAACAGCCTTAGCGAAAGGCTTCTTGAAGGGAAAGATGTAACTCTGTGAGATGAATTAACAGAACACAGAGCAGTTTCTCAGAAAGCTTCTTTCCAGTTTTCAACGGAAGATATTTCCTTTTTCACCATAGCCCTCTATGGGCTTCCAAATATCCCTTTGCCAATTCCACAAGAACAGCCTTAGCGAAAGGCTTCTTGAAGGGAAAGATGTAACTCTGTGAGGTGAATTAACAGAACACAGAGCAGTTTCTCAGAAAGCTTCTTTCCAGTTTTGAACGGAAGATAATTCCTTTTTCACCATAGCCCTCTATATGCTTCCAAATATCACTTTGCCAATTCCACAAGAACAGCCTTAGCGAAAGGCTTCTTGAAGGGAAAGATGTAACTTTGTGAGATGAATTAACGGAACACAGAGTAGTTTCTCAGAAAGCTTCTTTCCAATTTTGAACAGAAGATATTTCCTTTTTCACCATAGCCATCTATGGGCTTCCAAGTATCACTTTGCCAATTCCACAAGAACAGCCTTAGCGAAAGGCTTCTTGAAGGGAAAGATGTAACTCTGTGAGAGGAATTAACAGAACACAGAGCAGTTTCTCAGAAAGCTTCTTTCCAGTTTTGAACGGAAGATAATTCCTTTTTCATTATACCCCTCTATGGGCTTCCAAATATCCCTTTGCCAATTCCACAAGAATAACCTTAGCGAAAGGCTTCTTGAAGGGAAAGATGTAACTCTGTGAGATGAATTAAAAGAACACAGAGCAGTTTCTCAGAAAGCTTGTTTCCAGTTTTGAACGGAAGGTATTTCCTTTTTCACCATAGCCCTCTATGGGCTTCCAAATATCACTTTGCCAATTCCAGAAGAACAGCCTTAGCGAAAGGCTTTTAGAAGGGAAAGATGTAACTCTGTGATATGGATTAACAGAACACAGAGCAGTTTCTCAGAAACTTTCTTTCCAGTTTTGAACGGAAGATATATCCTTTTTCAACATTGCCCTGTATGGGCTTCCAAATATCCCTTTGCCAATACCACAAGAACAGCCTTATCGAAAGGCTTCTAGAAGGGAAAGATATAAATCTGTGAGAGGAATTAACAGAACACAGAGCAGTTTCTCAGAAAGCTTCTTTCCAGTTTTGAACGGAAGATAATTCCTTTTTCATCATACCCCTCTATGGGCTTCCAAATATCCCTTTGCCAATTCCACAAGAACAACCTTAGCGAAAGGCTTCTTGAAGGGAAAGATGTAACTCTGTGAGATGAATTAACAGAACACAGCATTTTCTCAGAAAGCTTCTTTCCAGTTTGGAACGGAAGATATTTCCTTTTTCACCATAGCCCTCTATGGGCTTCCAAATATCCCTTTGCCAATTCCACAAGAACAGCCTTAGCGAAAGGCTGCTTGAAGGGAAAGATGTAACTCTGTGAGATGAATTAACAGAACACAGAGCAGTTTCTCAGAAAGCTTGCTTCCAATTTCGAACGGAAGATATTTCCTTTTTCACCATAGCCCACTATGGGCTTCCGAATATCACTTTGCCAATTCCACAAGAACAGCCTTAGTGAAAGGCTTCTTGAAGGGAAAGATGTAACTCCGTGAGATGAATTAAGAGAACACAGAGCAGTTTCTCAGAAAGCTTCTTTCCAGTTTTGAACGGAAGATATTTCCTTTTTCACCATAGCCCTCTATTGGCTTCCCAATATCCCATGCCAATTCCACAAGAACAGCCTTAGCGAAAGGCTAATTGAAGGAAAGATGTAAATCTGTGAGACAATTAACAGAGCACAGAGCAGTTACTCAGAAAGCTTCTTTCCAGTTTGAAGGAAGATATTTCCTTTTTCACCATAGCCCTCTATGGGCTTCCAAATATCCCTTTGCCAATTCCAGAACAGCCTTAGCGAAGGAAGGCTTCTTGAAGGAAAGATGTAACTGTGTGAGATGAATTAACAGAACACAGAGCAGTTTCTCAGAAAGCTTCTTTCCAGTTTTGAGCGGAAGATATTTCCTTTTCACCGTAGCCCTCTATGGGCTTCCAAATATCACTTTGCCAATTGCACAAGAAAAGCCTTAGCGAAAGGCTTCTTGAAGGGAAAGATGTAACTCTGTGAGATGAATTAACAGAACACAGAGCAGTTTCTCAGAAAGCTTCTTTCCAGTTTTGAACGGAAGATTCCTTTTTCACCATAGCCCTCTATGGGCTTACAAATATCCTTTGCCAATTTAACAAGAACAACCTTAGCGAAAGGCTTTTTGTAGGGAAAGATGTAACTCTGTGAGATGAATTAACCGAACACAGAGCAGTTGCTCAGAAAGCTTCTTTCCAGTTTTGAACGGAAGATATTTCCTTTTTCACCTTAGCCCTCTATGGGCCTCCAAATATCCTTTCTTGATTCCACAAGAACAGCCTTAGCGAAGGCTTTTGAAGGAAAGATGGAACTCTGTGAGATGAATTAACAGAACACAGAGCATTTTCTCAGAAAGCTTCTTTCCAGTTTTCAACGGAAGATATTTCCTTTTCACCATAGCCCTCTATGGGGTTCCAAATATCTCTTGCCAATTCCACAAGAACAGCCTTAGCGAAAGGCTTCTTGAAGGAAAGATGTAACTCTGTGAGATGAATTAACAGAACACAGAGCAGTTTCTCAGAAAGCTTCTTTCCAGTTTTCAACGGAAGATATTTCCTTTTTCACCATAGCCCTCTATGGGCTTCCAAATATCCTTTGCCAATTCCACAAGAACAGCCTTAGCGAAGGCTTCTTGAAGGAAAGATGTAACTCTGTGAGGTGAATTAACAGAACACAGAGCAGTTTCTCAGAAAGCTTCTTTCCAGTTTTGAACGGAAGATAATTCCTTTTTCACCATAGCCCTCTATATGCTTCCAAATATCACTTTGCCAATTCCACAAGAACAGCCTTAGCGAAAGGCTTCTTGAAGGGAAAGATGTAACTTTGTGAGATGAATTAACGGAACACAGAGTAGTTTCTCAGAAAGCTTCTTTCCAATTTTGAACAGAAGATATTTCCTTTTTCACCATAGCCATCTATGGGCTTCCAAGTATCACTTTGCCAATTCCACAAGAACAGCCTTAGCGAAAGGCTTCTTGAAGGGAAAGATGTAACTCTGTGAGAGGAATTAACAGAACACAGAGCAGTTTCTCAGAAAGCTTCTTTCCAGTTTTGAACGGAAGATAATTCCTTTTTCATTATACCCCTCTATGGGCTTCCAAATATCCCTTTGCCAATTCCACAAGAATAACCTTAGCGAAGGCTTTTGAAGGAAAGATGTAACTCTGTGAGATGAATTAAAAGAACACAAAGCAGTTTCTCAGAAAGCTTCTTTCCAGTTTTGAACGGAAGGTATTTCACCATAGCCCTCTATGGGCTTCCAAATATCACTTTGCCAATTCCAAGAACAGCCTTAGCGAAAGGCTTTTAGAAGGAAAGATGTAACTCTGTGATATGGATTAACAGAACACAGAGCAGTTTCTCAGAAACTTTCTTTCCAGTTTTTTGAACGGAAGATATATCGTTTTCAACATTGCCCTGTATGGGCTTCCAAATATCCCTTTGCCAATACCACAAGAACAGCCTTATCGAAAGGCTTCTAGAAGGGAAAGATATAAATCTGTGAGAGGAATTAACAGAACACAGAGCAGTTTCTCAGAAAGCTTCTTTCCAGTTTTGAACGGAAGATAATTCCTTTTCATCATACCCTATGGGCTTCCAAATATCCTTTGCCAATTCCACAAGAACAACCTTAGCGAAAGGCTTCTTGAAGGGAAAGATGTAACTCTGTGAGATGAATTAACAGAACACAGCATTTTCTCAGAAAGCTTCTTTCCAGTTTGGAACGGAAGATATTTCCTTTTTCACCATAGCCCTCTATGGGCTTCCAAATATCCCTTTGCCAATTCCACAAGAACAGCCTTAGCGAAAGGCTGCTTGAAGGGAACGATGTAACTGTGTGAGATGAATTAACAGAACACAGAACAGTTTCTCAGAAAGCTTCTTTCCAGTTTTGAACTGAAGATATTTCGTTTTTCACCAGCGAACTCCATGGGCTTAAAAATATCCCTTTGCCAATTCCACAAGCACAGCCTTAGCGAAAGGCTTCTTGAAGGGAAAGATGTAACTCTGTGAGATGAATTAACAGAACACAGAGAAGTTTCTCAGAAAGTTTCTTTCCAGTTTTGAACGGAATATATTTCCTTTTTCACCATAGCCCTCTAAGCGCTTCCAAATATCCCTTTGCCAATTCCACAAGAACAGCCTTAGCGAAAGGCTTCTTGAAGGGAAAGATGTCACTCTGTGAGATGAATTAACAGAACACAGAGCAGTTTCTCAGAAAGCTTCTTTCCAGTTTTGAACGGAAGATATTTCCTTTTTCACCATAGCCCTCTAGGGGCTTCAAAATATCACTTTGCCAATTCCATAAGAACAGACTTAGCGAAAGGCTTCTTGAAGGGAAAGATGTAACTCTGTGAGATGAATAAACAGAACACAGATCAGTTTCTCAGAAAGCTTCTTTTTAGTTTTGAACGGAAGGTATTTCCATTTTCACCATAGCCCTCTATGGGCTTCCAAATATCCCTTTGCCAATTTAACAAGAACAACCTTAGCGAAAGGCTTTTTGT
>JAKFHT010001417.1:0-30004 GCA_023783455.1 Erythrocebus patas | reverse complement strand
TGGAATTTTCAAAGTGACATTTGGAAGTCCATAGAGGGCTATGGTGAAAAGGAAGCATCTTCCGCTCAAAACTGGAAAGAAGCTTTCTGAGAAACTGCTCTGTGTTCTGTTAATTCATCTCACGGAGTTACATCTTTCCCTTCAAGCCTTTCGCTAAGGTTGTTCTTGTGGAATTGACAAAGTGACATTTGGAAGCCCATACGCCTCCCGGGTTCACGCCATTCTCCTGCCTCAGCCTCCCGAGTAGCTGGGACTACAGGCGCCCGCCACGCCCAGCTAATTTTTTGTATTTTTAGTAGAGACAGGGTTTCACCATGTTAGCCAGGATGGTCTCGATCTCCTGACCTCGTGATCCGCCCGCCTCGGCCTCCCAAAGTGCTGGGATTACAGGCGTGAGCCACCGCCCAGCCATATCAGGTACTTTTTAAGTATCGTACACATATTCAAGATCATCTGGTCTATTGCCTCCAATTTAGGCTCTTGCACAAGTGCCCTTACAAAATACACAGGCTTATGACCCCTTCTGAATCTGAAGTGACTGGAGAAGGAGGGTTCTATTCAAGCCAGAGGTGACCTTGTGCCTATATTCTGAGGGCTGCCACCATGAGGAAGAGTAGAAGAGTAGGCTCTGGACTCACAAAGTTGCCTTTGCCTGGCTAGCCAAGGCATGTGCTTTATGTCAAAGAGGAATTAACAAGATTCAGTTCTGGTATTAACCTCCTAAAGTTGATGCAGACCCCACAAGTTGAGGCTCAGCCCTCCACAAGACTACCTCACTGCAGATGCCAGCCGCACTTCAAGGGTCCCTGGGATACCCACACTTCTGACTGACTGGCTACAAATTCAGAGATTCTCATAATCCCTTCAGGTTTGATAATTCATGAGAACAACTCCCACAACTCAGAAAAGCACTACACTTATGATTAGAGTTTCATTATAAAGAATGGAAATCAAGACTAGCTCAAAGAAGACACACAGGGCAAGGTCTGGGAGGGTCTCGAATGCAGAGCTTCCGTGCCTTCTCCTTCTGGGATCAGGATGTGTCACCTCCTGGCACATCCATGTGTTCATCAACCAGGAAGATCCACTGAGCTTCAGTGTCTAGTTTTTTTACTGAGGTTTCATTACATATTGAATCATTGGACACACAACTGAACTCAATATCCAGCCCTCTCCTATCCCCAGAGATCAGGAGACTGGTTGATATCACAGGGCTCAAAGCCCCAACCATCTAACTTACATGGTTGGTCTCTCTGATAACCAGTACCATCTTGGACCTTCTCTGTCTCATTAGCATAAACTCAGTTGTGACCCGAGGGGCTCATGAAAATAACAAAGACAGTATGACCACTGGGGAAATTCCAAGAATTTTAGGAGTTTCCTGCCAGGAATCTAGGACAAATTCTTTATTGTACAACAATACACATTATTTAATGCGCCCCTCATACCAGTTTATGAGGTAAGAATTATCTTTGTTTTATAGGTAAGAAAATGAATGCTTCCAAAATGTATAGACTTAGTCAATTAGAGATGCAGGATCAACTCAAACTCAAGTCTTCCTAGCCTCAAAGTCTACCTTCGATCCATCTTAGCCATTAAGGAATACTGCCTTACATATAAGCCCCTAATATGTCTTAAGAATGTTTGTGTATGACTATGTACACACACACACACACACACACACACACACACACACACACACACATTCTGATGCTTGTCATCCTTAACTATTATGGGAGAGAATGCTAACTAAATCCCCAAATCCATTCTCCTTTGAGCAGGGAAATGCTTGCATTTTAGATGGACACCTGACTGTTCAGTGTCAGAATGACATTTCCCAGCTCCTTGGTGTCTAGCTGTGAGCATATGCGATGTATGCAGTTTCCAGAGCATGTCCTTGAAAAAGAGGTTGGTTGCCCTCTCCTTTTTCATTCCCTGCTTCTGAGAGCTGGAACTTGGTCTGGTGCTGCTAATGAACCACCATCAGTCATGAGGCTGAGGACAACACCTTAACAGAAGGTGGAGCAACAAAATAACAAACCTGTTTCCTGTCTGTCCTTGACAGAAACCTACTTCCCAGAATGCTCAACTATTACCTCTGAATTAATCTGTGAAAAAGCAAACTCCCATCTTACTTAAGGCACTGGATTTTGGAGTCTCTTTGTTCAGTATTTTGGGCTCTATTCTAACTACCACAACTACTAAGATAAAGGCTTATTTCAGCATTGCATAGTAGTGCAGAATACTTCAAATGTTCTTCTTCTTCAGCATTTCAGGCTGCATTCTACCTGTGTCTCTTGAGTTAGCTGTGGATTGCTCTTAATCTACCCTTGTTTTATCAGCTTGAAATGCTTATAGAACTGTTTATCTTCAGGATGAAATTCTTATTTCTTCTTATTATAAATACAGTTTATCATGACAATTACATTCTTTTTTCCATTGTGAAACTCTGCTGATAAAACCTCAACATGGAGAAAAAAGGCTATAAACTTCTTCCCACAGTAATTCAGATTTACTCAAATGCTACTTTATTAAATATTAGCAGTTATTGTTTTGTATCATGGCCCTGTCCTAAACTGAGTTTGGCCTGACACTAAGTTGAGCAGTTTGCTTTGCTCTTAGAGTTTAAAATTTGCCTGCAACCAGTATCCTTGCCTGTTTTAATTCTTTTTGTATAGGCTCAGACATGACACACTTTAAAATAGAACCTAACCCAATGTATCTCATTGAAAAAAGAAATCTAAGGACACAAAGATCATTTGTTTTGTTTTTTAAGATGGAATCTGGCTCTGTCACTCAGGCTGGAGTGCAGTGGCACAATCTCAGCTCACTGCAACCTCTGCCTCCCACAAGTGGTTCTCCTGCCTCAGCCTCTGAGTAGCTGGGATTACAGACATGTATTTACCATGCCCAGCTAATTTTTGTATTTTTAGTAGAGACAGCTTTCTACCATGTTGGCCAGGCTGGTCTTGAACTCCTGACCTCAGGTGATCCACACATTGGCCTCCCAAAGTGCTGGGATTACAGGTGTGAGCCTGCACCTGGCCCAATTTTTAAATGTATAAAGTTTGCAACACTAAAAGAAAAAAAAAATGCCTTGTAATTTTCTTTCTAGACAGGGTCTCCTTCATCTGGGTTGAAGTGTGTACCATCATGGCTCTGCAGCCTCAAACTCCTGGGCCTGAGGGATCCTCCTGTCAGCCTCCCAAAGCTGGTATTATAAGATGAGCCACCAGGTCCAGCCTTGCCTGGTCTTTTTAATCAACTGTTTGTGAGAATTATTTTATTGCTGCAAAAAAACAAATACTAACAAAGGTATGATTTTTAAATTGAGATCAATGAAAAACAGCACATTTTCCTTGCTTTATTTCCTTTCAAAGGTCTTTTATGGAAGTAATGTAGATATTTAAACAGAATGTGTTATTTCATAGTTTGGGTTAAATTACCTACTTCAAACAGAAAATTATTTATGTATAAGAGTAGACAAAATAAAAAAATCAGCTTTTACATTCTGTTTTTTCAGAGGGACCATTTCATGAATAGATGAAAAACAACTCTTTTGAGGTCTCATAGATCATCAAAGCACAGTCACTTATATTAGAAAGGCTAAGATTAATGTTGAAAGCTATTGCAAGTATGCAGTAAACAGGAAGGTGGCATTCTTTTCAATGTACAGTTGTTCTTCCTGTTTATCTGCTCATGAAAAATGAATTACCATGGAGAGGACCATAGAAGCCTATTTTATTCTTTTTCTTCCATTTAATGAATACTCTTTTACAATATAACAAATGTGGATGACTTTCATCAATAAATTTGTCCATTTTAGCTAGAATATTTTATGGAGTAGGGAAAGGAATGGCTATTTTATATAAATTCAAGGATACTTATTATTGTGAAATCAATTTTCAATAAGATTTTGTACAATGATTACTCAGTATAGAAATTTTGTATGGTATCCAGGGTCAAAAAAAATGAAGGCAGGAAAACAGTCTTATTCCAGTAAATTTCAAGTCTCTGATGGTATCAGAGGTTCATAATCTGAGTTTGTCTGTTGTATAAACACCTTCACCTTAGCAGACTGTTTAAAGAAAGGCAGAATAAACATAGAAAGGTTTTTATTTTTGTTTTGTTTTAAATTATGAAGGTGTTTAAAAGCAGATTAACAATGTAGCAAATGCTGCTTACATATAGGTTGGTTATTGTTGCTATTAGAAATCAAGTTTGGTGAATTAAAATTATGGAAGCATCTTTCTTTAAACATAATTATTTTCATCTTTATAAAATCAAATGAAATATAACAGCCCTTTCTGAGTATTCAGCTTATAATTGTAGCAAAATTGGTTTATTTTTAATCTTTGAATAATTACATTAGTTCTCAGATTTAAATGAAATCAATCATTTCATTCTTGCATTGTTCTGGGCCCAATCTATTCTCCATACTAGAGGATTAACACTATACAACTGATAGATCTCATTAGAAAATTTCTTACAACATAACATTATTAACAAGTAAAATAGATGATTTTATGTATAAATAAACAAACCATTGAAGATGTGCTATACCTTTGAGATATTCTCAGCCTCAAGAAAATGATCAAATCATCAAATATTTATGGCAATATCTGTTAACATGGGATTTGCCTGCTCTCTTCTGGGGTTAAATATTGAAACTTATCTCAAACAAAAAACTTTTTAGTGAACAAGAGTTTAAAAATGAGATTTTTGATACTTCTGATCCACATTATATTCAAACTCAAAATCTAAATCCTTAAAAACATGAAATAGATTTCCTTGTTTAAATACAGATGATTGAAATTTTGACTATATTCTTTTGTGATGGTGATGAATATTCAATTCATAATCCTCTGAACTATCTCACACAATTTTATGATACATGTATAAGATATGTGTGTGTATATATGTATACACAAAAATAAAAAAATATTTTGCAGGAATCTTCTGAGGCTGGATGTGGCATGATCTATATGCAATGTTATATTCAATTCTTTAGCCTAGAAGCTGGGATACATTCTTAATTAATAATTTTTGTATTTTTATAGAGATTTTCATGTGTTCAAATGGTTATTTTGACCTTTGTGATGGTCAGCCTCAAGTGCTGGGATTACAGGTTGACATGGGTTATATTTATATCATAGATATTCCATTTTTTTATCATAATCTTTAGACTCTGCTGTTGATACTTTATTAGTTTAATGTTTTGAGCATTCGGTGGGTCAACTCATCAAGGCTGGAGTGCATATTATCTCTCATGGTGCCTATTCAAATCTGTCAGCCTATTAGCTGGAATACATGCTGACAGGGCTAATTTTTTTGTGTTTTTAGTGAGATTTCACTGTGTTATGGGATGGTCTGATCTCCTGATTTGATCCGTGCCTTCCTAAAGTGCTGGGATTACATATCATGTGTTTATGGGAGCCATTATTTTGCATCCCCCAACAATTGTGGAAACAAGTTTCCCAATTGAAGGGTGATCACGATGTCCTCATCTTCCCCTTTGAGAACCTCCCGTTATTTTGGAAAATGAAATTTGGCCAACTACTTTCAGTGGTGACGGCTAGTAATTTTGTAAATACAGACACTTGAACCATCCCTTGTTCTTATTACCCATGGTTGCTGAGACCAAATTTGACATAAGCATCAAGATTACACCACTTTTCTCATAAGAGTGGCCCTAAAATGGGATTCTGACAGGCGATTTAAATGAAGGTTTCACCTACACTTTATCTGTTGGATTCACAAATATTTTTTAGCACGTAGTTTTGAAACAAACTCCAATCTTTCTTTCAGAGGGGCTGACTAATGTACTACTTTTCTCAGCTTCACCTTTGATGAAGTTTTGAGAGGCTTTCTTACGCTAGGAAAACGTGGACGTTCTAACTAGTGACAAGTGGGGGAAGTTTTAGTAATAGTGATAGCCTTTGAAACTCATCATATAATTGTTTCCTTTATCAGTAACTTGCTAAAACTCCCAATCAAATTTATCTTGTATACAGAATCTGGGAGCTACCTTATAAAATGAGCTGATGTTGGCTTGCATGTCAACAATATTACTGTAGTAAGTTACTTATGAGCCAAAAACTTTAAATTTTACTAAGAGGATTGTTTCTGATGAATTCGGGTCCACAAACTCCCCTAATAAAACCTACGTCGTTACTCCAAAACTTCAGTGTTTTCTACAGAAAAAGAATGGCTAATATGTTTTCCTTGATATGTGAAAGAAATCAAAAATATCAGATGATATGTTCGAGAATTTTCAGACTGATAAAAAGTCTTTTTATTGCAAGATATATCGGTCTCAAAGAACATGCAACCAAATAGATTCAGATGTTGGGGGCGGATAAGCCCTATTCCAAAATCGAAAGGATGGCAACTCAAAAAAAAATCAGCTCACTGCAGGGTAATTTCTAAAAATCCCTACAAATCGGGTTCATGAGCAATTTTAGGTAGGAAATAAATTAATCATAGCCTGAACCGCCACTTTTGGTAGAGTTGGGAAGTTTTATGAAAATGATGTTTTACTAGTCAAAGTGGCGTACAATGTGGACTTTTTTTGACGATTAAAGGCTGGAGTGGCAGTCGGGATTTCTAGCGGTCAATTATATTGTAACATGGTTTGATGCACATGGATGGTTTCACTTATTGAAGCATTGGACTGCCATCTGGCACGGTCAGTATGTAAAATACTTCAGAAAGGTATGGCGTGGGACTGATCAGCATAGAAATCTGCTCACCAAGCAACTTAATCTTCGCCTGTATGTTCCTAATCCTCTAGTGGGAATTGCATAACCGTCTCCTATTACTCCATGGGTTCTCAATCTAATGGACTTCTTGAATTATTCGCACGGGAAGCATGAAAGGTAGTTAAAACTATTTTTCCAGGTTTTCAAAATTAGCACTATTTTTTTAATCACCAAAAAAGTTGCAACATTGATTTTCATTTGTCACATTTAAAATACTGATCTATGAAAACAAATACAGCCTAAATGTTCAATTTTTACACTATGCATTTTACAATTCTGAGATTTCAGAACAGACTGTGAATGAATCAGCAGTATAGGAAACAATATCTCTGTTTAAAACTGTAAGAAACATCTATCACATTGCTTTGACACACCATTTTGGGCTCTCCCCATTTATAAACTGGCTATCATCAAAATTGTTTCCAAGAAAACTTCAGATAATTTTAGCAATTTTCAGACATAGTTCGACCTTTTTTGAAGGACAAAATGTCTAGGGCATTAATTATTGAATCCTGCTCACCTGAATAATTTTTTAACATGAGAGTTATTGATTATCATTTGAATCAAAGAAGCATAAGATTAATGTTCTTGGTACTGCCTCACTGATCACATTTCAAAGTAGTAGTGAACAACGGAAAATGGGTTTTCTAGTGCAACCGTTAGCCGATTTTTACAATCTTCGTTGTCTTGGCTGGCCACCCTCATTAAGTCCTTATAACTGATAAAGTTGCCTCACAGGACGTGAATTAGGGTCTGAATTAAGGGCAAATCCACATTAACAGGGTTGCAGAAGTTTGGACTTAGTGTCCACACTGTAGAGATGGTCCCTGATATATAGTAAGCCTGATTCAGTGGTGATGAATTGTCGCCATACTTTATTAAGTGATTCAGGCGTAGGACTTTCTTATGGGCCGTCAATATGAACTCCTGACTTACAATATGAGAGTCTCTGGATAGCTCCAGAGTGTGCATACCCAGGCTGGAATCACAAAAAGTGCTGCAGGCATACAGGCTTAACATGCCTTATCCTGAGTGTACAATGCCCGACGTTTTGGAAGATTTATCAACATAGTTAGCTAGTCACCATTTCCAATTGCTGTTAAAGTTACTGTACTTTGGAGAGTTTAATTTGTTTCTTTCTAGAAGGTAGTCAGTCGAACATGGAATTTTATGGAAAGAGATGATAATGATCTTACTAATTAATGTAAATGCGTACTAGCAGACACAGCTGAATTTGCCATCTGTTTATTTCAAGAGCCCTTCATACTGACTTTCTAGTGACCATCCTAACAGGGCTTTCTGATGATTGTTTCAAATCATCCATTGCCCTTTATACCATGGGTAACTTGTGAACAGACTATGTGGCCTGTGGTGTAGCTAAGCCAATTATTCACAACTTGAGTGGTGGGCTTTAACCGCCCCAACAGGCTAGAAATGGACATATATGGTACTCCCAGTCACTGTTTATAGCAGTCAATGAAGGAACATAGCAGGACCACGGTTTGGGAGGGGCAAGTGTCTTAAGCATAGAGGCACTTGATTATCTGATGGTTTAAAGTTCAGCGTTCTAGTATGGGCATGTATGTTGGTACCGACATAGTTTCCGGCTGTTGTAACTCGAAACAGTGTGACAGGAATTACATAAGGGAATGAGCCCTTCTGTGGAGGTGGTACAAAAATGAAGCTTTTGTAAATGCCCTGGGAGTGAGGGGGAAAATTTTAAGCTCATGGGAAGAATCTGGGTTGGGAAGGAGCTGAAGCAAATGGACAGACTCCATAGGTTACAATCCCAGGACTAAGTTATGATTCATATCTTGAGGTTTATGTAATCAAGGTTTAAAGCACCCTTTAAGGTTGGCAATCAGTGTTAGCCTGCTTGAGATCCTACAAATGCTCTTGCTACAAAAACGCAATTAACGCACGAAAATCTAGCCAATTGGTTGGCTGACTAGCCCTGTTTAGGGAAATTTTAGCTAGCTTTCAGAAAGGGCTTTTGACCAGTATTGACCAACACTTTTGAGCCATAATAAAATTTTGTTGCTTTTCAGGGTTGCCTGGTAAGGTAGTTTCTGTTGGGGTGCCCTTTTCTATGATGGGACCACGTAATGGCTGATACCTCTGAATACATAACCATTGACAAGCCAGCCTCACTTAGAACAAGTCACAGCAGATTATCAAGCAAACTTCCAATTTCAGGTTCAACAAGTGACTACAGATAGGTCGGTACACAAAAGGACTTTTATTGAGATTGGGTCATATTTAGATAAATCTAACATGTCTTAGTTTATGATATCAATGGCTTTTAAAACCAGGATGGTGCTAGGACCTATTGCATTGAAGATTCTATCAATGAATAAAATGCAGATGTCTAGAATTAAATGGCAGATATCACTATTCAATATAGTCCAAATAATTTATCATCATAAGTGTATGCATCCTAAATCACATCAGAAGGCATAGCACTTGAGTTCAGGTCTATTAGCAGTTGGGCCGTTAGTTGGCTGCCTTTTAGCTCAATTTGGATAATTCTACCCACACGAAAGTGCACCCATCCTTAAGATCCTGTCCTTTCCTACGAATGGCCATAACTGCCAATGATCAAGTTTGAGTCTATTAGACATTTGAATCCAGCATCAAATTACATACATTGTGCGAATAGGCGGATACTTACACTCTTATTTTTTTTTTTTCCGTGTAGTTAATAGTTCCTGAAAGTATGAACCATTTGCAAAACTTCTGAAAATGGTGCCCAGGTCAGTGAATATACCCTATCCATGCATTAATCTAGCTATTGATAACTCTATCAGCACCTCCCCATAAACGGGAAATCCTACCAGCGTTCTCACCTCAGTAAATTATCTTTCGAGTAAAAGCCGCCTTTTTGCATGATAGTTTGTCTGCAGTCAATATCGTTGGGAAGCTTCCACATTAAGTGAATTCCATAAGTTTGGTCATCTCTTCATTTGCTAAATCAAGGGTACAGTGGAAAGTTCGTTTTGAATCCAGGTTTTGTAAATAGATTACTACTATAAAGTTTTCCCAAGGGCCAAGAACATGCCACGAAAGCCTTCAGTCGGTTTAATTCTAAGTCTATTTTGACTTTCCGACCAATTGCAGAAAGAGTTTTTGCTAGGGTTATTCATCTCACCCCAAGGCTTTCCTCAAGAGCACAATAAAGTGTTCTGCTTATTTGAATGATAGTGATTGGGCAGCAGCCTTCCATTTTTCAGCCACAGAGATAGCTCCTTATCTCGAAATATGCATCTTCCTGTTTCTGGTACCAAAAAAGACTACAACATTAAAGAGTAATTTTCGGTCCTGTGCTCAGCTGAGAAACTGTATGGGTGCCTGGACTTAAGTCACTTTAGGTATTAACCTAGGTTCGATGTAAGCCAACTTTTGAGAAACCAGCCATTAGCGTATTAGTATGAGATTGTTCACAGGTTGCTGACAGGTGCCTACATCATGATCATGTAAAGGGTAGAATGCCCAAATGTTCAACCACATGGTGAGAGCTAAAAATAAGGACTATTGAACAAGTTTGACTTTGGCCATAAATGGCTGGAAGCATAGACTGCCTTCAAGGTGAAAAAGGGCATATAAAATTTCCTGGGTGACACCTTGCAAACATAGTCAATGATGCACCTGCTAGACAAATCTATGGACATGCAATTCACCTCAGCAAAATGGCTAGTCAATCTAGGTCTTGCTGGATGAGTGGACCCCACCGTTTTCCCTGAAAATCCCCTTCGATGGTCAATACTTGGGAGCAAAATGACCAAAAAAAAGCACTATTCAAGGTTCCTGTAGATTTCACTTACACTAAATTGGAACGCCAGGGTTTAAGCTGTTAAGTGGCGAGTTAAAGGTCCAGAGAAGTCATTTTCATGCGTAAACACTTGCTCACTAAATCAATTCTCACTGGGAAAACTACAAAACTCAAATAAATGAAAGATTCAGTTGGTTAATAAGTTAACTCAGTAGATCCACTAAAAGGGGTTTCATCTTTCAGTGGGGTAGATGGGTCTAAAAATTTGCCAAATAAGGACCGCTCAGGCACGTTGATTTTAAACTAGTGGTTCAAAGCACGATGGGCTAATAGAAATCAAATTGGGTAAACTTTGAGGACGTTGAATACTATAATTCAGTTAATGAGGGTGCATCATGAGCCCATGGAATTTTCTTCAACACATCCTATGAATCCATAAACAATGGCAATATATTCCCCTAATCAAAAAGTAGGAATAACCTCAAACTGGACATCATTGAATCAACAGCCTCGGGAACAAAGACCTTGGAGTTTTTCCCTGGAATCAGTGGCACTCACTATAAGAAATCCGCCTACTAACTTTTTTTTTTAACAGAAAGGAAATTCATCAGACCATATGATCTCACCTTGGCCATCAAAAGGCATCTTGGTGCAAGCACTTATGTTGCAGTAGGCCAGTACCTTTTTAGTCTAGGTTGCGCAACTTTTTTCGCCATCATCCGCTTAAAGTAACCCGGGGTTCCTGAATTTTGTCCACTTGAGTGAGTTTAAATCATTTAGTTTTTATGAACGATTAGGAAAAGATACATTGTTTACCAGCTGAGTATTAGCAAACAAAGAAGTTAATAAATGTTTCTATGCTATCACTGCATAGTCAATCGTTTACTTCCAAGTTGAGAGTTAGATTTGTTTTGAAGAGAACATTCTCCAACACCCTGGGCCTAATTGTGGGGGCGCAAGACTGAACATTAGGAGTAAGTGACTATTTAAGGGTCATGTTACAGGAATAACACTTGAAATGGAAGATTGATCCACAAATGAAAAAGTCGCTCAATAATCCTATATATAGGAAGTACTGGAACATTCTTTCGCTTTCTCCCAGTGCATAATCTGCCATGGGGATAGGAATAGCAAATAAAGAACATATTCTCTTAGCTGTGGTACGGGCTGGTGAAAACGATTTTCATTCAACAGCTAGAAACAGCAGGCCACCCTTGTGTAATTGCTCTCTCAATTGGACAAACTAAAATTGCGGAGTGACTACTTTCAAAAGGGCCAAGATTTGGGAGGCCTGCAACAATTCCAGAAGTGGGAGAAACACGATGTTACCATAATAATTGACCTCTTCTCATCTGGGAAGACACCATGAGAGTTTTATTTCCCCGTCTGTAAGTCAAAAAGGACCCCTAATAGTGCACTGGTCCCTACTATAAGACGGCGTAACAAATCATAAGATTGAACTGGACTGCAAATCCACACGGATTTGGGTCAATGATGCTTGGACAGCTGATGGGACTAAGAAGGCATAAGCCGAGGATATTACATAAAGCCCGGTGATTCAGCTCAGGATAAGACGTCTAGGCTATCATTATTTGTGGCTTTCTAAGAACTTTTTTACTGCTTTGCAGTAAATACTCACCTGCGCTCTGGCAAATTTACGGTTGATTCTTAGCCGCAGAGAATTTTCGCACATGTTTTGTCAATAATCAGTTGGAGGGGGTACTGATGGGCCATTCTGCAGAGAGTCAAGCCAGGTTGTATATAGATTGATCGGTGCTTCATATTATAGGAAAAAGGCTCTTTCTGCTAGCTAAGCTGTAGACAAGTCAGTTATTATGAAAATCATCAAACATTACGGCTATGGATTTGCATTAAATTTTCCTTTGACGCAGCTGGAATGTAAATCTACTAGGGGCACATTGACCCAGGGATGTATTTTAGCCCCGCCAAGTTGACAAGGAGTTTTTTTTTTCTACATCATATTCTGCCACATCTACACTGCATTTTTGGTTCTAAATGGACTGACGCATTTTGGCTCTAAACAGAGTAAATAACAATCGTATCATTCTATTTACAAAGCTAAAAGTTGTGCACAATCATACGAAATACATGATTTCCCAGGGCCACCTCAACAGGAGTTTTTGATAGCTTCACCATTTATGCTTTTACATTTCATAAGGTTTACAAAGTGTCTATAAAAGATGTTACAGCTTTATTGCTGTTTAAGACCGAAATAAACAAGTAAGAAAACCCTTACTAAAGCTTACAGGATCGCATTGCCAATGAAATAGTTGTTCTTGACTCCCTCCTGAAGCTTATAGGAACAGAATCCCACTAAGTGGCTTCAAATAAAACTCAACGTATTAAAAGTGTTCAAGAAACTAAGCTCAAAACCTCCTGGCTATTTTTGCGACTATGTCCCAACTTTCTACACCTTGCTAGCCCCAGGGATTAAATTCATGCAGCGTATGGCTAACCTCAGCGAACACTACTTGTATTTCCTGAAAAGAGTTCAAACTGATACATTTGCCGTCCACCATTGCAGGTTAAAGCAAACATAAGTGGTATGGCCTCTGCCATGAGAGGGGATACAGGCCTATCGATTTTCCAAATGTATCAACCCCTTGTGAAAGGACATCAGCTGACTAATTCATGTCTCTATGCCAGACCCTCTAGGGCCCATTTTTGGTACCTGACTGTTCGCACGATGTAGCTGACCCCATCAGGGGTCTTGCTTTTCCTAAGATAGTACCTACCTTCAGAGCAGGGGACCTCCCCATTAAAGCGATGTTCTCAATCTTCCTAGTGAAATCTGCCATCATTTATACCTTGGACAAACACGTCAAACTAAAATCTTAAAGGAAAGTTTCTCCAAAGACCATTCTTTTTCCTGCAGTGCAGCTATCTAAGGGATGGGTGAGAAAAATTTTAGAACTCAGAGGAAACAAAGCTGGTTCACACCAGGAGATCATATCCCACACCTGGCCGGGAGGGTCCCACACCCACGGAGCCTCCTCATTGCTAGCACAGCAGTCTGTGATCTACTGCAAGGCAGCAGCGAGGCTGGGGAGGCGCCCGCCATTGCTGAGGCTTAAGTAGGTAAACAAAGCTGCTGGGAAGCTCGAACTGGGTGGAGCTCACAGCAGCTCAAGGAAACCTGCCTGTCTCTGTAGACTCCACCTCTGGGGACAGGGCACAGTAAACAATAAACGCAGCAGCTCTGCAGACGCAAACGACTCTGTCTGACAGCTTTGAAGAGAGCAGTGGATCTCCCAACACGGAGGTTGAGATCTGAGAAGGGACAGACTCCTGCTCAAGTGGGTCCCTGACCCCTGAGTAGCCTAACTGGGAGACATCCCCACTAGGGGCAGTCTGACACCCCACACCTCACAGGGTGGAGTACACCCTGAGAGGAAGCTTCCAAAGCAAGAATCAGACAGGTACACTCGCTGTTCAGAAATATTCTATCTTCTGCAGCCTCTGCTGCTGATACCCAGGCAAACAGGGTCTGGAGTGGACCTCAATTCTCCTAGCTACAACCTACAGCTGAGGATCCTGACTGTTAGAAGGAAAGCTATCAAACAGGAAGGACACCTACACCAAAACCCCATCAGTACATCACCATCATCAAAGACCAGAGGCAGATAAAACCACAAAGATGGGGAAAAGCAGGGCAGAAAAGCTGGGAATTCAAAAATAAGAGCGATCTCCCCGCAAAGGAGCGCAGCTCATCGCCAGCAACGGATCAAAGCTGGACGGAGAATGACTTCGACGAGATGAGAGAAGAAGGCTTCAGTCCATCAAATTTCTCAGAGCTAAAGGAGGAATTACGACCCAGCGCAAAGAAACTAAAAATCTTGAAAAAAGTGGAAGAATTGATGGCTAGAGTAATTAATGCAGAGAAGCTCACAAACGAAATGAAAGAGACGAAAACCATGGCACGAGAAATACGTGACAAATGCACAAGCTTCAGTAACCGACTCGATCAACTGGAAGAAAGAATGTCAGCGATGGAGGATCAAATGAATGAAATGAAGCGAGAAGAGAAACCAAAAGAAAAAGAAGAAAAGAAATGAACAAAGCCTGCAAGAAGTATGGGATTATGTAAAAGACCAAATCTACGCCTGATTGGGGTGCCTGAAAGTGAGGGGAAAATGGAACCAAGTTGGAAAACACTCTTCAGGATATCATCCAGGAGAACTTCCCAACCTAGTAGGGCAGGCCAACATTCAAATCCAGGAAATACAGAGAACGCCACAAAGATACTCCTCGAGAAGAGCAACCCAAGACACATAATTGCCAGATTCACCAAAGTTGAAATGAAGGAAAAATCTTAAGGGCAGCCAGAGAGAAAGGTCGGGTTACCCACAAAGGGAAGCCCATCAGACTAACAGCAGATCTCTCGGCAGAAACTCTTCAAGCCAGAAGAGAGTGGGGCCAATATTCAACATTCTTAAAGAAAAGAATTTTAAACCCAGAATTTTATATCCAGCCAAACTAAGTTTCATAAGTGAAGGAGAAATAAAATCCTTTACAGATAAGCAAATGCTTAGAGATTTTGTCACCACTAGGCCTGCCTTACAAGAGACCCTGAAGGAAGCACTAAACATGGAAAGGAACAACCGGTACCAGCCATTGCAAAACATGCCAAAATGTAAAGACCATCAAGGCTAGGAAGAAACTGCATCAACTAACGAGCAAAATAACCAGTTAATATCATAATGGCAGGATCAAGTTCACACATAACAATCTTAACCTTAAATGTAAATGGACTAAATGCTCCAATTAAAAGACACAGACTGGCAAACTGGATAAAGAGTCAAGACCCATCAGTCTGCTGTATTCAGGAGACCCATCTCACATGCAGAGACATACATAGGCTCAAAATAAAGGGATGGAGGAAGATTTACCAAGCAAATGGAGAACAAAAAAGCGGGGTTGCAATACTAGTCTCTGATAAAACAGACTTTAAACCATCAAAGATCAAAAGAGACAAAGAAGGCCATTACATAATGGTAAAGGGATCAATTCAACAGGAAGAGCTAACTATCCTAAATATATATGCACCCAATACAGGAGCACCCAGATTCATAAAGCAAGTCCTTAGAGACTTACAAAGAGACTTAGACTCCCATACAATAATAATGGGAGACTTCAACACTCCACTGTCAACATTAGACAGATCAACGAGACAGAAAGTTAACAAGGATATCCAGGAATTGAACTCATCTCTGCAGCAAGCAGACCTAATAGACATCTATAGAACTCTCCACCCCAAATCAACAGAATATACATTCTTCTCAGCACCACATCGTACTTACTCCAAAATTGACCACGAATTGGAAGTAAAGCACTCCTCAGCAAATGTACAAGAACAGAAATTATAACAAACTGTCTCTCAGACCACAGTGCAATCAAATTAGAACTCAGGACTAAGAAACTCAATCAAAACCGCTCAACTACATGGAAACTGAACAACCTGCTCCTGAATGACTACTGGGTACATAACGAAATGAAGGCAGAAATAAAGATGTTCTTTGAAACCAATGAGAACAAAGATACAACATACCAGAATCTCTGGGACACATTTAAAGCAGTGTGTAGAGGGAAATTTATAGCACTAAATGCCCACAAGAGAAAGCAGGAAAGATCTAAAATTGACACTCTAACATCGCAATTAAAAGAACTAGAGAAGCAAGAGCAAACACATTCAAAGCTAGCAGAAGGCAAGAAATAACTAAGATCAGAGCAGAACTGAAGGAGATAGAGACACAAAAACCCTCCAAAAATCAATGAATCCAGGAGTTGGTTTTTGAAAAGATCAACAAAATTGACAGACCACTAGCAAGACTAATAAAGAAGAAAAGAGAGAAGAATCAAAATAATTAAAATGATAAAGGGATATCACCACCGACCCCACAGAAATACAAACTACCATCAGAGAATACTATAAACACCTCTACGCAAATAAACTGGAAAATCTAGAAGAAATGGATAATTTCCTGACACTTACACTCTTCCAAGACTAAACCAGGAAGAAGTTGAATCCCTGAATAGACCAATAGTAGGCTCTGAAATTGAGGCAATAATTAATAGCCTACCAACCAAAAAAGTCCAGGACCAGATGGATTCACAGCTGAATTCTACCAGAGGTACAAGGAGGAGCTGGTACCATTCCTTCTGAAACTATTCCAATCAATAGAAAAAGAGGGAATCCTCCCTAACTCATTTTATGAGGCCAACATCATCCTGATACCAAAGCCTGGCAGAGACACAACAAAAAGAGAATTTTAGACCAATATCCCTGATGAACATCGATGCAAAAATCCTCAATAAAATACTGGCAAACCGGATTCAGCAGCACATCAAAAGCTTATCCACCATGATCAAGTGGGCTTCATCCCTGGGATGCAAGGCTGGTTCAACATTCGCAAATCAATAAACATAATCCAGCATATAAACAGAACCAAAGACAAGAACCACATCATTATCTCAATAGATGCAGAAAAGGCTTTTGACAAAATTCAACAGCCCTTCATGCTAAAACGCTCAATAAATTCGGTATTGATGGAACGTACTCAAAATCATAAGAGCTATTTATGACAAACCCACAGCCAATATCATACTGAATGGGCAAAACTGGAAAAATTCCTTTGAAAACTGGCACAAGACAGGGATGCCTCTCTCACCACTCCTATTCAACATAGTGTTGGAAGTTCTGGCTAGGGCAATCAGGCAAGAGAAAGAAATCAAGGGATTCAGTTAGGAAAAGAAGAAGTCAAATTGTCCCTGTTTGCAGATGACATGATTGTATATTTAGAAAACCCCATTGTCTCAGCCCAAAATCTCCTTAAGCTGATAAGCAACTTCAGCAAAGTCTCAGGATACAAAATTAATGTGCAAAAATCACAAGCATTCTTATACACCAGTGACAGTCAAACAGAGAGCCAAATCAGGAATGAACTTCCATTCACAATTGCTTCAAAGAGAATAAAATACCTAGGAATCCAACTTACAAGGGATGTAAAGGACCTCTTCAAGGAGAACTACAAACCACTGCTCAGTGAAATAAAAGAGGACACAAACAAATGGAAGAACATACCATGCTCATGGATAGGAAGAATCAATATCGTGAAAATGGCCATACTGCCCAAGGTAATTTATAGATTCAATGCCATCCCCATCAAGCTACCAATGAGCTTCTTCACAGAATTGGAAAAACTGCTTTAAAGTTCATATGGAACCAAAAAGAGCCCGTGATCTCCAAGACAATCCTAAGTCAAAAGAACAAAGCTGGAGGCATCACGCTACCTGACTTCAAACTATACTACAAGGCTACAGTAACCAAAACAGCATGGTACTGGTACCAAAACAGAGATATAGACCAATGGAACAGAACAGAGTCCTCAGAAATAATACCACACATCTACAGCCATCTGATCTTTGACAAACCTGAGAGAAACAAGAAATGGGGAAAGGATTCCTATTTAATAAATGGTGCTGGGAAAATTGGCTAGCCATAAGTAGAAAGCTGAAACTGGATCCTTTCCTTACTCCTTATGAAAATTAATTCAAGATGGATTAGAGACTTAAATGTTAGACCTAATACCATAAAAATCCTAGAGGAAAACCTAGGTAGTACCATTCAGGACATAGGCATGGGCAAAGACTTCATGTCTAAAACACCAAAAGCAACGGCAGCAAAAGCCAAAATTGACAAATGGGATCTCATTAAACTAAAGAGCTTCTGCACAGCAAAAGAAACTACCATCAGAGTGAACAGGCAACCTACAGAATGGGAGAAAATTTTGCAATCTACTCATCTGACAAAGGGCTAATATCCAGAACCTACAAAGAACTCAAACAAATTTACAAGAAAACAAACAACCCCATCAAAAGTGGGCAAAGGATATGAACAGACATTTCAAAAAGAAGACATTCATACAGCCAACAGACACATGAAAAATGCTCATCATCACTGGCCATCAGAGAAATGCAAATCAAAACCACAATGAGATACCATCTCACACCAGTTAGAATGGCGATCATTCAAAAGTCAGGAAACAACAGGTGCTGGAGAGGATGTGGAGAAATAGGAACACTTTTACACTGTTGGTGGGATTGTAAACTAGTTCAACCATTATGGAAAACAGTATGGCGATTCCTCAAGGATCTAGAACTAGATGTACCATATGACCCAGCCATCCCATTACTAGGTATATACCCAAAGGATTATAAATTATGCTGCTATAAAGACACATGCACACGTATGTTTATTGCAGCACTATTCACAATAGCAAAGACTTGAATCAACCCAAATGTCCATCAGTGACAGATTGATTAAGAAAATGTGGCACATATACACCATGGAATACTATGCAGCCATAAAAAGGATGAGTTTATGTCCTTTGTAGGGACATGGATGCAGCTGGAAACCATCATTCTTAGCAAACTATCACAAGAACAGAAAACCAAACACCGCATGTTCTCACTCATAGGTGGAACTGAACAATGAGATCACTTGACTGGGAAGGGGAACATCACACACCGGGGCCTATCATGGGAGGGGGAGGGGAGGGATTGCATTGGGAGTTATACCTTATGTAAATGACGGGTTGATGGGTGCAGCACACCAACATGGCACAAGTATACATATGTAGCAAACCTGCACATTGTGCACATGTACCCTACAACTTGAAGTTTAATAATAATAAATAAATTAAAAAAAAAAAAAAAAAGAAAGATGAGTATGGCCCCTATCAAACTAAAAGAATCCCTAAAAAGTTCCATGGGAGACCATATACTGCGAAAATTACAGTTTGTTTGTCTACAACAGCTGTCTGTATCTCCTCCACTAAGTTCCTAGAAACCAAAGGAGGTTAGAATCCAGCTTAGTTTACAACAGGATCAATAGATGGCTGGTTTTACGAGCCTGACAATTTCATCGAGGTATGTATTACAATTTGGGGTAACAAGGAAGTGATTTAGAGATAGAAATGCTAGCTGGCACAAAAGTGAATGGCAAGGAACTAAAGGCGAAAACTGAGCAGATGTTAGGCTACAGGGTGCCTGGTACCATGCTCTTTAAAATAGACTTGCTACATTCGAAATCTGGGTGTGCAGATCCAACGTTGACTTTTTTTTTTTTTTTAAGATGGAATAGTCTTAAGATAAGAAGACTTTTTTTTGGGAGGCGACTCCAGGAATATAATCTCATTGACTGGACAGATTTGGCCCTAGAGGGTCCAGGGTGCTGTCCCAGGTAAGGGATCCTGCATCCAACCAGGGAGAATTGAGTCAAACACTAAATGGCTAATATCCTAATTGTCTATGGCAACATAAACATGCTTGTCTTACCATGTTTTATGCTAATTTGCAGCATGAGGGACTATCTTATTTTGTAAGCCTATTAGGAGTACTCATTGGACCGATTACTAGGATAATAGTCCATGATCACTTCCTATGGAAGCCCGGAATGGTGCATGACCTTACATTAGGAGCTATACGTCTGAAATTTTTGAGGCAGTAAGCTTTAACAGGGAGCCCAATGGGGTCTTGCACCCAAGACTTTTGGGATATGATTCTGAGATAGGTGTACAAGAGCTGTGAGCCCAAACCTTTTCAGGAAATGGGACTGTAGGTTAAAAACCCCTTAGGCCCTCCGACGTCTGGGATAGCACATGGTGGCTCAAAAAATAGAAGCTGCTATTGTCCTAGACTTACGTATTTTGCCAGGCATACGTAAATTAACATGATCCAATATCTATTTGCTGTGACACACTTCAACTAAATGAAAGACAAATGGTACATCACAGTATGAGTTCACATAATAGCGGACCCCTAACGTTACACCAGCTTTACAAGCGACATGCGTATGGAGCTGGTCAAACTAATTACCATGTGATACGGAGCGGTGACTATGTTTCATTCAGTAGGCCACCTAAGACAAATTAGAATCTCCCAGCCAAAAGTTGGAAGTTCTCATGAAACTGAAAAAGCTTTCTAAAAATATTTTTAAATGCTCAGTCCATATCTTCAGACCATGCAAAATTAGAGGACCCTGAACATGTTAAAAACAAAATAATGCTAAATGCCAAGCCCTTATGCCCTAACGAGGAATCTAAAAGGTGAATGACAATAATTGATGTGATTGGGCTCAAACTAGTCTGAGCCAAAAGTCTATGCATCGCAGAATAATAATCAGTTTCATGGTTTATAACCACAAGTAACTCAGACTAAGAAAGTCATTACAGTATGACTCTATAACAGGCGGATGTTTAATTCCCCACATCGAAGTGGACCTTTTTTGACATTAATGTCTATGGATGAACTGACCTTCAAATCCAAAATTATAAAGTAAAGCCTTTATTTCGATGATAAGAAAAGCCCTAAGTTGCAAAAGGGGTGTAAATGTCTGTCAACCGATCAGTGCACTGTTTCAAGACGATGTTAAGTTAAAAAGTGGACAATGACAGTAATGTTAAGAACTTTGTTTCCAAAGCATTCAAGTAAACAATAGCTTTAGACTTTTCTTTTTATTATTGAGAAGCTCTCAGTAGTCACTGAAGTGCATCACTTGCCACATCTGACAAAAGGTCTTTCTTTTTATACCAAGAAAGATCTTTCATATAAAGTCAATAAGAAGACCGAAAGATGATAAGACTGGTATGTAAAATGAAAAGGCAATACATTAATTCCTGCAGTCTTGTATAAACATTGGGCTATTTCATGACCTAATAGAAGCTAACGCTTACTTTTAGGTAAAATGTTTTGGACATTTTCTGAAGCTTAGCCGATATCGGAAGATCTTCACAGTCTAGGTATTTCAGAGATTTATCCGGCTTTAATTGAAAAAGAACCAAGTGTCTAGCACACTTTTTATCTGAATTCAATTCGCCCTAGGGTCAAATAAGAAACAGCCAGTCAGGAGAGAAGCTCCCTATGTGTCACAAATAAAAGGCTCTGGACTTGACAAAAAACCTATGGGTGACAAATTTTCCCCTGAAGTGAGGAAACAGTGAGTAAACAGAGCTAGTTATCTCAACAAGAAAAGATATTCTAACATTTAAAAAACAACAATGTCATTAACCAGCCAAGAGTCCACATCATCACTTCAGCCCAGCATGACTACTAGCCCCAGGCCGTAGCAATTATGGAATGAGGCTGCACTCGTTATTCTCAGGCCCTGGCAGAACGCTGTGGATTCATAATGTGTGTAATATGACTCTTAGATAAATATATGATGCCCTAATTGGACTTTTATGGCAGGAAACTTTTGAATCTTTATCAGCATCTATCAAGAGCTCTATGCTGTTTACTGAAGACCTGGGTTATTTCGTTTTTCTTTCTGGTGAGAAAGTAGCAATTGGGACGACTGTTTGGTTGACTATGCATACTCAAACAAGTACTGAAATGCAATGCACATTTTATGTCTTCACTTTTTGATCAACTGTGTTACGAGATCTTACGAGGATAGCCCAGTGAGCGCTGACATCATTAGCTGTGCACATAAATGATTGACCCCAGGCACCAAAACTGAATTCATCATCTCCACTGGCCTCAAGAGCTTGTTCTCAGCCTTTTTTTGCGTCCTGTACTCTCCCTTCCACCAGTGGCATCACTCAGGCTCCAAGCCAGAAGACACAGGGTCATCCTTAATAACTCCTTTTCCTTCACCCTTACTATGAAGTTTCTCATCTACACTTACTCATATTATTATAAAATATATTTAAAGTTGATTCCTTTTTTTCCATCTCCACTGCCCCTGCTTAAGTAGGGGTTTTCCTCACGTTTTGCTCAGACTTCTGCAGTAGCATCCTAGCAGTGTCCCTGATACCAATCTCTTCCTCCACATAGTCCATTTATTACTCCATTGCAAAGCTTTCTAAAAAACAAATCTGATTACTTTTTAAAACTTCTGCTGGCTGTTTGATCAACAAGTGTTTGTTTGAATGAATGAACAATGGATTTCTTTAATAAAGTTCACATTGTATAATAATGAAGAATTCATATCCTGGAGTCAGGCGTGGTTTGGCGCGGGAGTTTTCTGTTTATCATCTGGTGACTGTGGACCATCTCTCTAAGCTTTAGTTAGACATCTATAAAAATGAAATAAAATATTACCCACTTCATAAGTTATTGTGAAGATTAAATGGGATAATGTGTGTAAGGTACTTAGCATAGTAAGCACTTTGTAAATGCAGCGTAATAGTTATTATTAGACTCTCAGACATGGGGCTCAGTTGTTTCTTAGCACTTTTCATGAATCCCAGTGTGACTAGCTCAAACTATAAAACATTTGAATTTACCATTATTTCCCTTAAGCTTTGTGACCCTAATGACTGTGTAATGTTTTCCTGATGATGCTTCCTCACTGGTAGAGTTTTATAATATAGATTATTTCATACAAGGTGATTTCATTACGGTGGTACTTTTCCCTGATTTTTGAGTAGAACTGTATCTAATCCCTTAAAACTTTTGCTGATAAATCAGATTCTGGAATCTTTTTGGGCTCAATTTTGAAACAAAATGAATTTTTTTAATTCAAAGGATTAATTTACTCTGTTTCCTTGTACACATTTAATGGAAAAATAAACCCAAACTACAAAGGCAAACATGCCAATTTTTGTAAAATTTAATATTTAAAATACAGACATATTTTGCATATTACCTTAAAACAGTTTCTCCATGACCAAATTAGTTTCAAATCCTCGTGAAACCAAGCGTCCATAAAAGCATCCAGACATTTTCAAAAGCTCCTTTTATTTCACTGTAATGTACATTTCACTGTAATGTACAATGTACAACTATAATGCAATAACATCTTACAGGTAGGAAAATTTTAGAACTGTTAAAATTGATAGCATGCATTTCATGTTAGGGATAAAGAAATGAAGTGGAAGGCCAAGGTATGGCTCGTTATGCCATATCCCAGGAGCTGGATTATACTTGGATTTCCCAAGGAGCTGATTATATAAAGAAGGATGGGTAAAAGCAGAAAAGGCATTTTTAAGAGGCTCATTGGCATCACCTATGTTCGATTTGCACTGGATGTACCATGCAAATACTTAATGATGTTTATTTATACAGAAAAGAAAAACTAAGTTTTCCAAACGGCCATCAGTCATGTAGACTCTTTTCCCCAGGGTTATTATTTAGGAATGAAAGTCTTAGTTCTGTTTGGTTTAAATACATCCATTTGATCAATTTGCCAATGCTGTCATTCTTTTGAGGGGTGGAGTGGAGGTGGGAGTGGGGAAACGTTGCAAACCTTGACCTGCAAAGGGGTTTTAGCAGTAGCTTTTGAGACTTCTTTTGTTTTGTGAGATGGAATTTCTCTCTTATTGCCCAGGCTGAGTGCAATGGTGAGATCTCGGCTCACCACAACTTCTGCCGCCCGGTTCAACAGTTCTCCTGCCTCAGGCTCCCAAGTAACTGGGATTACAGGCATGCACCACCACACCCGGCTAATTTTGTATTTTTAGTAGAGACAGGGTTTTCCATGTTGGTCAGGCTGGTCTCGAACTCCCAATCTCAGGTGATCCGCCTGCCTCGGCCTCCCAAAGTGCTGGGATTACAGGTGTGAGCCGCGCGCATGCCTTTGGGACTTCTTGGAAGCCACAAGCACTGAGTAGCAGTTTCTAGCGATGCAGCCTGAGACTGCAGGAAATGGCACTAGATTTTGTTCAAGTACTGGCTCTGTTCCTATCTGTGTGATGTTGGGCAAACAAGTACTGAAATGCAATGCACATTTTATGTCTTCACTTTTTGATCAACTGTGTTACGAGATCTTACGAGGATAGCCCAGTGAGCGCTGACATCAGTACCTGAATGCACTTGAAAATCTGGACTGACATTGGTAAAACCCAAAAATAGACTCCTTGTGCTGTCCGAGAGTCTTGACTCAGTATAAAATCCCCAGTTTCAGCTGAAACTGATGAACTAAATCCACGAAATGTATTTAATCAATGAATATCAACGATATCACAACTGATGGACTAGACAAGGTTTTTGATTAGTGACAAAAATTCAACTGGGTCAGCCCCATCCCCAGGGGCCCCTGTCCAACAGGCATAAAAATAAGCCCTAGTCTAAGTCTTCTACCAAGAAGGCGCTTTTTTTAAAAGGCATTAGCCTCAGGGGGCACGTACTCTATGAGGACAACTGACTTTAGTGATTCTACAACCCCTGTTCCTGAAACCACTTTCAAGGATAAAAGTCCTCCTGAAGAGCTGCTAAAATCTAAGCCTTATGACCTGTTAACCGTGTAAACAAACCTGATCGACAACTGCACAGTTAACCGGTAGTTACTCCTACTGGGAACATTCTCATAGAGGGGTTCGCTCAAGCTTTAGAGAAAAACCTGCAAGGACAGTAATTATCTGGAGTCAAATGGATAGCTAGATCAAGCTGGAATATCCTGACAGGATTGACATAAAATCAAAGAAACTGGAAATGGGGGCGGAGCAAGATGGCCAATAGGAACAGCTCCAGTCTCCAACTCCCAGCGCGACACAGAAGACGGTGATTTCTGCATTTTCAACTGAGGTACTGGGTTCATCTCACTGGGGAGTGCCAGGCGATCGGTGCTGGTCAGCTGCTGCAGCCCGACCAGCGAGGCTGAAGCAGGGCGAGGCATTGCCTCACCTGGAAGCGCAAGGGGAAGGGAATCCCTTTTCCTAGCCAGGGAACTGAGACACACAACACCTGGAAAATCGGGTAACTCCCACCCCAAAACTGCGCTTTAAGCAAACAGGCACACCAGGAGATCATATCCACACCTGGCCGGAGGGTCCCACACCCAGGAGCCTCCCTCATTGCTAGCACAGCAGTCTGTGATCTACCGGCAAGGCAGCGAGGCTGGGGAGGCGCCCGCCATTGCTGAGGCTTAAGTAGGTAAACAAAGCTGCTGGGAAGCTCGAACTGGGTGGAGCTCACAGCAGCTCAAGGAAACCTGCCTGTCTCTGTAGACTCCACCTCTGGGGACAGGGCACAGTAAATAATAACAAACGCAGCAGCTCTGCAGGCATAGCGACTCTGTCTGACAGCTTTGAAGAGCAGTGGATCTCCCAACACGGAGGTTGAGATCTGAGAAGGGACAGACTCCCTGCTCAAGTGGGTCCCTGACCCTGAGTAGCCTAACTGGGAGACATCCCCACTAGGGGCAGTCTGACACCCACACCTCACAGGGTGGAGTACACCCCTGAGAGGAAGCTTCCAAAGCAAGAATCAGACAGGTACACTCGCTGTTCAGAAATATTCTATCTTCTGCAGCCTCTGCTGCTGATACCCAGGCAAACAGGGTCTGGAGTGGACCACAAGCATTCTTATACACCAGTGACAGTCAAACAGAGAGCCAAATCAGGAATGAACTTCCATTCACAATTGCTTCAAAGAGAATAAAATACCTAGAATCCAACTTACAAGGGGATGTAAAGGACCTCTTCAAGGAGAACTACAAACCACTGCTCAGTGAAATAAAAGAGGACACAAACAAATGGAAGAACATACCATGCTCATGGATAGGAAGAATCAATATCATGAAAATGGCCCATACTGCCCAAGGTAATTTATAGATTCAATGCCATCCCCATCAAGCTACCAATGAGCTTCTTCACAGAATTGGAAAAAAACTGCTTTAAAGTTCACATGGAACCAAAAAGAGCCGCATCTCCAAGACAATCCTAAGTCAAAGAACAAAGCTGGAGGCATCACTTACCTGACTTCAAACTATACTACAAGGCTGCAGTAGCAAAACAGCATGGTACTGGTACCAAAACAGAGATATAGACCAATGGAACAGAACAGAGTCCTCAGAAATAATACCACACATCTACAGCCATCTGATCTTTGACAAACCTGAGAGAAACAAGAAATGGGGAAAGGATTCCCTATTTAATAAATGGTGCTGGGAAAATTAGCTAGCCATAAGTAGAAAGCTGAAACTGGATCCTTTCCTTACTCCTTATCGAAAATTAATTCAAGATGGATTAGAGACTTAAATGTTAGACCTAATACCATAAAAATCCTAGAGGAAAACCTAGGTAGTACCATTCAGGACATAGGCATGCATGGGCAAAGACTTCATGTCTAAAACACCAAAAGCAACGGCAGCAAAAGCCAAAATTGACAAATGGGATCTCATTAAACTAAAGAGCTTCTGCACAGCAAAAGAAACTACCATCAGAGTGAACAGGCAACCTACAGAATGGGAGAAAATTTTTGCAATACTCATCTGACAAAGGGCTAATATCCAAGAACCTACAAAGAACTCAAACAAATTTACAAGAAAAAAACAAACAACCCCATCAAAAAGTGGGCAAAGGATATGAACAGACATTTCTCAAAGAAGACATTCATACAGCCAACAGACACATGAAAAAATGCTCATCATCACTGGCCATCAGAGAAATGCAAATCAAAACCACAATGAGATACCATCTCACACCAGTTAGAATGGCGATCATTCAAAGATCAGAAACAACAGGTGCTGGAGGATGTGGAGAAATAGGAACACTTTTACACTGTTGGTGGGATTGTAAAACTAGTTCAACCATTATGGAAAACAGTATGGCGATTCCTCAAGGATCTAGAACTAGATGTACCATATGACCCAGCCATCCCATTACTAGGTATATACCCAAAGGATTATAAATTATGCTATATAAAGACACATGCACACGTATGTTTATTGCAGCACTATTCACAATAGCAAGACTTGGAATCAACCCAAATGTCCATCAGTGACAGATTGGATTAAGAAAATGTGGCACATATACACCATGGAATACTTATGCAGCCATAAAAAGGATGAGTTTGCATCCTTTGTAGGGACATGGATGCAGCTGAAACCATCATTCTTAGCAAACTATCACAAGAACAGAAAACCAAACACCACATGTTTCTCACTCCTTAGGTGGGAACTGAACAATGAGATCACTTGGACTGCGGGAGGGAACATCACACACTGGGGCCTATCATGGGGGAGGGGGGAGGAGGATTGCATTGGGAGTTATACCTGATGTAAATGAGCGGGTTGATAGGTGCAGCACACCAACATGGCACAAGTATACATATGTAACAAACCTGCACATTGTACATGTACCCTACAACTTGAAGTTTAATAATAATAAATAAATTAAAAAAAAAAAAAAAAAAACAGTTAAGGTGATGTACACATACTTGCATTTTAGAGGTGTTCAATTAGCTATGGTTAATGTAAATAAAAGCACCATTTAAATATAAAACATTCATGATTGCTTTTAAAAATGTTTTTAACATGTCTGTGTTTGATGCTTATAAAATTTTTTTCTGGTTTTTTCAGATTTTTTTTGGATGGTAACAAAGTCTAATCCCATCTTGAAAATTCTGTGTGATTGGAAGGATTTGAACCTTCAGCATACTATTGAATGATGGCCATTTTAAATTATCTTCTGGTTTATAAATAGGGTTTTCCATTCTTAAAGAAAAGAATTTTAAACCCAGGATTTTATATCCAGCCAAACTAAGTTTCATAAGTGAAGGAGAAATAAAATCCTTTACAGATAAGCAAATGCTTAGATTTTGTCACCACTAGGCCTGCCTTACAAGAGACCCTGAAGGAAGCACTAAACATGGAAAGGAACAACGGTACCAGCCATTGCAAAAACATGCCAAAATGTAAAGACCATCAAGGCTAGGAAGAAACTGCATCAACTAACGAGCAAAATAACCAGTTAATATCATAATGGCAGGATCAAGTTCACACATAACAATCTTAACCTTAAATGTAAATGGACTAAATGCTCCAATTAAAAGACACAGACTGGCAAACTGGATAAAAGTCAAGACCCATCAGTCTGCTGTATTCAGGAGACCCATCTCACGTGCAGAGACATACATAGGCTCAAAATAAAGGGATGGAGGAAGATTTACCAAGCAAATGGAGAACAAAAAAGCGGGGTTGCAATACTAGTCTCTGATAAAACAGACTTTAAACCATCAAAGATCAAAAGAGACAAAGAAGGCCATTACATAATGGTAAAGGGATCAATTCAACAGGAAGAGCTAACTATCCTAAATATATATGCACCCAATACAGGAGCACCCAGATTCATAAAGCAAGTCCTTAGAGACTTACAAAGAGACTTAGACTCCCATACAATAATAATGGGAGACTTCAACACTCCACTGTCAACATTAGACAGATCAACGAGACAGAAAGTTAACAAGGATATCCAGGAATTGAACTCATCTCTGCAGCAAGCAGACCTAATAGACATCTATAGAACTCTCCACCCCAAATCAACAGAATATACATTCTTCTCAGCACCACATCGTACTTACTCCAAAATTGACCACGTAATTGGAAGTAAAGCACTCCTCAGCAAATGTACAAGAACAGAAATTATAACAAACTGTCTCTCAGACCACAGTGCAATCAAATTAGAACTCAGGACTAAGAAACTCAATCAAAACCGCTCAACTACATGGAAACTGAACAACCTGCTCCTGAATGACTACTGGGTACATAACGAAATGAAGGCAGAAATAAAGATGTTCTTTGAAACCAATGAGAACAAAGATACAACATACCAGAATCTCTGGGACACATTTAAAGCAGTGTGTAGAGGAAATTTATAGCACTAAATGCCCACAAGAGAAAGCAGGAAAGATCTAAAATTGACACTCTAACATCGCAATTAAAGAACTAGAGAAGCAAGAGCAAACACATTCGAAAGCTAGCAGAAGGCAAGAAATAACTAAGATCAGAGCAGAACTGAAGGAGATAGAGACACAAAAACCCTCAAAAATCAATGAATCCAGGAGTTGGTTTTGAAAAGATCAACAAAATTGACAGACCACTAGCAAGACTAATAAAGAAGAAAAGAAGAATCAAATCGGCGCAATTAAAAATGATAAAGGGATATCACCACCGACCCCACAGAAATACAAACTACCATCAGAGAATACTATAAACACCTCTCATAAAATAAACTGGAAAATCTAGAAGAAATGGATAATTTCCTGGACACTTACACTCTTCCAAGACTAAACCAGGAAGAAGTTGAATCCCTGAATAGACCAATAGTAGGCTCTGAAATTGAGGCAATAATTAATAGCCTACCAACCAAAAAGTCCAGGACCAGATGGATTCACAGCTGAATTCTACCAGAGGTACAAGGAGGAGCTGGTACCATTCCTTCTGAAACTATTCCAATCAATAGAAAAGAGAATCCTCCTAACTCATTTTATGAGGCCAACATCATCCTGATACCAAAGCCTGGCAGAGACACAACAAAAAGAGAATTTTAGACCAATATCCCTGATGAACATCGATGCAAAAATCCTCAATAAAATACTGGCAAACGGTTCAGCAGCACATCAAAAAGCTTATCCACCATGATCAAGTGGGCTTCATCCCTGGGATGCAAGGCTGGTTCAACATTCGCAAATCAATAAACATAATCCAGCATATAAACAGAACCAAAGACAA
>JAKFHT010001416.1:0-30039 GCA_023783455.1 Erythrocebus patas | reverse complement strand
TGATCTTCCATGTGATAAATTGTTGGCCCCAGGGAGAAACGTTTGCTGGGACTGATGGTGAGTAGTTTACTAGTTAATATTTCATCAGTGTTACTGAGTAGATTTCACCACTCCCAGCTAAGGGTTTTTATTTTTAGTAAAGATGGGGTTTCACAGTGTTAGCCAAGATGGTCTGGATCTTCTGACCTCGTGATCCGACCACCTCAGCCTCCCAAGGTGCTGAGATTACAGGTGTGAGCCACTGCGCCCGGCCTATATGTTCATTTCTTTATTCATTGACCAAACACTTAATTTGCCCTACACTGTTAGTCATTGGGATACAAAAATAAGGAGGACACAATCCCCACTCCTCCAGAAGCTCACAGCCTCCAGACGAGTAGTATGTAAACTATTAATTAGAATACATTCAGGGCAGAATTATAGCAGGGGTTAACCCAAGATTTGCTGGCTGCACCAGGAGAGAAACGACTGGCTCTTATTGAGTAAGAGAACGTGCTTGGAATGAGTTTCAAGGGATGAATAATTCAGAGGCATAAGACTATAGCAATAGTCCAGACAACACTTGGTGAGAGAGTTCACTTGAAGGAAACAAAAACAAAAATAAATAATCCTTTATAAATATTTGTTAAATTGGTAGGATTGTTAGCATAATTTTCAAAAATTTTATTCATATTATTCTATAGCATATCTAACTAACATTCGTGTTAACAAATACCAACGGTTCTTTGATTTAAAAGTGGTGAAAGACAAGCTAATCATAAGTTTTTTATACACTCATATATTTTCCAATAGCATGACACGGTCCAGATATTTAGAAATAGGCTATTTGGGAAAGAAAGAACTTGTTGAACTCCAGAAAATATAAAGTAGATACAATTCAAGGTTTTTGAACCTTGGAAAAGGAAGGGTAATTTTCTTTTTTTTTTTTTTTTTTTTTTTTTTCAGATGGAGTCTCACTCTGTCGCCCAGGCTGGGGTGCAGTGGCATGATCTTGGCTCACTGCAAGCTCCGCCTCCCGGGTTCACACCATTCTCCTGCCTCAGCCTCCTGAGTAGCTGGGACCACAGGTGCCCACCAGGACTCCTGGCTAATTTTTTCTGTTTTTAGCAGAGACGGGGTTTCACCGTGTTAGCCAGGATGGTCTTGATCTCCTGACCTCGTGATCCGCCCGCCTCGGCCTCCCAAAGAGATGGGATTACAGGCGTGAGCCACAAGGAAGGGTAATTTTCTATAAATAATTTTTTCACAACTGTGTTTCTTATCTTCATACACAAGCATCTTAATTGGTGTATTACCAATTTGCTTCACTAGATGGAGATATGAGGCACAAGAACTACAAATTCCCTCAGAAAGGAAGTGTAACTCTTGATATTTTGAAAACATAATTTATTTAAAGAAGAGAAACTACAGCTTGTAAGACGTCATCTTAAGGGAGATGATCTTCCATGTGATAAATTGTTGGCCCCAGGGAGAAACGTTTGCTGGGACTGATGGTGAGTAGTTTACTAGTTAATATTTCATCAGTGTTACTGAGTAGATTTCTTAATTTATTCACCCACTTACATGTTTTTGGTTTTGTTTTTGTTTTTGAGACGGAGTCTTGCTCTGTTGCCCAGGCTGGAGTGCAGTGGCGCAATCTCGGCTCACTGCAAGCTCCGCCTCCCGGGTTCACGCCATTCTCCTGTCTCAGCCTCCAAGTAGCTGGGACCACAGGCGCCCGCCACCACTCCCAGCTAAGGGTTTTTATTTTTAGTAAAGATGGGGTTTCACAGTGTTAGCCAAGATGGTCTGGATCTTCTGACCTCGTGATCTGCCCACCTCGGCCTCCCAAAGTGCTGGGATTACAAGCGTGAGTCACTGCGCCCGGCCTATATGTTCATTTTTTTATTCATTGACCAAACACTTAATTTACCCCACACTGTTAGTCACTGGGATACAAAAATAAGGAGGATACAATCCCCACTCCTCCAGAAGCTCACAGCCTCCAGACGAGTAGTATGTAAACTATTAATTAGAATATATTCAGGGCAGAATTATAGCATGGGTTAACCCAAGATTTGCTGGCTGCACCAGGAGAGAAACGGCTGGCTCTTATTGAGTAAGAGAAAGTGCTTGGGATGAGTTTCAAGGGATGAGTAATTCAGAGGCATAAGACTATAGCAATAGTCCAGACAACACTTGGTGAGGGAGTTCACTTGAAGGAAACAAAAACAAAAATAAGGCCAAGCGCCGTGGCTCACGCCTGTAATCCCAGCACTTTGGAAGGCCGAGGTGGGCAGTTCACAAGGTCAGGGGTTTGAGACCATCCTGACCAACATGGTGAAACCCCGTCTCTACTAAAAATACAAAAATTAGCTGGGCTTGGTGGCACGCACCTGTAATCCCAGCTACTCAAGAGGCTGAGGCAGGAGAATGTCTTGAACCCGGGAGGCAGAGGTGGCAGTGAGTCGAGATCAGGTGGGTACCTGTGGGGATAGAAAGGAGGAGGTAAGTGCACAAGATGTAGAGAAGGTAGAATATGTTAGACTTAATGGCTCAATGATTGTTGGGATCAAAAGGGAGGACATTTTCTAGATAGTTTGAAACAAGCACTGTGGAGGTCAGGATGAAAATTCAACATGACTAGGAGAAATTGAAAATAATTTTTTTTTTTTTTGAGACAGTCTCGCTCTGTTGCCCAGTCTGCAGTGCAGTGGTGCGATCTCTGCTCACTGCAACCTCAGCCTCCCGGGTTCGAGTAATTCTCCTGCCTCAGCCTCCTGAGTAGCAGGAACTAAAGGCACGCACCAGCATGCCTGGCTAATTTTTGTATTTTTAGTAAAGATGGCAGTTTCACCATGTTGGCCAGGCTGATCTTGAACTCCTGACCTCGTGATCCGCCCGACTTGCCCTCCCAAAGCGCTGGGACCACAGGCATGAGCCAATGCACCCGGCCTTCCAATTACTTTTCAACCTGTAAACTGCTCTACCCTACAGAATCCATGTGTGTATTTCGTTCTTTGGAATCTGCCATGCCATTTACCCTACACATCATACTTTCTATGATTGCAGCACACACTTTACACCTATCCGAGACTCACTGACTCAAGAGTTAACCAAAACTCTCTACCACCAGAGCTGACCAATGCATGACAGCCTTTTGTGGGTGAATTTCTTTTAAATTCAGCTCCACTGTGTAGGCAGTCATCCCTCTAATCCCACCTATGGCCCACTTCCTGGATCTCTCCATCACGTCTTTCCTTTCAGCCATCATGCTAGTCTTTCCAGGAGTCTAGTCCAGGAGACACAGGCAAGTAGCTGCAGGTCTAAGGAAGAGCAGCATCCAATGAGGTGGCGTGCTTATGTTTGTGTTTTAGCACCAACCTCATATGTTGACAGAGCTCAGGAGTGTGAGGGACAAGTCCATTTTCCATTAGCTCCATTCTTTGCCCAGGGCTTCACTGCTCCTTGTCAGCTGCTATCTCCTCTATGTTGCAAATAGGATTCTCTCCTCCCTTGTGTCAATCTGGTAGGCACTCAAACTCAGGAAATCCGAGTCCCATAAGAAGGTGCTTACTAGGAACTAAGGGTGACAAATACACTAACAAGAAGCAGCAGCTCTCCTAGGACCGGCTCCTTTTTATACAACTCCATTAGAAAAGGATGCAAGGCTCACGTTGTTGCATGTATTCAAGGTTCTCTTGCTTTGCTAATAGTACACTGTACTGTATAGCACACTTTGTTTATCCATTCTTCTGCTGCCAGAATTTGGATTGTTTACAACTTGGGGCTATTAGGAATAAAGTCCTATGAATATTTAAGTACAAGTCTTTCTGTAGACATATGCTTTTATTTCTCTTGGGTAAATACCTAACAGTGGAGTTTTTTCTTTTTTGTTTTTGTTTTTTTTTTTTGAGACGGAGTCTCTGTCTGTTGTCTAGGCTGGAGTGTAGTGGCGCGATCTCGGCTCACTGCAAGCTCCGCCTCCTGGGTTCACACCACTCTCCTGCCTCAACCTCCGGAGTAGCTGGGACAACAGGCACTTGCCACCACACCCGGCTAATTTCTTTTGTATTTTTAGTAGAGATGGGGTTTCACCATGTTGGCCAGGCTGATCTTGAACTCCTGACCTCATGATCCGCCCGACTTGCCCTCCCAAAGCGCTGGGACCACAGGTGTGAGCCACTGCGCCCGGCCTATATGTTCATTTTTTATTCATTGACCAAACACTTAATTTGCCCTACACTGTTAGTCATTGGGATACAAAAATAAGGAGGACACAATCCCCACTCCTCCAGAAGCTCACAGCCTCCAGACGAGTAGTATGTAAACTATTAATTAGAATACATTCAGGGCAGAATTATAGCAGGGGTTAACCCAAGATTTGCTGGCTGCACCAGGAGAGAAACGACTGGCTCTTATTGAGTAAGAGAACGTGCTTGGAATGAGTTTCAAGGGATGAATAATTCAGAGGCAGTCCCAAATGAGAATAAGACTATAGCAATAGTCCAGACAACACTTGGTGAGAGAGTTCACTTGAAGGAAACAAAAACAAAAATAAGGCCGGCGCTGTGGCTCACACCTGTAATCCCAGCACTTTGGAAGGCCAAGGCTGGCGGTTCACAAGGTTAGAGGTTTGAGACCATCCTGACCAACATGGTGAAACCTTGTCTCTATTAAAAATACAAAAATTAGCTGGGCGTGGTGGCACTCACCTGTAATCCCAGCTACTCAGGAGCCTGAGGCAGAAGAATCTCTTGAACCCAGGAGGTGGAGGTTACAGTGAGCCGAGATCAGGTGGGTACCTGTGGGGATAGAAAGGAGGAGGTAAGTGCACAAGATGTAGAGAAGGTAGAATACGTTAGACATAAATACTCAATAATTGTTGGGATCAAACGGGAGGAGGACATTTTCTAGATAGTTTGAAACAAGCACTGTGGAGGTCAGGATAAAAATTCAACATGACTAGGAGAAATTGAAAAAAAAATTTTTTTTTTTTTGAGACAGAGTCTCGCTCTGTCGCCCAGGCTACAGTGCAGTGGCACGATCTCCGCTCACTGCAACCTCGGCCTCCTGGGTTCGAGTAATTCTCCTGCCTCAGCCTCCCGAGTAGCAGGAACTAAAGGCGCGTACCAGCATGCTTGGCTAATTTTTGTATTTTTAGTAAAGATGGCAGTTTCACCATGTTGGCCAGGCTGATCTTGAACTCCTGACCTCATGATCCGCCCGACGTGCCCTCCCAAAGCGCTGGGACCACAGGTGTGAGCCAATGCACCCGGCCTTCCAATTACTTTTCAACCTGTAAACTGCTCTACCCTACAGAATCCATGTGTGTATTTCGTTCTTTGGAATCTGCCATGCCATTTACCCTACACATCATACTTTCTATGATTGCAGCACACACTTTACACCTATCCGAGACTCACTGACTCAAGAGTTAACCAAAACTCTCTACCACCAGAGCTGACCAATGCATGACAGCCTTTTGTGGGTGAATTTCTTTTAAATTCAGCTCCACTGTGTAGGCAGTCATCCCTCTAATCCCACCTATGGCCCACTTCCTGGATCTCTCCATCACGTCTTTCCTTTCACCCATCATGCTAGTCTTTCCCGTCCAGGAGACACAGGCAAGTAGCTGCGGGCCTAAGGAAGAGCAGCATCCAATGAGGTGGCGTGCTTGTGTTTGTGTTTTAGCACCAACCTCATATGTTGACAGAGCTCAGGAGTGTGAGGGACAAGTCCATGTTCCATTAGCTCCATTCTTTTCTGCCCAGGGCTTCACTGCTCCTTGTCAGCTGCTATCTCCTCTATGTTGCAAATAGGATTCTCTCCTCCCTTGTGTCAATCTGGTAGGCTCTCAAACTCAGGAAATCTGAGTCCTTTAAGAAGGTGCTTACTAGGAACTAAGGGTGACAAATACACTAACAAGAAGCAGCAGCTCTCCTAGGACCGGCTCCTTTTATACAACTCCATTAGAAAAGGATGCAAGGCTCACGTTGTTGCATGTATTCAAGGTTCTCTTGCTTTGTTGACTAATAGTACACTGTACTGTATAGCACACTTTGTTTATCCATTCTTCTGCTGCCAGAATTTGGATTGTTTACAACTTGGGGCTATTAGGAATAAAGTCCTATGAATATTTAAGTACAAGTCTTTCTGTGGACATATGCTTTCATTTCTCTTGGGTAAATACCTAACAGTGGAGTTTTTGGTTTTTTCGTTTTGTTTTGTTTTGAGACAGAGTCTCTCTCTGTTGCCCAGGTTGGAGTGTAGTGGCGCGATCTCAGCTCACTGCAAGCTCCCCCTCCCGGGTTCACACCACTCTCCTGCCTCAACTTCCAGAGTAGCTGGGACTACAGGCGCTTGCCACCACACTCTGCTAATTTCTTTTGTATTTTTAGTAGAGACGGGGTTTCACCGTGTTAGCCAGGATGGTCTCGATCTCCTGACATCGTGATCAGCCTGTCTTGGCCTCCCAAAGTGCTGGGATTATAGGCGTGAGCCAACGCCTTCCTACCTGGCTGAAAATAATTTTAATAAGGCATCTCTATTCATATCTTAAATTGTAAACTGCCTTCTCACTCCCTTTTCTTGAGATCTCACCTCATTCTCTGTTTACTCTGGCATGTAAACGTATTCTTCCTGCCAAATGAGTCAGTCTCAGTCTAGATTTGTACTGACACGTATTAAATTTCCTGTAAAAATAAGAACTGGTACATTATCTCTCTCTCTTTCCCCCTTTCCTCTATCTCTGTCTTACACACACACCATGCACATACATGCACACACCCTGACAAGTATATAGAAAAAGTATAGTGTCACCTTTACAGAAAATATATGGAATTACTATTCATAAAGCAGAAAAACAATCTTGTGCTCATAACATACCCCAGAAAACCATGCAGTTGTTACTCTCCAGTGTTCTTAGATTCTGAAATGGAAGATAGGACTTACTGCAGATATTTCATACTCAACTATTTGGAATAGATTTTCTAGGTTTTTGTGTGTGTGTGTGAAGTCCTATTATTTATGCAAAGATTGGAAATCTAGAGGGTTTTTGTTTGTTTCCAGTCTTTCTCTTAATTTCTGTGAATTCAACTCTGTTCTCATCTAACATCCATGTGTTTAATTTTATTCATCCCTAACACAGGGCGTATAATAATACACACCCAGTGAGTGCGTGAGATTCATGGAGAAGGACGTTTGCCATGACCCCTGAACCAGCCCAGACAGCTGACGGAGGCAACTTGAGGTGGGGAGAGAGAGAGAAGAAAAGTTGAAGTCACAGAGAGCACTTTCTCTACAGGCAGAGTCAAGAAAAGCCAGAAAATTTAAACTTCAAAAATTCTGGACTTGCTTTTAAAGGCTTTCTGTTTTTTATTTGCATAGTGATGAAGAAAAAAGAATTTGGGTGTGTATATTTGAGTTCCATCTAGGGATTCTCACAGCCTCCCTATCCATGTCATCATCTGTATCCACATCACTTCTGTTTACATCCATACCCTTCTCTACACTTTAATCCACTTCCATATCTTCTCATCTTCCTCATGTCTGGATCATCCTGGTGGTACAAATAGGGTGGACGGAGGAGCACTGGGAGTAACATAAATGATGTTTGATGACTAGAACAAACTGAACAAGTATGAACTTCACCTGTCTTTGCAGTATATTTTTGAAAAACTTTGTAAAGGGTTCAAGTCTAAATTGTTTTACATATAACGTGAGCCAATGGAAGGAGCACAAGAGTTTACATCAGAAGGTCTTGTTCATAGAGTTCCTTGGAAAAGTGCTTGATTCTAGGACTGAGTTGGGGAAAATCTAATTGAGCATGAAAATCTTGTGATGTCACAAAATAAGGAAGGACTGAAAACAACAACAGCTACTCCCCAATGACAGGATCAAAAGGATATAAGAGCCCACCTAAAGGGTTTCCAATGGCCAAAGTTGGAACAATTTGACCAGGAAAATAATGATCATATTTGATTCTAAACTAGTGGAATAAAATAAATATCCATCAGTCCATACATATCAATATAAATAAATAAATGAATGAATAAATACATAAACTAATACTTCTGCCTTTCAGGAGAACTGTAATTAATAAATGCAGGAGAAATGAGGAAAATACAAAGTCATTGTTCAGTAGACAACACAATAATAATTGTTGCAGGCAAAATCTACTGGTAGTCCAAAATCACTGGGTGAAAGTTTGAGGTAAAACAGAATATTAGCATAGGCTCAGTGTATCTCCTCCAAAGTATCTATCAATCACAAAGGAAAACATAGTAGGTTTACAGTGGAGAGACCTGACAGATGCCATCTTTTTTTTTTTTTTTGAGACATGGTCTCACTCCATCACCCAGGCTGGCGTGCAGTGGCACCATCTTGCCTCACTACAATCTCTGCCTCCTGGGTTCAAGTGATTCTTCTACCTCAGCCTCCGGAGTAGCTGTGATTACAGGCATGCGCCGCCACCACGCCCAGCCAATTGTTTTGTATTTTTAATAGAGATGGGGTTTCACCATGTTGGTCAGGCTGGTCTTGAACTCCTGACCTCAGGTGATCCACCCACCCCAGCCTCCCAAAGTGCTGACCCTGACTCTTCAAAAGGGTCAGGGTTTTGGAAGGCAGAGTGTGAGACAATCTCTCAGATTGGAGAAGACTGACAAGTGGAACCTAAATGCAATATGGGATTCTGAATCAGATCCAACAGGAAAAAAAAAAAAAAAGAGACAAGGAAGAAAACTCATAAAATTCAAATTAGGTCTGTAATTTAATAGTATTGTATCAATGTGAATTAAGTTAATTTTCTGGTTTTGATCATTTAACTATAGCTGCATAATTATTAACATTAGGGAAAGCTGGGTGAAGGTTAGACATAAACTCTCTGCACTATTTTTGTAACTTTTCCATAGTCTAACGTTATTTAAAATTTTAAGTTTTATTTTTGAACACCTTGGTTCGAGTCTGAGCTCTAGCACCTATTACCTCTGTAACCTTTCTGGGGCTTAGTTTTCTTCCTAAACAGTGAGTTAGGATGGATGACCCTTCGGCCCCTTCTGCAGAGCTATGGAGAGGTTCTCTTACCCACAATGTTTACCTTCCTTTACTTCAGCAAGCTACACAGTCACTGATCAGCAGTTTTGGAAATGAAGAATCTTGAAAATAGTCATGAAATTTTATTTGCAGGTATTAATTTATCTCTGAGGTTCAACTTTCCACCTAAAGGCAGAGTGATCCAGGACTGGAGAACTATTCCCAGCTTGTTGGGCGTTAGAAGCTGCTTTAACAGATATTATGCCAACAGGAAACTCACCTAAAAGTCTTGTTGAAGAGTATTTAGACTAGAAGAAAACACAAAAATACCATATCACCTACTGAAGAGTAGTGGAATTGTGAGTGGTCATTTTGTTTCAAAGTTTCCTTAATTTTAACCTTGTCTTTTTAGAATTAAAAATGTGTTTACCAAAAAAATGCCTGTACTTGGAATAGATAGACATATTGTTGAAACTTACCAGCTCTCTAATCCTAGCAACCAGGAAGAATATCCCGGGAATGCTTTGGCAGTTAAAAAACAAATCAGCTTGGCAGTGATCACTTCCCTTGATACCCTCCCACACACCCACATACACATTTCTCTTGACCACTACGGACATTCCAGCCTCTCTCCTTCCAACAGCATCTGCCTCCCTGTGAGAATTCTTTCTTGGGGCAGAAATACAGCATCTAATTAAAATAGAAATCTGAGTTCAGGGATGCAATACCTCAAACTAGGAGGGTTCTTTTCATTATGCTATCTATTTTCAGCAAGATTTTCTTTAGTCTTTAAAATCAGAAGGTCTCTTCCTCTTGGCCATTCTGCCTTTTTCTCTTGTTTGAAAATTCTACTCATCAAGCTGCTTCTTCAACACAACAAAGTGTCTCTAATACTTTACCTTTCCTTGTACAGTATTTGTTGTAGGAAGTTTAATTAGTTTTTTTCTCTCTCTCTCTCTTTTTTTTCAAGTTTACTGGAAAATTTCAATGATCAAATCTTCAGAGAACTGAGCTGAGTGTGGTGGCTTGGGCCTGTAGTCCTAGCTAACTGGGAGGCTGGTACAGGAGGACTGATTAAACCCAGGAATTCCAGGCTGCAGGGAGCTATGACCTACCACTGCATTTCACCCTGGGTGACAAAGTGAGACCTCATCTCTTAAAAAAAAAAAAAATTGTCCCAGCACGGTGGCTTATTCCTGCAATCCTAGTGCTTTGGGAGGCTGAGGTGGAAGGATCACTTAAGGCTGGGAGTTCAAGACCAACCTGGACAACATAGTGAGACCCTGTCTAAAAAATATAAAAAATCAAAACAAAAATAAATATAGAGTAGAAATAACCCAGAAAACTCTCTGAGAGCCCATTTAGAATGGTTTGCTTTCAGAAGAATTAGCAAGACCTTTTTATGGCCTCACCCTGTGAAGTGCTCATACTCACGTGACTCAAGGAAAGCACATGCTCTCTGAATCATTCAGCATCATTACAGCAATAAGAGAATGACATGTGGGCAGTCATGGTGCTAAGTCATTGCCTGTTAGTATTGCATGACTCGTTTTAGTTGCCTGAAGCTCCACATAGTTGTTTAATGTCAGTCATTTTCTTGAAGGTTGCTCTTTTACCATCAGTTCCAGGCTCTACCATGGAGTGGCTTTAATCGTTGCCTGGATTGAATCCAGATAGCTGATGTTTCACCCCTTTCAGCACCAAAACAAAAATATTTTCAAAACTGTTCTCTATGGAATTTATCCTGTATTTATCCTTCCTCACGTTTAAAATAGAGTATATTACATTTTATTTAACATTTCTGGAAGAATGCTATTATAAAATGTGATGCCCTTTGTCTAGAAAAATGTATAGCCATGTCTGATTCGTGTCTCAATTACTCTAGGCCCACACTCGTTTTTAATTCTTAGGTCATACTTTTAGTGGTTTTAGTTTTCACCTTCACTGTCAAGGTATCTCAAGGTATACTCACTATTACCAATGTGCCACATTGTACTTTTCAGCTACTTCTAATTTGATGTAGGCTTGAAAATGAAATATGTAAGATCATAAAATAACATGTAAAATAAGAGTCCTATAGGGAGGCATGTGTGATAACCTCTCTCATTAATAACATACGTGAGCTTTGAGTATGATCCAGGAGAAGTGAAGGAAGCTAGAAAGAAAATAAAATGATTCATTGGACTTGATTCTTGAAACTGTCTTTTTTGAGCAGCCAAGTTACAAAAACATAAGATCATATTATTCTTTGAGATATATTTCATACACAATAAAAAGCACAGCTCTTCAGTTTACAGTTTAATGAGTTTTGAAAAATGTATACACCTTTGTAACCCAAAGCAGGATACAGAGCATTTGCATCAGCCCTGGAAGTTCCTTTGTCCTTTGATGCCAATGTCCACGCCCTACACACACACAGCCAGAGGCAATGGTTGCTCTGATTTCCATAGCTATAGATTGGTTTGCTTGGCTTTTAACTTTACATAGATAGAATCATACCATGGCCAGGAGTGGTGGCTCACGCCTGTAATCCCACCACTTTGGGATGCCGAGGCTGGCAGATCAGAAGATCGGAAGTTCGAGAGCAGCCTGGCAAACATGGTGAAACCCCATGTCTACTAAAAACACAAAAATTAGCTGGGTGTGGTGGCGGGCACCTGTAATCCCAGCTACTTAGGAGGCTGAGGCAGGAGAATCATTTGAACCCGGGAGGCAGAGGTTGCAGGGAGCCGAGATTGTGCCATTGCACTCCAACCTGGACCACAGGAAAGACTTCATCTCAAAAAAAAAAAATCATACCATAAGCACTCTTCTATTAATATATTATCTGACTTCTTTTGTTCAATATATTATGTTGGAGGCTCACGTTGTTGCATGTATTCAAGGTTCTCTTGCTTTGCTGACTAATAGTATACTGTACAGTATAGCAAACTTTGTTTATCCATTCTTCTGCTGCCAGAATTTGGGTTGTTTACAACTTGAGGCTGTTAGGAATAAAGTCCTACGAATATATAAGTACAAGTCTGTTTGTGGACATATGCTTTTATTTCTCTTGGGTAAACACCTAAGAGAGGAATTTTTTTTTTTTTTGAGATGGAGTCTCGCTCTGGCAGTGGCATTATTTGGCTCACTTCAAGCTCCAAGCTCCGCATCCCGGGTTCATGCCATCATTCTCCTGCCTCAGCCTCCCAAGTAGCTGGGACAATAGGTGCCCACCACCACGCCCGGCTAATTTTTTGTATTTTTAGTAGAGATGGGGTTTCACCATGTTAGCCAGGATGGTCTCGATCTCCTGACCTCATGATCTGCCCACCTCGGCCTCCCAAAGAGCTGGGATTACAGGCGTGAGCCACCACATCTGGCCACTACTTGTTTTTATAATGACTCATATGCACAAAATAATTTCTTAAATGCTATTTATTGGCTTTTAACTTTTCTAACCTATAGACAAAACAAGTGAAATGTAACTGTAATTATAGAAGAGACTAAACAGTGGAGAAAAGAGCATGGTAGGTAAGAGGAACAGCTTGTGCAAAGGCCCTGAGGAAGAAAAGCTTTGATGTATTGAAGAACCTGAGACCATGTGACTAGAGTACAATGTTTGAAAAGAATAGTGGTAGGTGATGAGGATGGCTGGAGTCCAGTTAAGAACAGCCTAGTAGGCCACATTAAGCATGTGCACCTGATGAATAGTTTTAGGAAGTAGAGTCATATGGTTCATTGTTTTCTGTGGAGGAATGCAAATATAAAAGGGGAAGGGGCTGGGCGTGGTAGCTCACACCTGTAATCCCAGCACTTTGGGAACTCAGGTGGGTGAATCACCTGAGTTTGGGAGTTCGAGACCAGCCTGGCCAATCTGGTGAAACCTCGTCTCTACTAAAAATACAAAAATTAGGCTGGGCACAGTGGTGTGCAGTGGCTCACACCTGTAATCCCAGCACTTTGGGAGGCCAAGGCAGGCGGATCACGAGGTCAGGAGATCAAGACCTTCCTGGCCAACATGGTGAAACCTACTAAAAATACAAAAATTAGCTGGGCATGGTGGTGCATTCCTGTAATCCCACCTACTCAGGAGACTGAAGCAGGAGAATCACTTGAACCAGGGAGTTGGAGGTTGCAGTGAGCCGAGATCGTGCCACTGCACTCCAGACAAGGGACAGAGTGAGACTCCATCTAAAAACAAAATACAAAAATTAGCTGGGCATTGTGGCAGGTGCCTGTTATCCCAGCTACTCAGGAGGCTGAGGCAGGAGAATCACTTGAACCCGGGAGGCAGAGGTTGCAGTGAGCCGAGATGGCGCCATTGCACTCCAGCCTGGGTGACAGATTGATTGAGACTCTGTCTAAAAATAAGAAAAGAAAAAAACAGAAAAGAAAAGAAAAAAAGAAAATGGGGAACAGAAGAAGCTCCTGTAGTAAATCTTCAGAGAGACAGACATACCATTAGGCTAGAGATGAAAAGACCTGGGCAGATTGAAACATATTTTGGAAGTAGAATTTGAGCTTATGGCATCTCCAAAAACAAATGAATTTTCATCTTTAAAAAAAAAAAAAAAAAGAACAGGCCGGGCACGGTGGCTCACCCCTAGCACTTTGGGAGGCCGAGGCGGGCGGATCAGGAGGTCAAGAGATTGAGACCATCCTAGCTAACACAGTGAAACCCCGTCTCTACTAAAAATACAAAAAATTAGCCGGGCATGGTGGCAGGCGCCTGTAGTCCCAGCTACTCGGGAGGCTGAGGCAGGAGAATGGCGTGAACCCGGGAGCTGGAGCTGGCAGTGAGCCGAGATTGCACCACTGCACTCCAGCCTGGGCGACAGAGCCAGACTCTGTCTCAAAAAAAAACAAAAAAACAAAAATTAGCGGGGCGTGGTGGTGGGAGGCTGAGGCAGAATTGCTACTTGGGAGGCTGAGGCAGAATTGCTGGAACCCGGGAGGTGGAGGTTGCAGTGAGCAGAGATTGCCTAATTGCTCTCAAGCCCGGGTCAACGACATCGAGACTTCATCTCAAAACAAAAAAAAGAAATTGTTAAGATGGTAACATTCATGTTATGTATTTTTTACCACAATAATAAAAGATTAAATTATGAAATTCACATGAAGTATCTTCACCAGTGCCTTACACATGGTAATGCCTCAACGCTTGTTAGCTGGCATTATTTATACCAGTGGCCTAATGTAGACGCCAAGCAGATCAGTGTCTTTGGAGTTAATCTTTCAATGCCCACAGGATACCCATTTAGCTTTAATATTTAGAAATAAAAATAGTGGTCCTGAGTTATTGTACAAACACTGGCAAATTCTTTCTTTAACATCCTAGAATATCTTAAATGTAAGTAGTATATGGACTACTTACATATACTACTTACTACATATACTACTTACATATACTACTTGCAGCGACTTCTGCATGGATTGTCATTCTACAGGTTGATTTTAAGGCCCAGCTGGTTCCAGCTGGATCTTGTCACCCTTCTTGTCCTCTTTTAGCATGTCCTATCATCAGCACACCACCACCAACCGTAACAAAACCCTCTCAGGATGGCTCCTAGCCCATCCAAAATTTGCAGTCATCCCCTAGCCTGGCCGTGGTTTTACCAGCCTTGCTTTTTCTTTTCTTCTTTTCTTTTCTTTTTTTCTTATTTTTTTTTCCAGATTCTCGCTCTATTGCCCAGGCTGGAGTGCAGTGGTGCGATCTTGGCTCACTGCAAGCTCCGCCTCCCAGGTTCATGACATTCTCCTGCCTCAGCCTCCCGAGGAGCTGGGACTACAGGTGCCCGCCACCACACCCGGCTAATTTTTTTGTATTTATAGTAGAGATGAGCTTTCACTGTGTTAGCCAGGATGGTCTCGATCTCCTGACCTCGTGATCTGCTGGCCTTGGCCTCCCAAAGTGCTGGGATTACAGGCATGAGCCACCACGCCCAGCCAACAATTCTTAATTAATGAAAATACACCTATCTGTAAGGGGCCCTGGACAATTACTCATCATGAGCCCTTCTTTTTTAAGTCTTTCACAGATCGTAGCAGTAAACAAAGCTTTAAGACAAATTAGATAAAGAAACATGCCCATCCGCTCTGAAAGCTTGGTTAAACCAATTCTGAAAACTAAATTGTAACTTCAGACCAGTTTGCCATCCAAAGGTTTCTCTTTCTAGTTTCAATTTTCCTCTAAACCAGGAAGAAGTTTCAGGAGATTTACAGGTTATGTAAATGAGTAAAGCAAGATAATAGGGAGTGTTAGAAACTCTGGAAAACTGGATTGTATTGGCCCCGTCAAAAAATAATTCAAAATAAAATATTTTGTCCAAAATTCACCTGTGGGCCTGAGTCAGTGCTCAGGTAACCAGGCATCAGCCTTTGTTTTTCAAAAAGTTAGTATAGCTGAATGAAGTTTACATTAACTGGTATCCACAGCTGTTTTATGCAGCTCTTTGCTCAACTTCTCTTACTAAATTCCTAGATGTTTATTCAGAATTGACCTCTCTCCTGCTTCATCATCTCACAACCATACTAACAGCATACATAGCTGGCTGCTGTCAGCAGAAAGGTACCATTAAGGGATATGGCTAGCTGCTCTTAGGAACTCTTTAAAGCTACAGAGGAACTGCAGTCACGCAACATTCATCCAACAGGTATTTACAGAGCACCTACTCTGAGCATTACGAAAATATCACAAAGGCATCTAGGGCAGGTTTTTCCATTTGTCCACCCCTATTTTACCAAAAGGATTTGGACTTAGCACATCAAGGCATCAGTTTCCTTTCTCAGTCCTTTGGATAAACTGGTGCCTTTCATTTACCAGGAGAAAAACATCTTTCCCTTGCTATTTATAACTAAAATCACAGCAAATCTGCTTCTCATCTTGTGTTTCTGAAATTGCTATGAAGGTATTCTGAACACTATACAAGACAGTTCAGCCGATACATATGGAGTGCAGGTACTCTACTCAACCATATGTGGAGAGTCAAACGGCCTTTGGCCCTTACGGAGTTTAGGATCTAAAATGACCACTTACGGCCAGGTGTGGTGGCTCATGCCTATAATTCCAGGACTTTGGAAGGCTGAGGCAGGACGATTGCTTGAGTCCAGGAGTTTGTCACCAGCCCGGACAACATAGTGAGATTTCATTGCTACCCAGACATGGTGGCGCATGCCTGTAGTCAGGGGGCTGAGGCAGGAGGACTGCGTGAGCCCAGTAGTTCAAGGTTGCAGTGAGCTATGGTCAAACCACTACTCCAGGATGGATGACAGTGTGAGACCCTGCCTCTAAAAAATATACAAATGAAAATAATAAAATGACTGCCTACAACTCCACTACACATTAAATGAATATACAAAATTATAATTGCACAAAATACACAGAGCTTATTTTAGGATGGTAAAGCTTACAAATTGGTTGCCAAAACAGAGTATGGCTGATGCTTTAGTTCCACTTTTCTGTTTAATCTCAGAACTCAGGTTATTCCTCTCCTCATTTTAGTTAAGGAAACTGAAGCCTGAAGGATTAAATGCCTCACAAAGTCCATAGAGGTCAAGAGACAATAACTCGGGCTTCTTGGTGGGTGACAAGCCACACTCTGCCACCACACTTAGATGGCATCTCCCTTTCTGCACTGAATAGCAACCGCCCAATCCTGGACCACCGAGAAAGTATCTTAGGAACATTTTAAATGAGAATTTCATGTTAAATGTGAGGTGATAATGAAGAGTAGTATTTTTATTGTTCAACTTAATATACTGGAATAAACATTCTGTGCCAAGAAAAAAGTTCAAAAAGATGGTTAGAATGAAGTTTATTCCCTCCTGGAGCTCACAGATGCTTGAGGAAGATAGACATGTGAAAAGCAATTCCTGCCAATGCAATCAGTGCTGTAAATGAAGTACTTGTAGGAGAGGACGCAGAGGAATCTTCTGTTTCTGCCTGCAATTCAGTGGCATTAAGTACATTCATATTGTCCTGCAACCACCCCACCATCCACCTGCAAAACGTTTTCATCTTCCTGAATGAAACTCTTTACTCATTAAACATGAACTCCCAATTCTTCCTTCCCAAACCCCTGACAACCACCTGTCTACTTCCTGTTTCTATAAATTTGGCTTTTCCAGGTACCTCATATGAGTGGAATCATACAGTATTTGTCCTTTTGTGTCTGGCTTATTTCACTGAGCATATATTCTTACAGTTGATCCATGTTGTAGCATGTGTCAGAACTTCCTTCCTTTCTAAGGCTTAATATAATATTCCATTTTATATATATATATATAATATTTTGTTTGTCCATTCATTTGTCGGTAGACATTAAGGTTATTTCCACCTTTAGCCTACAGTGAATAATGCTTCTAAAATGTCGGTAAACAAATATCTGTTTGAGTTCCTGTTTTCAATGCTTTTATATATATACATCCAGAAGTGGATCATATAGTAATTTTATGTTTAGTTTTTGAGGGACTGCCATACTGTTTTCCCACACGGCCGCACCATTTACATTTCCATCAGCAATACACAAACGCTTCCAACTTCATATCCTCACCAACACTTGTTGTTTTCTGTTTTTGATACCAGCCATCCTAATTGGTGAAGAGGTGGCTCATTGTAGTTTTGATTTGTATTTCCTAATGATTAAGGATGTTGAGAACCTTTTCGGAATTGTTTTATTGGCCATTTATCTATCTTCTTTGGAGAAACATATATTCAAGTTTCTTGCCCATTTTGAATTGGATGGTTTGACTTTTGTTGTTGAATTCTCAGACTTCTTTATATATTCTGGATAATAATCCCTTATCAGATGTGTGATCTGCAAATATTTTCTCCCACTTCGTGGGTTGTCTTTTACTCTGCTGATAGTGTCCAGTGATGCACAAAAGTTTTTACTTTAGTCTAGGTTATAATCTTGACTCCACAATTTACTCAATGTGACCTTGGACCAGCGTTTTAACCTCTCTGGGTGTCAGTGTCCTCATCTGAAGACATCTATCTCACAAAGTGGATGTAAAGATTAAAAAATGATTGATAAGGGTGCTAAGACCATTCAATGGGGAAAGGACAATATCTTCAACAAGTGGTGTTGGGAAAACTGAATATCCACATGCAAAAGAATGAAGTTGGACCCTTACCTTTTATCATATACAAAAATTAACTGAAAATGAATCAGAGACCTAAACATAAGACCTAAACCTATAAAAACGATAAGAAGAAAACATAGGGGAAAAGCTGTATGACCCTGGATTTGGCAATGATTTCCTGGATGTAATACCAAAAGTGCAGGCAAGAAAAGTAAAAATGAATAAATCAAACTATGTAAAATGAAAACTACTGTGCATTCAAGGACCTGATTAACAGACTTGTAAGGAGCTTACAGAATGGAAGAAAATATTTGCAAAACATATATTTAATAAAAGGTTATATCTAGAATACATAAAGAATTACAACTCAACAATATAAAACCAGATAATTCAAATTAAAAACGGGCAAAGGGCTTGAATAGACATTTCCCCAAAGAAGATATACATAAATGCCCCACAAGCACATGAAAAACTCCTCAACATAACTAATCATTAGGGAAATCCAAACCAAAACCACAGTAAGATATTACCTCACACCCATTAGGATGGCTACTATGGTATAATAAAAAATAAATATTTGGTCTTTGCCACTGGTTCCTGGCACAAAGTTCCTAAAACTCTTGGAATTTACTGTCTTGTATGCTAATGAGATGACTCAAAGCAGGGGCCCCTAGACACCTTCAGGTTGGGGGTTAGTCACTAGAAAATCCAACCAGGGGATTACATCATTAAAACTTCAGCCACTCCTATTACCTCCACTCCTTTTCCCTCCCTAGTCTCTGGAGTAGGGGGAGGGACCTGAGATTAAACTTAATTACCAATGGCCAATGATTTAATAAATCATTCCTACATAATGAAACCAATCAAACCCCTAAAGGATGAGGTTCAGAGAGCTTCTGGGTTGGTGAACACATCGAGGTGCTGGGAGAGTGGTGTGCCCAGAAGGGACATGGAAGCTCCGTCCCATCTCCCCCAACCGCCACCCAGTACCTTGCCTTTTGCATCTCTTCCATTTGGCTGTTCCTGGGTTGTATGAATCCTTTAGAAGAAACCGCTAAATGTTTAGTAAAGTGTTTTCCTAAGTTCTGTGAGCCATTCCAGTGAATTATCAAGCCTGAGGAGTTGCAGAAACTCCAAATTTATAGCTGGTCAGTCAGAAATATTGGTGACCCTGGGACTTTCAACCAAAGTGGGGACAGTCTAATAGGAAGGAGTCCTTAACCTATGAGGTCTGTGCTAACCTCAGAAGTTCATATCAGAACTGAACTGAATTGCTGGACACCCAGTTGGTACCAGAGAATTGGTTGAATTGGTTGTTGGTGTGGAAAAAACTCCGTGTATTTGGAGTCAGGAAAAACCTCTCAGCTACTATTAAGAAATGAAAACAAAAACAGAAAATAAAAAAGTGTTAGCGAGGATGCAGAGAAATTGGAAGGCTTATACATTGCTGGTAGAAATGTACAATGGTGTAGACATTATGGAAAACAGTATAGCAGGTCCTCAAAAAATTAAACATAGTATTACCATGCGATCCAGCAACTCTACTTCTGAGTAGATATTCAAAAGAACTGAAAGCAGGATCTTGAAGAGGGATTTGCACACCCATGTTCATAGCAGCATTATTCACAATAGCCAAGTGGTAAAAGCAACCTATTGTCTATCAATGGATAAACAAAATGGTGCATGCGTGCAATGTGTGTGTGTGTGTGTGTGTGTGTGTGTGTATTCATATATATATGAAATAGGCCAGTCACAAAAGGACAAATACTGTATGATTCCACTTATGTGAGGTATAATGAGTAGTCAAATGCATAGAGACAGAAAGTAGAATGGTGGTTGCCAGGGGCTAAGAACAGGAATGGAGGAATTAACTGATATGGAGTTTCAGTTTGGAAGGATGAAATATTCTGGCAACTGGCTGTACAACATGACTGTACTTAAGGCCACTGAACTTGTACCCTTAGAAATGGTTAAGATGAGCTGGGCATGGTGGCTCACTGTAATCCCAGCACCTTGGGAGCCAAGGCGGGTGGATCACCTGAGGTCAGGAGTTCGAGACCAGCCTGGCCGATATGGTGAAACCCGTGTCTATCAAAAATACAAAATTAGCAGTGTGTGGTGGGCTGAGGCAGAATTGCTACTTGGGAGGTTGAGGCAGAACTGCTGGAACCCGGGAGGTGGAGGAGGTTGCAGTGAGTAGAGATCATGTAATTGCTCTCTCAAGCCCAAGTCAACAACAGCGAGACTCCATTTCAAACAAAAAAGAAATGGTTAAGATGGTAACTTTCATATTATGTATTTTTACCACAATAAAAAAGATTAAATTATGAAATTCACATGAAATATCTTCACCAGTGCCTCACACATGGTAATGCCTCAATGCTTGTTAGCTGGCATTATTTATACCAGTGGCTAATGTAGATGCCAGGCAGACCAGTGTCTTTGAGTTAACCTTTCAATGCCCACAGGATAACCATTTATCTTTAATATTTAGAAATAAAATAGTGGTCCTGAGTTCTTGTACAAACACTGGCTACTTGTTTCTTTAACATCCTAGAATACCTTAAATGTAAGTAGTATGGACTTGCAGATACTTCCATGGATTTGCCATTCTACAGGTTGATTTCAAGGCCCAGCTGATTCCAGCTGGATCTTATCACCCTTCTGTCCTCTGTTAGCATGTCTTATCATCAGCACACCACCACCAACCGTAACAAAAACTCTCAGGATGGCTCTAGCCTATCCAAAATTTACAATCATCCCTAGCTTTACTGTTGGTTTACAGCCTTGCTTTTCAGTACTGCCAGACATAAGCTTTACCAAGTCTGTATAACCTCGACAAAAAAGAAGCAAACAGCTATTGAGTTTAATAGTCACTATACCCTCTTGAACTCCAGAACATAAACGAATTTTCCATAAGCAAATTGTACTAAAATTTGTTTTTAAATGGGGTTGGGGGATGTCTCCTGCCACATGAGTTGTCTTACAAGGTGTGGGTCTGAAACTTAAGCTAAGTAATAGAACTTTAGCACTATACATTTGTCCTGCCTTATATCCATTAATTATGCACCAATGTCACAGGGTGGAAAGGAATACCAAAACTAAAAGGTGTTAGGAATCCAGAGCAACTTTTTTTCTTTTCAAAAGTTTCTTTTATTCTTCAATCACATGTTAAATATATGGAGACTAAGTTAAAATTACTCGCTAATGTCTATCCTCTTTTATTCATACAACTTTCAACAATCATTACTTGTGAATATCACCTTATGAATCCTCATAATCAATTGGTTTTAAAAAGCTAGATTAAAAAAAAACCCACTCTTGTTGTAATGTTATTTTTAAAACTGTGGGCAGGGACCCCATAGCAATTTGCGATTCCTGTATTATTTTAGAAGGATTTTTTCTATACTACCTCGGACTTAAAATTTAAATTTTTTTTTTCCCTTGAGATACAAAATCAAGTTCAATATAATAAATGACGGTCTGTGTTGTTGATTGAGACCATAGCATGAAAGCAAGAGAATTGCCTTGCACTTTTTCATAATGGATGACTCAAGAAAAGCCAAAGTCCAACCTACATAAAACTTGCTCTGCTTTGATTTGCTTGAACAAGAAGTTCCAATTGGAAAGCATTTGCTAGGAGGATGAGAACATCTGGATTCTGTGATGGTAGAGTAGAAACAGATGGTGGCTTTGTGGAAGAGGGCTGTGACTTTTCTGCTGAAAACTGCATAGCCCATGGTTTTTCTCTTGTTTTTCTAATAAACAAAGCCTGTCTCCATCTAATTAGCTTCAAAAAATAATTTACAGTTCCAGAGCTCTCAAAAGAATTGAACATTTGTATAATGGGATGCTTATATCAAAATGATGAATGTCAATGAAAATACCAATAAAGATTATATCATTGACTTTAAGCAGAAATATTTCATTGAATTTTAAATGCAGGATAGAATTTAATTTACTGTTCACAACCTCTCCTCTCCACCCTCCATGAAATAAAAGGCAAATGCTACAACATAGCTTATGTATATGTAAACTTTGGAGTTGGACTGCCTGGGTTCAAATCTTGGTTCAAACATTCCTTAACTTGGGCAAAAAATTATTTAACTTCTTTGTACCTCACTTTCTTTATCTGTAAATGAGAATAATACCTTATAGAGTGGATGTGAGAATTGAGTGAGTTAATTTAATACATGTAAGACTTAAGACAATGTCAGCATATAGTAGGCACTCAATAAATGTCACTTATTTTTATCTTATAATCTTGCAGCAGACCTTTTATAGGCTGCTCAATTAGAAATTATGAACTTGTGGCTGGACGCAGTGGCTCATGCCTGTAATCTCAGCATTTTGGGAGGCCAAGACAAGTGGACCACTTGAGGCCAGGAGTTCAAGACCAGCCTGGCCAACATGGTGAAACCATGTCTCTACTAAAAATACAAAAATTAGCTGGGCCTTGTGGCAGGCGCCTGTAATCCCAGCTACTTGGGAGGCTGAGGCATGATAATTGGAATGCAGAGGTGGAGGTTACAGTGAGCCAAGATCATGCCACTGCACTCCAGCCTGGGCAACAGAGTGAAACTCTGTCTCAAAAAAAAAAGAAGGAAAGGAAAGAAAGAAATTATGGACCGGGTGCAGTGGCACACGCCTGTAATCCAGCACTCTGAGAGGCCAAGGCGGGCGGATCACTAGGTGAGGAGATCAAGACCATCCTGGCAAGCACGGTGAAACCCCGCCTCTACTAAAAATCCAAAAAAATTAGCTGGGCGTGGTGGGGCACCTGTAGTCCCAGCTACTAAGGAGGCTGAGGCAGGAGAATGGCGTGAAACCGGGAGGCGGAGGTTGCAGTGAGCAGAGATCGTGCCACTGCAGCCTGGGAGACAGAGCGAGACTCTGTCTCAAAAAAAAAAGAAAAAGAAATTATGAACTTGCTCCCTTCCTCTCCCCTCCTTTCCTTTCACTCTCTTTTTTTGAGAGGGTCTCATTCTGTCACCCAGGCTGGAGTTAGTGCAGTGGCACGATCACAGCTCACAACAGCCTCGCCTCCCGGCTCAGGCAATCCTCCCAACTCAGCCCCTGAGTAGCTGGGACTACAGGCACACCCACCATGCCCAGCTAATTTTTGTGTTTTTGTAGCAACAAGATCTCACCGTGTTGCCTAGGCTGGCCTCAAGCGAGATGCCTGCCTCAGCCTCCCCAAGTGCTGGGATTACAGGCGACCTTCTTTCAGTGCTCAATACAGAAAATCATGTGTTACCTCGTGGAGCAATGAATAGAACAGGGAGCCGAGATCAGGAGATGGATGAGTCCCTGCTCTGCCTCAGTGAATCTTGGGTACCCTTGAGTAAGTTCTTACTCTTGAGCCTCCCACAGTTGTGCAAATTGTGTGAAGTGCCATACATCTACACACCTAGGCTGGTACATAGAATGCAAAATCAACAATTTTTTTTTTTTATTTTATTTTTAATTTTTTCAGACGGAGTCTTGCTGTTGTCAGCCCAGGCTGGAGTGCAGTGGTGAGCTCTCGCTCACTGCAACCTCCGCCTCCCGGGTTCCAGTATTCTCCTGCCTCAGCCTCCTGAGTAGCTGAGATTACAGGCGCCCAGCACCATGCCTGGCTAATTTTTTTTTGTTTTTGTTTTGGTTTTGTTTGTTTGTTTGTTTGTTTGTTTTTTCTGAAGCGGAGTCTCGCTCTGTCTCCCAGGCTGGAGTGCAGTGGCGCGATCTCGGCTCACTGCAGTCCGCCTCCCGGTTCACGCCATTCTCCTGCCTCAGGCTCCCGAGTAGCTGTGCCCGCCACCCCGCCTGCCAGTTTTTTTTTTTTTTTTTTTTTTTTTCATTTTTTAGTACACACGGGTTTCACCGTGTTAGCCAGGATGGTCGCCATCTCCTGACCTCGTGCCCGCCCGCCTCAGCCTCTTAAAGTGCTGGGATTACAGGCGTGAGCTGCGTGTAATTACAGGCAGACCACGCCGGGCCTACAATTCTTAATGAAAATAACGCCTATCTCTGTAAGGGGCCCTGGACAATTACTCATCATGAGCCCTTCTTTTAAGTCTTTCACAGATCGTAGTAGTAAACAAATCTTTAAGACAAATTAGATAAAGAAACATGCCCATCAACTCTGAAAGCTTGGTTAAACCAATTTTGAAGACTAAATTGTAACTTCAGACCAGTTTGCCATCCAAAGGTTTCTCTTTCTAGTTTCAATTTTCCTCTAAACCAGGAAGAAGTTTCAGGAGATTTACAGGTTATGTAAATGAGTAAAGATAATAGGAGTGTTAGAAACTCTGGAAAACTGGATTGTATTGGCCCCGTCAAAAATAATTCAAAATAAAATATTTTGTCCAAAATTCACCTGTGGGCCTGAGTCAGTGCTCAGGTAACCAGGCATCAGCCTTTGTTTTTCAAAAGTTAGTATAGCTGAATGAAGTTTACATTAACTGGTATCCACAGCTGTTTTATGCAGCTCTTTGCTCAACTTCTCTTACTAAATTCCTAGATGTTTATTCAGAATTGCCTCTCTCCTGCTTCATCATCTCACAACCATACTAACAGCATACATAGCTGGCTGTCAGCAGAAAGGTACCATTAAGGGATATGGCTAGCTGCTCTTAGGAACTCTTTAAAGCTACAGAGGAACTGCAGTCACGCAACATTCATCCAACAGGTATTTACAGAGCACCTACTCTGAGCATTACAAAATATCACAAAGGCATCTAGGGCAGGTTTTTCCATTTGTCCACCCCTATTTTACCAAAAGGATTTGACTTAGCACATCAAGGCATTAGTTTCCTTTCTCAGTCCTTGGATAAACTGGTGCCTTTCATTTACCAGGAGAAAACATCTTTCCTTGTTATTTATAACTAAAATCACAGCAAATCTACTTCTCATCTTGTGTTTCTGAAATTGCTATGAAGGTATTCTGAACACTATACAAGACAGTTCAGCCGATACATATGGAGTGCAGGTACTCTACTCAACCATATGTGGAGAGTCAAACGGCCTTTGGCCCTTACGGAGTTTAGGATCTAAAATGACCACTTACGGCCAGGTGTGGTGGCTCATGCCTATAATTCCAGGACTTTGGAAGGCTGAGGCAGGATTGCTTGAGTCCAGGAGTTGTCACCAGCCCGGACAACATAGTGAGATTTCATTGCTACCCAGACATGGTGGCGCATGCCTGTAGTCAGGGGGCTGAGGCAGGAGGACTGCGTGAGCCCAGTAGTTCAAGGTTGCAGTGAGCTATGGTCAAACCACTACTCCAGGATGGATGACAGTGTGAGACCCTGCCTCTAAAAATATACAAATGAAAATAATAAAATGACTGCCTACAACTCCTCACACATTAAATGAATATACAAAATTATAATTGCACAAAATACACAGAGCTTATTTTAGGATGGTAAAGCTTATAAATTGGTTGCCAAAACAGAGTATGGCTGATGCTTTAGTTCCACTTTTCTGTTTAATCTCAGAACTCAGGTTATTCCTCTCCTCATTTTAGTTAAGGAAACTGAAGCCTGAAGGATTAAATGCCTCACAAAGTCCATAGAGGTCAAGAGACAATAACTGGCTTCTTGGTGGGTGACAAGCCACACTCTGCCACCACACTTAGATGGCATCTCCTTTCTGCACTGAATAGCAACCGCCCAATCCTGGACCACCGAGAAAGTATCTTAGGAACATTTTAAATGAGAATTTCATGTTAAATGTGAGGTGATAATGAAGAGTAGTATTTTTATTGTTCAACTTAATATACTGGAATAAACATTCTGTGCCAAGAAAAAAGTTCAAAAAGATGGTTAGAATGAAGTTTATTCCCTCCTGGAGCTCACAGATGCTTGAGGAAGATAGACATATGAAAAGCAATTCCTGCCAATGCAATCAGTGCTGTAAATGAAGTACTTGTAGGAGAGGACGAGAGGAATCTTCTGTTTCTGCCTGGGATATCAGGGAAGACCTGAGTAGGAGCTCACCAGATAGACAAAGCATGGAAGAGCATCTGCATTGGGAACAGCATGTACAAAGTACACTGGGAACAGCATGTACAAAGGACAAGAAGGAGTGTGGCTTCTTTAAAGAATTATAAGTAATCCATACCATATGCAGAATATTTAGTCAGGGTAGAAGATGTGACAGATCTTGAAGGGCCTTCCATACTGTGCCAAGAAGTTTGGATGATTTCTGCAGACAGCTGAGAATCACAAAAGGGGACTTTTAAGGGGAGAAGCATGAGCAGTTTGGCTTTTAAATGAATGCTCTGGCTGCCACGTGTGGGATGAATTAGAGGAAGGCAAGACAGAGGCAAGGGAATTTTAGAAAGTGAGTGAAACAGGACAAGCTAGAAATGATAAGATGGTGCAGTGGGCAGAGAGCAGCCAGATAACAGGCAGCTTGGTGTCCTACTGCTTCAGAATGCTGATGAGAGGAAGGAGTTCAAGGTGACTCTTCAGTTTCTGACTTGGGGAATCAGTTGTGTGTTGGTTCTTAACCTAAATACAGAGCAGTCTGGGGAGAAAAAACTGTGTTGTGATTTAAGACGGGAGGGGCCATTTCAATGATGGGAAGAGCACATTCAAGAGCTGGAAATATATGCTTGAGAATTTTCACCTTGTGGATGGTATTCAAATCCCCGAGTATAGAGAAGCTTGTCTGGAAAAGCGTAGAATAGGAAGAGAAAGATAACAAGGACAACACCAGAATGGCCAATATTTAAGAGTAACAAGAAAAGAAGCTGGCAAAGGGAAATAAGAAAGTGGTATGAAAACGAGGAAACCCAAGAGAGAGTGTGGTCATGGAAGTACACAGAAGCAAGTGTCAAGTGTCCCTGCGAAGTCAAGGAGGACATGGAAAAGGACACAATGAATGTGGAGATAAGAAAATGCATTTATTTGTTCAAGTCAGTGAATATGCATGAAGCACCCATTAGGTGCATCTCCTATTCAAGGCACTGGGAATAAAGCAGTGAACAAAATAGGAAATAAAAATCCTGGCCAGGCATGGTGGCTCATGCCTGTAATCCCAGCACTTTGGGAGGCCGAGGTGGGCAGATCACGAGTTCAAGAGATTGAGACCATGCTGGCTAACACGGTGAACACACGTCTCTACTAAAAATACAAAAAATTAGCCGGGCGTGGTGGTGGGCGCCTGTAGTCCCAGCTACACAGGAGGCTGAGGCAGGAGAATGGCATGAACCTGGGTGGCGGAGCTTGCAGTGAGCCTAGATCATGCCACTGCACTCCAGCCTGGGTGACAGAGTGAGACTCTGTGTCAAAAAAAAAAAAAAGGAAAATCCCTGCCTTCTAGGATTACCTTCTAGCAGGGAACACAGACAATAAGCAAATAAATATGTGAAGATTTAATGTATTGAGTAAGTGCTCTGAAAAAATAAATCAGGTAAGGAGGATATGGAATTGGGGTTGGGAGAGATATGAATCCAATGTTTTAGAGTGATGAAAAGTTTCAGTGAGCAAGTGCAAAGGCTTTGAAATTAAACTGATTTTTCTGGAATGTGTTTCAATCTAGGGAAACCAAAAGCTAGACTGCAATTAATTGAAGAGTAAATGGAAAAGGAAGGAAATTGCTAATAAAAGAGGAGCAATGGAGTAAATAACTTCTCCAAGAAGCTTGATGCTAAAGGGAAAGCATGAGTTCCTAAACACAGGTAGAAGAGGTAAAGAAAAAGTAGTAAAAAACGGCTTAGAAACAGATAGGTGTGTAGGTTGGAGGATAGAAAGCCAGGCTGTCAAGTTGCACAGTCTCTCAGGGGCCATCTTTCACCCTGGTCTGTGAGAATGTTGCTCCCTAGAGTTGTGAAACAGATGTTACCAACTCACCCCCTACACTAACTCCATCTTTGCTATAAATTGGAAAGAAAGAACATCTGTTCTCAATAGAGCAAGTACAGGCATATCATAGTGGTTTTGACTGGTTGAGATACAGACAATAAACAAAACGTATGTAGAATTTATCAAAAGAGCTAATGTCACAGTGGAAAGGGAAGTTGAATCTAGGAACAAACAAAATATTGGCCCCATAGCATTGGAAGCTCAGAGGATGCTGGACCACTCATGGGGCCCTTTACTTACACGGTCTCATTTAGTGTTATCAAGAGTCCTGCAAGAAGATATTACTTTTTTGTAAATGACAAAACTGAAGTCCACAGTGGTGAAGTAACACGCACAAACTCATGTAGCTGGGAAGTGATAGAGCCAAGGTTCCAAAGACAATGAACTTTCCCCTGTAGCATACGGCTTGACATACAAAAAAGAATAGGATATATGCTCCCTGCTCTCAGAGCTTACACACTATTGGGGGGAAAAGATATATAAATAACTGTAAAACAGTGAGATGAATGGGAAACTGGTTTATGAGCCAAGTACTATGGGAATATAGGCTTGTAAATCCATTCTCTCAGGCAGCTGTATATTTACCGTAGACAGGGAAGGAGAATAAGAACAACAAAGGTAAGATAGTAATACATTTCCATGATGATACAATGAATATCCTTCATTGCCATCTTATTTTTAAATAGGTATTCATAATTTACCATTTAGAACAAACAAGTTCTTAAGTTCATGAGGTTATTATGACCCTTATTTGCAGATATTTTAAGTAGAAAGAGAGTTTAAGATTCATGCATTTCAAGTAAGGTGCTTCAAGATTCCAGTATTGTTATATTCTGTGTAAGGAATCGAGGGAAATAAGAATATAAATATAAACGTATAAATATATAGCTTATTTTTGCATAAATATATACTGGAAGGTCAAATAAACCACCTCTGGGGTAGGAGTTTGGGGAATGGGGTAAAAGAGATAGGAATGGAAGCAAAACTTTTCTGAATATATATTTTTATAGACATTTTCTTTTTCTTTTTTTTTTTTTTTTTTTGAGACGGAGTCTCACTCTGTCGCCCAGGCTGGAGTGCAGTGGCCGGATCTCAGCTCACTGCAAGCTCCGCCTCCCGGGTTCCTGCCATTCTCCTGCCTCAGCCTCCCGAGTAGCTGGGACTACAGGCGCCCGCCACCTCTCCCGGCTAGTTTTTTGTATTTTTTAGTAAAGACGGGGTTTCACTGTGTTAGCCAGGATAGTCTCAATCTCCTGACCTCGTGATCCGCCCGTCTCGGCCTCCCAAAGTGCTCGGATTACAGGCTTGAGCCACCCGGCCCGGCCGACATTTTCTTTTTAATCCATGTAACTATTTTACATATTTAAAGAAAAAGCAATGCCGGGCATGGTGGCTCACGCCTGTAATTCCAGCACTTTGGGAGGCCGAGGCAGGTGGATCACAGGGTCAGGAGTTCGAGATCAGCCTGGCCAACATAGTGAAACCCCATCTCTACTAAAAATACAAAAAATTAGCTGGGCGTGGTGGCACATGCCTGTAATCCTAGCTACTCGGGAGACTGAGGCAGGAGAACCTCTTGAACCTGGGAGGCAGAGGTTGAAGTGAGCGAATATCACGCCATTGCACTCCAGCCTGGGTTACAGTGCCAGACTCCATGTCAAAAGAAAAGAAAAGAAAAGAAAAGAAAAGAAAAGAAAAGAAAAGAAAAGAAAAGTCAAGCAAACACTAAAATTAAAAACAGACTGAAATGAATTACCCAAATTCTATATTGAATTGGTAATATAGCCACACAGAGACAAGAATTTTGAATGAATTTTGAATACTGTATAAGATATACATCTTACCACTGTATATTCTAAGGACAAAAAGAATTTCAACGACATATAGAACTTCATACCGTATCTTATTTTTAGTAGTAAATATAGCACTTTGATTTTGTGGCTATTTTGTGTATTTTTAGGAGAAAGCAAATATTTTGATATTATTAGAAACCAAGGTGATCAGTATGAGAAAAAGTGTTCAAATATCAAATTATAGAAGCTAATATATAAAGTTAAAATCTGACTTGATCTGTGCATGAAAAACACAATCAACAGAGTTAAAAGGC
>JAKFHT010001415.1:0-30100 GCA_023783455.1 Erythrocebus patas | reverse complement strand
GTCTGGTCTGGCTTGAGCCGGTTTGAGCCGGTCTGTTACTGTTTGAGCCGGTCTGTTCCTGTTTGAGCGGTCTGGCCTGGATTGATCCGGTTTGAGCCGGTCCGTCATGTTTTAGTCCGGTTTGAGCCAGTCAAAACCGGTTTCAGCCGGTCTGGTTCGGTTTGAGCCGGTCTGGTCCGGTTTGAGCCTGTCAAAACCGATTGAAACCGGTCTGGGCCGGTTTGAGTCCGTTTCAGCCGGTCAAAACCGGTTTGAGCCGGTCTGGCCTGGTTTGATCTGGTCAAAACCCGTATGAGACCGGTTTGAGCCGGTGAAAACCGGTTTGAGATGTTCTGGTCCGGTTTGAGCCGGTTTGAGCCGTTCTGGTCTGGTGTGAGCCGGTTTGAGCTGGTCTGTTCCTGTTTGAGCCTGTCTGTTCCTGTTTGAGTCCGGTTTGAGCTGGTCAAAACCGTTTTGAGCTGGTCTAGTCCGGTTTGAGTCCGGTTTGAGCCAGTCAAAATCGATTGGAGAGGGTCTGGCCTGGTTTGATCTGGTCAAAACCCGTATGAGTACGGTTTGAGCCGGTGAAAACCGGTTTGAGATGTTCTGGTCCGGTTTGAGCCAGTTTGAGCCGGTCTGGTCTGGCTTGAGCGGTTTGAGCCGGTCTGTTACTGTTTGAGCCTGTCTGTTCCTGTTTGAGTCCAGTTTGAGCCATTCAAAACCGGTGTGAGCCGGTCTAGTCCGGTTTGAGTCCGGTTTCAGCCGGTCAAAACCGGTTTGAGCCTGTTTGTTCCGGTTTGAGTCCTTTTTGAGCCAGTCAAAACAGGTTTGAGCCGGTCTGGTCCTGTTTGAGTCGGTTTGAGCCGGTGAAAACCGGTTTGAGCCGGTCTGGCCTGGTTTGAGTCCGTTTGAGCAGGTCAAAACCGTTTTGAGCTGGTCTGGTCCGATAAATATGGTCAAAACCGGTTTGAGTCTGTTTGAGCCGGTCAAAACCGGTTTGAGCCGGTCTGGTCGGGTTTGAGTCCAGTTTGAGCCGGTCAAAACCGGTTTGAGCAGGTCTGGCCTGGTTTGATCTGGTCAAAACCCGTATGAGACCGGTTTGAGCCGGTGAAAACCGGTTTGAGATGTTCTGGTCCGTTTGAGCCGGTTTGAGCCATTCTGGTCTGGTGTGAGCCGGTTTGAGCTGGTCTGTTCCTGTTTGAGCCGGTCTGGTCCGGTTTGAGCGGTTTGAGCGGTTTGAGCCGGTCAAAACCAGTTTGAGTTGGTCTAGTCCGGTTTGAGTCCGGTTTGAGCCAGTCAAAATCGATTGAGACGGTCTGGCCTGCTTTGATCTGGTCAAAACCCGTATGAGTACGGTTTGAAGCGGTGAAAGCCGGTTTGAGATGTTCTGGTCAGGTTTGAGGCAGTTTGAGCCGGTCTGGTCTGGCTTGAGCCGGTTTGAGCCGGTCTGTTACCGTTTGAGCCGGTCTGGTCCTGTTTGAGTCCAGTTTGAGCCATTCAAAACCGGTGTGAGCCGGTCTAGTCCGGTTTGAGTCAGGTTTCAGGCGGTCAAAACCGGTTTGAGCCTGTTTGTTCCGGTTTGAGTCCTTTTTGAGCCAGTCAAAACAGGTTTGAGCCGGTCTGGTCCAGTTTGAGTCCGGTTTGAGCCGGTCAAAACCGGTTTGAGCCAGTCTGGCCTGGTTTGAGTCCGGTTTCAGCAGGTCAAAACCGTTTTGAGCTGATCTGGTCCGGAAAAATATGGTCAAAACCGGTTTGAGCCGGTTTGAGTCCGGTTTGAGCTGGTCAAAACCGGTTTGAGCCGGTCTGGCCTCGATTGATCCAGTTTGAGCCGGTCCAGTCATGTTTTAGTCCCGTTTGAGCCAGTCAAAACCGGTTTCAGCCGTTCTGGTTCGGTTTGAGCCGGTCTTGTCCGGTTTGAGCCTGTCAAAACCGATTGAAACCGGTCTGGGCCGGTTTGAGTCCGGTTTCAGCCGGTCAAAACCGGTTTGAGCCGGTCTGGCCTGGTTTGAGTCCGGTTTGAGCAGGACGAAACCGTTTTGAGCTGGTCTGGTCTGGATAAATATGGTCAAAACCGGTTTGAGCCGGTCTGGTCTGGTTTGAGTCCAGTTTGAGCCGGTCAAAATTGGTTTGAGCTGGTCTGGCCTGGTTTGATTTGGTCAAAACCCGGTTGAGTCCGGTTTGAGCTGGTCACAACCGGTTTGAGCCGGTCTGGCCTGGATTGATCCTGTTTGAGCTGGTCCGGTCATGTTTTAGTCCGGTTTGAGCCGGTCAAAACCGGTTTGAGCCGGTCTGGTCGGGTTTGAGTCCAGTTTGAGCCGGTCTGGTCTGGTTTGAGCCTGTCAAAACCGATTGAAACAGGTCTGGGCCGGTTTGAGTCCGTTTCAGCCGGTCAAAACCGGTTTGAGCCGTCTGGCCTGGTTTGATCTGGTCAAAACCCGTATGAGACGGTTTGAGCCGGTGAAAACCGGTTTGAGATGTTCTGGTCCGGTTTGAGCCGGTTTGAGCCGTTCTGGTCTGGTGTGAGCCGGTTTGAGCTGGTCTGTTCCTGTTTGAGCCTGTCTGTTCCTGTTTGAGTCCGGTTTGAGCTGTTCAAAACCGGTTTGAGCCGGTCTAGTCCGGTTTGAGTCCTGTTTGAGCCAGTCAAAATCGATTGAGAGGGTCTGGCCTGGTTTGATCTGGTCAAAACCCGTATGAGTACGGTTTGAGCCGGTGAAAACCGGTTTGAGATGTTCTGGTCAGGTTTGAGGCAGTTTGAGCCGGTCTGGTCTGGCTTGAGCCGGTTTGAGCCGGTCTGTTACTGTTTGAGCCGGTCTGTTCCTGTTTGAGTCCAGTTTGAGCCATTCAAAACCGGTGTGAGCCGGTCTAGTCCGGTTTGAGTCGGTTTGAGCCGTCAAAACCGGTTTGAGCCTGTTTGTTCCGGTTTGAGTCGTTTTGAGCCAGTCAACACAGGTTTGAGCCGGTCTGGTCCGGTTTGAGTCGGTTTGAGCCGGTCAAAACCAGTTTGAGCCGGTCTGGTCAGGTTTGAGTCCGGTTTGAGCAGGTCAAAACCGTTTTGAGCTGGTCTGGTCCGGATAAATATGGTCAAAACCGGTTTGAGTCTCTTTGAGCCGGTCAAAACCGGTTTGAGCCGGTCTGGTCGGGTTTGAGTCCAGTTTGAGCCGGTCAAAATTGGTTTGAGCCGGTCTGGCCTGGTTTGATTTGGTCAAAACCGTTTGAGTCCGTTTGAGCCGGTTTGAGCTGCTCAAAACCGGTTTGAGCCGGTCTGGCCTGGTTTGAGTCCGGTTTGAGCCGGTCCGTCATGTTTTAGTCCGGTTTGAGCCAGTCAAAACCGGTTTCAGCCGGTCTGGTTCGGTTTGAGCCGGTCTGGTCCGGTTTGAGCCTGTCAAAACCGTTTGAGCTGGTCAAAACCGTTTGAAACCGATCTGGGCCGGTTTGAGTCCGGTTTCAGCCGGTCAAAACCGGTTTGAGCCGGTCTGGCCTGGTTTGATCTGGTCAAAACCCGTATGAGACCGGTTTGAGCCGGTGAAAACCGGTTTGAGATGTTCTGGTCCGGTTTGAGCCGGTTTGAGCCGTTCTGGTCTGGTGTGAGTCGGTTTGAGCTGGTCTGTTCCTGTTTGAGCTGTCTGTTCCTGTTTGAGTCTGGTTTGAGCCGGTCAAAACCGGTTTGAGCCGGTCTAGTCCGGTTTGAGTCCGTTTGAGCCAGTCAAAATCGATTGAGACGGTCTGGCCTGGTTTGATCTGGTCAAAACCCGTATGAGTACGGTTTGAGGCGGTGAAAGCCGGTTTGAGATGTTCTGGTCAGGTTTGAGGCAGTTTGAGCCGGTCTGGTCTGGCTTGAGCCGGTTTGAGCCGGTCTGTTACTGTTTGAGCCGGTCTGTTCCTGTTTGAGTCCGGTTTGAGCTGTTCAAAACCGGTTTGAGCGGTCTAGTCCGGTTTGAGTCAGGTTTCAGCCGGTCAAAACCGGTTTGAGCCTGTTTGTTCGGTTTGAGTCCGGTTTGAGCCGGTCAAAACCGGTTTGAGCCGGTCTAGTCCGGTTTGAGTCCAGTTTGAGCCGGTCAAAACCGGTTTGAGCGGTCTGGTCCGGTTTGAGCGGTCTGGCCTGGTTTGATCTGGTCAAAACCGTTTGAGTCCGGTTTGAGCGGTCTGGTCGGTTTGAGCCGTCAAAACCGGTTTGAGCCGGTCTGGTCCGTTTGAGTCCGTTTGAGCCGGTCTGGTCTGGTTTGAGTCCGGTTTGAGCAGGTCAAAACCGTTTGAGCCGGTCTGGTCGGTTTGAGCCTGTTTGTTCGGTTTGAGTCCGGTTTGAGCAGGTCAAAACCGTTTGAGCCGGTCAAAACCGTTTGAGTCCGGTTTGAGTCCGGTTTCAGCCGGTCAAAACCGTTTGAGCCGGTCTGGCCTGGTTTGATCTGGTCAAAACCCGTATGAGACGGTTTGAGCGGTGAAAGCCGGTTTGAGATGTTCTGGTCCGGTTTGAGCGGTTTGAGCCGTTCTGGTCTGGTGTGAGCCGGTTTGAGCTGGTCTGTTCCTGTTTGAGCCTGTCTGTTCCTGTTTGAGTCGGTTTGAGCCGTTCAAAACCGGTTTGAGCCGGTCTAGTCCGGTTTGAGTCCGTTTGAGCCAGTCAAAACCGGTTTGAGCGGTCTGGCCTGGTTTGATCTGGTCAAAACCCGTATGAGACCGGTTTGAGCCGGTGAAAACCGGTTTGAGATGTTCTGGTCGGTTTGAGCGGTCTGTTCCTGTTTGAGTCCGGTTTGAGCTGGTCAAAACCGTTTGAGCCGGTCTAGTCCGGTTTGAGTCCGTTTGAGCCAGTCAAAATCGATTGAGACGGTCTGGCCTGGTTTGATCTGGTCAAAACCGTTTGAGTCCGGTTTGAGCCGGTGAAAGCCGGTTTGAGATGTTCTGGTCGGTTTGAGCAGTTTGAGCCGGTCTGGTCTGGCTTGAGCCGGTTTGAGCCGGTCCGGTCATGTTTTAGTCGGTTTGAGCCTGTTTGTTCCGGTTTGAGTCCTGTTTGAGCCTGTCAAAACCGTTTGAGTCCGGTTTGAGCCGGTCTGGTCCGGTTTGAGTCCTGTTTGAGCCTGTCAAAACCGTTTGAGTCCGGTTTGAGCAGTCTGGCCTGGTTTGATCTGGTCAAAACCGTTTGAGTCCGGTTTGAGCTGGTCAAAACCGGTTTGAGCGGTCTGGCCTGGATTGATCCGGTTTGAGCCGGTCTGGTCTGGTTTGAGTCCGGTTTGAGCCAGTCAAAACCGGTTTGAGCCGGTCTAGTCGGTTTGAGCTGGTCTGGTCCGGTTTGAGCCAGTTTGAGCCGGTCAAAACCGTTTGAAACCGGTCTGGGCCGGTTTGAGTCCGTTTGAGCCGGTCAAAACCGGTTTGAGCCGGTCTGGCCTGGTTTGATTTGGTCAAAACCGTTTGAGTCCGGTTTGAGCGGTGAAAACCGGTTTGAGATGTTCTGGTCGGTTTGAGCCGTCAAAACCGGTTTGAGTCTGTTTGAGCCGGTCAAAACCGGTTTGAGCCGGTCTAGTCCGTTTGAGCTGGTCTGGTCCGGTTTGAGTCCGGTTTGAGCCTGTCAAAACCGGTTTGAAACCGGTCTGGGCCGGTTTGAGTCCGTTTCAGCCAGTCAAAACCGGTTTGAGCGGTCTGGCCTGGTTTGATCTGGTCAAAACCCGTATGAGACCGGTTTGAGCCGTGAAACCGGTTTGAGATGTTCTGGTCCGGTTTGAGTCTGGTTTGAGCCGGTCAAAACCGGTTTGAGCCGGTCTAGTCCGGTTTGAGTCCAGTTTGAGCCAGTCAAAATCGGTTTGAGCCGGTCTGGCCTGGTTTGATCTGGTCAAAACCCGTATGAGTACGGTTTGAGCCGGTGAAAACCGGTTTGAGATGTTCTGGTCCGGTTTGAGCAGTTTGAGCCGGTCTGGTCTGGTTTGAGCCGGTTTGAGCCGGTCTGTTACTGTTTGAGCCGGTCTGTTCCTGTTTGAGTCCAGTTTGAGCCATTCAAAACCGGTGTGAGCCGGTCTAGTCCGGTTTGAGTCCGTTTGAGCTGGTCAAAACCGTTTGAGCCGGTTTGAGTCCTGTTTGAGCCTGTCTGGCCTGGTTTGATCTGGTCAAAACCCGTATGAGACCGGTTTGAGCCGGTGAAAACCGGTTTGAGCCGGTCTGGTCCGTTTGAGTCCGGTTTGAGCTGGTCAAAACCGTTTGAGCCGGTTTGAGCTGGTCTGTTCCTGTTTGAGCCGGTCAAAATTGGTTTGAGCCGGTTTGAGTCCGTTTGAGCTGTCAAAACCGGTTTGAGCCGGTCTGGTCGGGTTTGAGTCCAGTTTGAGCCGGTCAAAATTGGTTTGAGCCGGTCTGGCCTGGTTTGATTTGGTCAAAACCGTTTGAGTCCGGTTTGAGCTGGTCAAAACCGGTTTGAGCGGTCTGGTCTGGCTTGAGCCGGTTTGAGTCCAGTTTGAGCCGGTCCGGTCATGTTTTAGTCCGGTTTGAGCCAGTCAAAACCGGTTTCAGCCGGTCTGGTTCGGTTTGAGCCGGTTTGAGTCCTGTTTGAGCCTGTCAAAACCGTTTGAGTCTGTTTGAGCCGGTCTAGTCCGGTTTGAGTCCGTTTCAGCCGGTCAAAACCGGTTTGAGCCTGTTTGTTCCGGTTTGAGTCCTGTTTGAGCCAGTCAACACAGGTTTGAGCCGGTTTGAGCTGGTCAAAACCGGTTTGAGATGTTCTGGTCCGTTTGAGCCGGTTTGAGCGGTCTGGTCTGGTTTGAGTCCGGTTTGAGCAGGTCAAAACCGTTTTGAGCTGGTCTGGTCCGGATAAATATGGTCAAAACCGGTTTGAGTCTGTTTGAGCGGTCAAAACCGGTTTGAGCCGGTCTGGTCGGTTTGAGTCCAGTTTGAGCCGGTCAAAATTGGTTTGAGCCGGTCTGGCCTGGTTTGATTTGGTCAAAACCGTTTGAGTCCGGTTTGAGCTGGTCAAAACCGGTTTGAGCGGTCTGGCCTGGATTGATCCGGTTTGAGCCGGTCCGTCATGTTTTAGTCCGGTTTGAGCCAGTCAAAACCGGTTTCAGCCGGTCTGGTTCGGTTTGAGCCGGTCTGGTCCGGTTTGAGCCTGTCAAAACCGGTTTGAGCGGTGAAAACCGGTTTGAGCCGGTCTGGTCGGGTTTGAGTCCGTTTCAGCCGGTCAAAACCGGTTTGAGCCGGTCTGGCCTGGTTTGATCTGGTCAAAACCCGTATGAGACCGGTTTGAGCCGGTGAAAACCGGTTTGAGATGTTCTGGTCCGGTTTGAGCCGGTTTGAGCCGTTCTGGTCTGGTGTGAGTCGGTTTGAGCTGGTCTGTTCCTGTTTGAGCTGTCTGTTCCTGTTTGAGTCCGGTTTGAGCTGTCAAAACCGGTTTGAGCCGGTCTAGTCCGGTTTGAGTCCGGTTTGAGCCAGTCAAAATCGATTGAGACGGTCTGGCCTGGTTTGATCTGGTCAAAACCGGTTTGAGCAGTCTGGCCTGGTTTGATCTGGTCAAAACCCGTATGAGACGGTTTGAGCCGGTCTGGTCTGGTTTGAGTCCGTTTGAGCTGGTCTGTTCCTGTTTGAGCGGTCTGGTCCGGTTTGAGCAGTCTGGCCTGGTTTGATCTGGTCAAAACCGTTTGAGTCCGTTTGAGCCGGTCTAGTCCGTTTGAGTCCGGTTTGAGTCCTGTTTGAGCCAGTCAAAATCGATTGGAGAGGGTCTGGCCTGGTTTGATCTGGTCAAAACCCGTATGAGTACGGTTTGAGCCGGTGAAAACCGGTTTGAGATGTTCTGGTCAGGTTTGAGGCAGTTTGAGCCGGTCTGGTCTGGCTTGAGCCGGTTTGAGCCGGTCTGTTACTGTTTGAGCCGGTCTGTTCCTGTTTGAGTCCAGTTTGAGCCATTCAAAACCGGTGTGAGCCGGTCTAGTCCGGTTTGAGTCCGGTTTCAGCTGGTCAAAACCGGTTTGAGCCTGTTTGTTCCGGTTTGAGTCGTTTTTGAGCCAGTCAACACAGGTTTGAGCCGGTCTGGTGCCGTTTGAGTCCGGTTTGAGCCGGTTTGAGCCGGTCAAAACCAGTTTGAGCCGGTCTGGCCTGGTTTGAGTCCGGTTTGAGCAGGTCAAAACCGTTTTGAGCTGGTCTGGTCCGATAAATATGGTCAAAACCGGTTTGAGCCGTCAAAACCGGTTTGAGTCTGTTTGAGCCGGTCAAAACCGGTTTGAGCCGGTCTGGTCGGGTTTGAGTCCAGTTTGAGCCGGTCAAAATTGGTTTGAGCCGGTCTGGCCTGGTTTGATCTGGTCAAAACCGTTTGAGCCGGTCTAGTCCGTTTGAGTCCGGTTTGAGCTGGTCAAAACCGGTTTGAGCCGGTCTGGCCAGGATTGATCCGGTTTGAGCCGGTCCGGTCATGTTTTAGTCCGGTTTGAGCCAGTCAAAACCGGTTTCAGCCGGTCTGGTTCGGTTTGAGCCGGTCTGGTCCGGTTTGAGCCTGTCAAAACCGTTTGAAACCGATCTGGGCCGGTTTGAGTCCGGTTTCAGCCGGTCAAAACCGGTTTGAGCCGGTCTGGCCTGGTTTGATCTGGTCAAAACCCGTATGAGACCGGTTTGAGCCGGTGAAAACCGGTTTGAGATGTTCTGGTCCGGTTTGAGCCGGTTTGAGCCGTTCTGGTCTGGTGTGAGTCGGTTTGAGCTGGTCTGTTCCTGTTTGAGCCGGTCTGTTCCTGTTTGAGTCCGGTTTGAGCCGGTCAAAACCGGTTTGAGCTGATCTAGTCCGGTTTGAGTCCGTTTGAGCCAGTCAAAATCGATTGAGACGGTCTGGCCTGGTTTGATCTGGTCAAAACCCGTATGAGTACGGTTTGAGCCGGTGAAAACCGGTTTGAGATGTTCTGGTCCGGTTTGAGCCAGTTTGAGCCGGTCTGGTCTGGCTTGAGCCGGTTTGAGCCGGTCTGTTACTGTTTGAGCCGGTCTGTTCCTGTTTGAGTCCAGTTTGAGCCATTCAAAACCGGTGTGAGCCGGTCTAGTCCGTTTGAGTCCGGTTTCAGCCGGTCAAAACCGGTTTGAGCCTGTTTGTTCCGGTTTGAGTCCTTTTGAGCCAGTCAAAACAGGTTTGAGCCGGTCTGGTCCGGTTTGAGTCGGTTTGAGCCGTCAAAACCGGTTTGAGCCGGTCTGGTCTGGTTTGAGTCCGGTTTGAGCAGGTCAAAACCGTTTTGAGCTGGTCTGGTCCGATAAATATGGTCAAAACCGGTTTGAGTCTGTTTGAGCCGGTCAAAACCGGTTTGAGCCGGTCTGGTCGGGTTTGAGTCCAGTTTGAGCCGGTCAAAATTGGTTTGAGCCGGTCTGGCCTGGTTTGATTTGGTCAAAACCCGTTTGAGTCCGGTTTGAGCCGGTGAAAACCGGTTTGAGACGGTCTGGCCTGGATTGATCCGGTTTGAGCCGGTCCAGTCATGTTTTAGTCGGTTTGAGCAGGTCAAAACCGTTTGAGCCGGTCTGTTCCTGTTTGAGCCGGTCTGGTCGGTTTGAGTCCGTTTGAGCCTGTCAAAACCGGTTTGAGCCATTCAAAACCGGTGTGAGCCGGTCTAGTCCGGTTTGAGTCGGTTTGAGCAGTCAAAACCGGTTTGAGCCGGTTTGAGCGGTCTGGTCGGTTTGAGCGGTCTGTTCCTGTTTGAGTCCAGTTTGAGCCGGTCTAGTCCGGTTTGAGTCCGGTTTCAGCGGTCAAAACCGGTTTGAGCCTGTTTGTTCCGGTTTGAGTCCTTTTTGAGCCAGTCAAAACAGGTTTGAGCCGGTCTGGTCCGGTTTGAGTCCGGTTTGAGCCGGTCAAAACCGGTTTGAGCCAGTCTGGCCTGGTTTGAGTCCGGTTTGAGCTGGTCAAAACCGGTTTGAGATGTTCTGGTCCGTTTGAGCCAGTCAAAATCGATTGAGACGGTCTGGCCTGCTTTGATCTGGTCAAAACCCGTTTGAGTCCGGTTTGAGCTGGTCAAAACCGGTTTGAGCCGGTCTGGCCTCGATTGATCCAGTTTGAGCCGGTCTAGTCCGGTTTGAGTCCAGTTTGAGCCGGTCTAGTCCGGTTTGAGTCCGGTTTGAGTCCGGTTTGAGCCGGTCTTGTCCGGTTTGAGCCTGTCAAAACCGTTTGAGCCGGTCTGGTCCGGTTTGAGTCGGTTTGAGCCGTCAAAACCGGTTTGAGCCGGTCTGGCCTGGTTTGAGTCCGGTTTGAGCAGGTCAAAACCGTTTTGAGCTGGTCTGGTCTGGATAAATATGGTCAAAACCGGTTTGAGCCGGTCTGGTCTGGTTTGAGCCTGTTTGTTCGGTTTGAGTCCAGTTTGAGCCGGTCAAAATTGGTTTGAGCCGGTCTGGCCTGGTTTGATTTGGTCAAAACCCGTTTGAGTCCGGTTTGAGCTGGTCAAAACTGGTTTGAGCCGGTCTGGCCTGGATTGATCCGGTTTGAGCCGGTCCGGTCATGTTTTAGTCCGGTTTGAGCCAGTCAAAACCGGTTTGAGCCGGTTTGAGCTGGTCTGTTCCTGTTTGAGCCGGTCTGGTCCGGTTTGAGCCTGTCAAAACCGATTGAAACCGGTCTGGGCCGGTTTGAGTCCGGTTTGAGCCGGTCTAGTCCGGTTTGAGTCCGTTTGAGCCGGTCTGGCCTGGTTTGATCTGGTCAAAACCCGTATGAGACCGGTTTGAGCGGTTTGAGCGGTGAAAACCGGTTTGAGATGTTCTGGTCCGTTTGAGCCGGTTTGAGCCGGTCTGGTCTGGTGTGAGCCGGTTTGAGCTGGTCTGTTCCTGTTTGAGCTGTCTGTTCCTGTTTGAGTCAGTTTGAGCCATTCAAAACGGTTTGAGCCGGTCTGGTCCGGTTTGAGTCCGGTTTGAGCCGGTCAAAAGCGGTTTGAGCCAGTCTGGCCTGGTTTGATCTGGTCAAAACCCGTATGAGTACGGTTTGAGCCGGTGAAAACCGGTTTGACATGTTCTGGTCAGGTTTGAGGCAGTTTGAGCCGGTCTGGTCTGGCTTGAGCCGGTTTGAGCCGGTCTGTTACTGTTTGAGCCGGTCTGTTCCTGTTTGAGTCCAGTTTGAGCCATTCAAAACTGGTGTGAGCCGGTCTAGTCCGGTTTGAGTCCGGTTTCAGCTGGTCAAAACCGGTTTGAGCCTGTTTGTTCCGGTTTGAGTCGTTTTTGAGCCAGTCAACACAGGTTTGAGCCGGTCTGGTGCGGTTTGAGTCCGTTTCGAGCCGGTCAAAACCAGTTTGAGCCGGTCTGGCCTGGTTTGAGTCCGGTTTGAGCAGGTCAAAACCGTTTTGAGCTGGTCTGGTCCGGATAAATATGTTCAAAACCGGTTTGAGTCTCTTTGAGCCGGTCAAAACCGGTTTGAGCCAGTCTGGTCGTGTTTGAGTGCAGTTTGAGCCGGTCAAAATTGGTTTGAGCCGGTCTGGCCTGGTTTGATTTGGTCAAAACCTGTTTGAGTCCGGTTTGAGCTGGTCAAAACCGGTTTGAGCCGGTCTGGCCTGGATTGATCCGTTTGAGCCGGTCCGGTCATGTTTTAGTCCGGTTTGAGCCAGTCAAAACCGGTTTCAGCCGGTCTGGTTCGGTTTGAGCCGGTCTGGTCCGGTTTGAGCCTGTCAAAACCGTTTGAAACCGATCTGGGCCGGTTTGAGTCCGGTTTCAGCCGGTCAAAACCGGTTTGAGCCGGTCTGGCCTGGTTTGATCTGGTCAAAACCCGTATGAGACCGGTTTGAGCCGGTGAAAACCGGTTTGAGATGTTCTGGTCCGGTTTGAGCCGGTTTGAGCCGTTCTGGTCTGGTGTGAGTCGGTTTGAGCTGGTCTGTTCCTGTTTGAGCGGTCTGGTCCGGTTTGAGCAGTCTGGCCTGGTTTGATCTGGTCAAAACCCGTATGAGACCGGTTTGAGCCGGTCTAGTCCGGTTTGAGTCCGGTTTGAGCCAGTCAAAATCGATTGGAGACGGTCTGGCCTGGTTTGATCTGGTCAAAACCCGTATGAGTACGGTTTTAGGCGGTGATAGCCGATTTGAGATGTTCTGGTCACGTTTGACGCAGTTTGAGCCGGTCTGGTCTGGCTTGAGCCGGTTTGAGCCGGTCTGTTACTGTTTGAGCCGGTCTGTTCCTGTTTGAGTCCAGTTTGAGCCATTCAAAACCGGTGTGAGCCGGTCTAGTCCGGTTTGAGTCAGGTTTCAGCCGGTCAAAACCGGTTTGAGCCTGTTTGTTCCGGTTTGAGTCCTTTTTGAGCCAGTCAAAACAGGTTTGAGCCGGTCTGGTCCGGTTTGAGTACGGTTTGAGCCGGTCAAAACATGTTTGAGCTGATCTGGTCCGGAAAAATACGGTCAAAAGCAGTTTGAGTCTGTTTGAGCCGGTCAAAACCGGTTTCAGCCGGGCTGGTCGGGTTTGAGTCCAGTTTGAGCCGGTCAAAATTGGTTTGAGCCGGTCTGGCCTGGTTTGATTTGGTCAAAACCCGTTTGAGTCCGGTTTGAGCTGGTCAAAACCGGTTTGAGCCGGTCTGGCCTGGATTGATCCGGTTTGAGCCGGTCCGGTCATGTTTTAGTCGGTTTGAGCAGGTCAAAACCGTTTGAGCCGGTCTGGCCTGGTTTGAGTCGGTTTCAGCCGGTCTGGTTCAGTTTGAGCCGGTCAAAACCGGTTTGAGCCTGTCAAAACCGATTGAAACCGGTCTGGGCCGGTTTGAGTCCGGTTTGAGTCCGGTTTCAGCCGGTCAAAACCGGTTTGAGCCGGTCTGGCCTGGTTTGATCTGGTCAAAACCCGTATGAGACCGGTTTGAGCCGGTGAAAACCGGTTTGATATGTTCTGGTCCGGTTTGAGCCGGTTTGAGCCATTCTGGTCTGGTGTGAGACGGTTTGAGCTGGTCTGTTCCTGTTTGAGCTGTCTGTTCCTGTTTGAGTCCGTTTGAGCCGGTTTGAGCCGTTCAAAACCAGTTTGAGCCGGACTAGTCCGGTTTGAGTCCGGTTTGAGCCAGTCAAAATCGATTGAGACGGTCTGGCCTGCTTTGAGCTGGTCAAAACCGGTTTGAGATGTTCTGGTCAGGTTTGAGGCAGTTTGAGCCGGTGAAAGCCGGTTTGAGATGTTCTGGTCAGGTTTGAGGCAGTTTGAGCCGGTCTGGTCTGGCTTGAGCCGGTTTGAGCCGGTCTGTTACTGTTTGAGCCGGTCTGTTCCTGTTTGAGTCCAGTTTGAGCCATTCAAAACGGGTTTGAGCCGGGCTGGTCGGGTTTGAGTCCAGTTTGAGCCGGTCAAAATCGGTTTGAGCCAGTCTGGCCTGGTTTGATTTGGTCAAAACCCGTTTGAGTCCGGTTTGAGCTGGTCAAAACCGGTTTGAGACGGTCTGGCCTCGATTGATCCAATTTCAGCCGGTCCAGTCATGTTTTAGTCCGGTTTGAGCCAGTCAAAACCGGTTTCAGCCGGTCTGGTTCGGTTTGAGCCGGTCTTGTCCGGTTTGAGCCTGTCAAAACCGATTGAAACCGGTCTGGGCCGGTTTGAGTCCGGTTTCAGCCGGTCAAAACCGGTTTGAGCCGGTCTGGCCTGGTTTGAGTCCGGTTTGAGCAGGACGAAACCGTTTTGAGATGCTCTGGTCTGGATAAATATGGTCAAAACCGGTTTGAGTCTGTTTGAGCCGGTCAAAACCGGTTTGAGCCGGTCTGGTCGGGTTTGAGTCCAGTTTGAGCCGGTCAAAATTGGTTTGAGCCGGTCTGGCCTGGTTTGATTTGGTCAAAACCCGTTTGAGTCCGGTTTGAGCTGGTCAAAACCGCTTTGAGCCGGTCTGGCCTGGATTGATCCGGTTTGAGCCGGTCCAGTCATGTTTTAGTCCGGTTTGAGCCAGTCAAAACCGGTTTCAGCCGGTCTGGTTCAGTTTGAGCCGGTCTGGTCCGGTATGAGCCTGTCAAAACCGTTTTGAGCTGGTCAAAACCGGTTTGAGCGGTGAAAACCGGTTTGAGTCTGGTTTGAGCCGGTCAAAATTGGTTTGAGCCGGTCTGGCCTGGTTTGATCTGGTCAAAACCCGTATGAGACCAGTTTGAGCCGGTGAAAACCGGTTTGAGATGTTCTGGTCCGGTTTGAGCCGGTTTGAGCCGTTCTGGTTTGGTGTGTGCCCATTTGAGCTGGTCTGTTCCTGTTTGAGCCGGTCTGTTCCTTTTTGAGTCCGGTTTGAGCCGTTCAAAACCGGTTTGAGCCGGTCTAGTCAGGTTTGAGTCCTGTTTGAGCCAGTCAAAATCGATTGGAGGGGGTCTGGCCTGGTTTGATCTGGTCAAAACCCGTATGAGTACGGTTTGAGCCGGTGAAAGCCGGTTTGAGGTGTTCTGGTCAGGTTTGAGGCAGTTTGAGCCGGTCTGGTCTGGCTTGAGCCGGTTTGAGCCGGTCTGTTACTGTTTGAGCCTGTCTGTTCCTGTTTGAGTCCAGTTTGAGCCATTCAAAACCGGTGTGTGCCAGTCTAGTCCGGTTTGAGTCAAGTTTCAGCCGGTCAAAACCGGTTTGAGCCTGTTTGTTCCGGTTTGAGTCGTTTTTGAGCCAGTCAACACAGGTTTGAGCCGGTCTGGTCCGGTTTGAGTCCGGTTTGAGCCGGTCAAAACCAGTTTGAGCCGGTCTGGCCTGGTTTGAGTCCGGTTTGAGCAGGTCAAAACCGTTTTGAGCTGGTCTGGTCCGGATAAATATGGTCAAAACGGGTTTGAGTCTCTTTGAGCCGGTCAAAACCGGTTTGAGCCGGGCTGGTCGGGTTTGAGTCCAGTTTGAGCCGGTCAAAATTGGTTTGAGCCGGTCTGGCCTGGTTTGATTTGGTCAAAACCCGTTTGAGTCCGGTTTGAGCTGGTCAAAACCGGTTTGAGCCGGTCTGGCCTGGATTGATCCGGTTTGAGCCGGTCCGGTCATGTTTTAGTCCGGTTTGAGCCAGTCAAAACCGGTTTCAGCCGGTCTGGTTCGGTTTGAGCCGGTCTGGTCCGGTTTGAGCCTGTCAAAACCGTTTGAAACCGATCTGGGCCGGTTTGAGTCCGGTTTCAGCCGGTCAAAACCGGTTTGAGCCGGTCTGGCCTGGTTTGATCTGGTCAAAACCCGTATGAGACCGGTTTGAGCCGTGAAACCGGTTTGAGATGTTCTGGTCCGGTTTGAGCCGGTTTGAGCGGTCTGGTCTGGTGTGAGCCGGTTTGAGCTGGTCTGTTCCTGCTTGAGCCTGTCTGTTCCTGTTTGAGTCCGGTTTGAGCCGGTCAAAACCGGTTTGAGCTGGTCTAGTCCGGTTTGAGTCCGGTTTGAGCCAGTCAAAATCGATTGGAGAGGGTCTGGCCTGGTTTGATCTGGTCAAAACCCGTATGAGTACGGTTTGAGCCGGTGAAAACCGGTTTGAGATGTTCTGGTCCGGTTTGAGCCAGTTTGAGCCGGTCTGGTCTGGCTTGAGCCGGTTTGAGCCGGTCTGTTACTGTTTGAGCCTGTCTGTTCCTGTTTGAGTCCAGTTTGAGCCATTCAAAACCGGTGTGAGCCGGTCTAGTCCGGTTTGAGTCCGGTTTCAGCCGGTCAAAACCGGTTTGAGCCTGTTTGTTCGGTTTGAGTCCTTTTTGAGCCAGTCAAAACAGGTTTGAGCCGGTCTGGTCCGTTTGAGTCCGGTTTGAGCCTGTCAAAACCGGTTTGAGCCGGTCTGGCCTGGTTTGAGTCCGGTTTGAGCAGGTCAAAACCGTTTGAGCCGGTCTGGCCTGGTTTGATTTGGTCAAAACCCGTTTGAGTCCGGTTTGAGTCCTGTTTGAGCCTGTCAAAACCGGTTTGAGCCGGTCTGGTCGGGTTTGAGTCCAGTTTGAGCCGGTCAAAACCGGTTTGAGCAGGTCTGGCCTGGTTTGATCTGGTCAAAACCCGTATGAGACCGGTTTGAGCCGGTGAAAACCGGTTTGAGATGTTCTGGTCCGTTTGAGCCGGTTTGAGCCATTCTGGTCTGGTGTGAGCCGGTTTGAGCTGGTCTGTTCCTGTTTGAGCCGGTCTGGTCCGGTTTGAGCGGTTTGAGCGGTTTGAGCCGTTCAAAACCGGTTTGAGCTGGTCTAGTCCGGTTTGAGTCCGGTTTGAGCCAGTCAAAATCGATTGGAGACGGTCTGGCCTGCTTTGATCTGGTCAAAACCCGTATGAGTACGGTTTGAGGCGGTGAAAGCCGGTTTGAGATGTTCTGGTCAGGTTTGAGGCAGTTTGAGCCGGTCTGGTCTGGCTTGAGCCGGTTTGAGCCGGTCTGTTACTGTTTGAGCCGGTCTGTTCCTGTTTGAGTCCAGTTTGAGCCATTCAAAACCGGTGTGAGCCGGTCTAGTCCGGTTTGAGTCAGGTTTCAGGCGGTCAAAACCGGTTTGAGCCTGTTTGTTCCGGTTTGAGTCCGGTTTGAGCCAGTCAAAACAGGTTTGAGCCGGTCTGGTCCGGTTTGAGTCCGGTTTGAGCCGGTCAAAACCGGTTTGAGCCAGTCTGGCCTGGTTTGAGTCCGGTTTGAGCAGGTCAAAACCGTTTTGAGCTGATCTGGTCCGGAAAAATACGGTCAAAACCCGTTTGAGTCCGGTTTGAGCTGGTCAAAACCGGTTTGAGCCGGTCTGGCCTCGATTGATCCAGTTTGAGCCGGTCCAGTCATGTTTTAGTCCCGTTTGAGCCAGTCAAAACCGGTTTCAGCCGTTCTGGTTCGGTTTGAGCCGGTCTTGTCCGGTTTGAGCCTGTCAAAACCGTTTGAGCCGGTTTGAGCCGGTCTGGTCCGGTTTGAGTCGGTTTCAGCCGGTCAAAACCGGTTTGAGCCGGTCTGGCCTGGTTTGAGTCCGGTTGAGCAGGAAGAAACCGTTTTGAGATGCTCTGGTCTGGATAAATATGGTCAAAACCGGTTTTAGTCTGATTTGAGCCGGTCAAAACCGGTTTGAGCCGGGCTGGTCGGGTTTGAGTCCAGTTTGAGCCGGTCAAAATTGGTTTGAGCCGGTCTGGCCTGGTTTGATTTGGTCAAAACCCGTTTGAGTCCGGTTTGAGCTGGTCAAAACCGCTTTGAGCCGGTCTGGCCTGGATTGATCCGGTTTGAGCCGGTCCAGTCATGTTTTAGTCCGGTTTGAGCCAGTCAAAACCGGTTTCAGCCGGTCTGGTTCAGTTTGAGCCGGTCTGGTCCGGTATGAGCCTGTCAAAACCGTTTGAGCCGGTTTGAGCCGGTCTGGTCCTGTTTGAGTCTGGTTTGAGCCGGTCAAAATTGGTTTGAGCCGGTCTGGCCTGGTTTGATCTGGTCAAAACCCGTATGAGACCGGTTTGAGCCGGTGAAAACCGGTTTGAGATGTTCTGGTCCGGTTTGAGCCGGTTTGAGCCGTTCTGGTTTGGTGTGTGCCCATTTGAGCTGGTCTGTTCCTGTTTGAGCCGGTCTGTTCCTTTTTGAGTCCCGTTTGAGCCGTTCAAAACCGGTTTGAGCCGGTCTAGTCCGGTTTGAGTCCTGTTTGAGCCAGTCAAAATCGATTGGAGAGGGTCTGGCCTGGTTTGATCTGGTCAAAACCCGTATGAGTACGGTTTGAGCCGGTGAAAGCCGGTTTGAGATGTTCTGGTCCGGTTTGAGTCCGTTTGAGCCGGTTTGAGCCGGTCTGGTCCTGTTTGAGTCTGGTTTGAGCCGGTCTGTTACTGTTTGAGCCTGTCTGTTCCTGTTTGAGTCCAGTTTGAGCCATTCAAAACCGGTGTGTGCCAGTCTAGTCCGGTTTGAGTCCGGTTTCAGCCGGTCAAAACCGGTTTGAGCCTGTTTGTTCCGGTTTGAGTCGTTTTTGAGCCAGTCAACACAGGTTTGAGCCGGTCTGGTCCGGTTTGAGTCCGGTTTGAGCCGGTCAAAACCAGTTTGAGCCGGTCTGGCCTGGTTTGAGTCCGGTTTGAGCAGGTCAAAACCGTTTTGAGCTGGTCTGGTCCGGATAAATATGGTCAAAACCGGTTTGAGTCTCTTTGAGCCGGTCAAAACCGGTTTGAGCCGGGCTGGTCGGGTTTGAGTCCAGTTTGAGCCGGTCAAAATTGGTTTGAGCCGGTCTGGCCTGGTTTGATTTGGTCAAAACCCGTTTGAGTCCGGTTTGAGCTGGTCAAAACCGGTTTGAGCCGGTCTGGTCCGGTTTGAGTCCGGTTTGAGCCGGTCCGGTCATGTTTTAGTCCGGTTTGAGCCAGTCAAAACCGGTTTGAGCCGGTCTGGTCTGGTTTGAGCCGGTCTGGTCTGGTTTGAGCCTGTCAAAACCAATTGAAACAGGTCTGGGCCGGTTTGAGTCCGGTTTCAGGCGGTCAAAACCGGTTTGAGCCAGTCTGGCCTGGTTTGATCTGGTCAAAACACGTATGAGACCGGTTTGAGTCGGTGAAAACCGGTTTGAGATGTTCTGGTCCGGTTTGAGCCGGTTTGAGCCGTTCTGGTCTGGTGTGAGCCGGTTTGAGCTGGTCTGTTCCTGTTTGAGCCTGTCTGTTCCTGTTTGAGTCCGGTTTGAGCCGTTCAAAACCGGTTTGAGCCGGTCTAGTCCGGTTTGAGTCCTGTTTGAGCCAGTCAAAATCGATTGGAGAGGTTCTGGCCTGGTTTGATCTGGTCAAAACCCGTATGAGTACGGTTTGAGCCGGTGAAAACCGGTTTGACATGTTCTGGTCAGGTTTGAGGCAGTTTGAGCCGGTCTGGTCTGGCTTGAGCCGGTTTGAGCCGGTCTGTTACTGTTTGAGCCGGTCTGTTCCTGTTTGAGTCCAGTTTGAGCCATTCAAAACTGGTGTGTGCCAGTCTAGTCCGGTTTGAGTCCGGTTTCAGCCGGTCAAAACCGGTTTGAGCCTGTTTGTTCCGGTTTGAGTCGTTTTTGAGCCAGTCAACACAGGTTTGAGCCGGTCTGGTGCAGTTTGAGTCTGGTTCGAGCCGGTCAAAACCAGTTTGAGCCGGTCTGGCCTGGTTTGAGTCCGGTTTGAGCAGGTCAAAACCGTTTTGAGCTGGTCTGGTCCGGATAAATATGGTCAAAACCGGTTTGAGTCTCTTTGAGCCGGTCAAAACCGGTTTGAGCCAGTCTGGTCGTGTTTGAGTCCAGTTTGAGCCGGTCAAAATTGGTTTGAGCCGGTCTGGCCTGGTTTGATTTGGTCAAAACCCGTTTGAGTCCGGTTTGAGCTGGTCAAAACCGGTTTGAGCCGGTCTGGCCTGGATTGATCCGGTTTGAGCCGGTCCGGTCATGTTTTAGTCCGGTTTGAGCCAGTCAAAACCGGTTTCAGCCGGTCTGGTTCGGTTTGAGCCGGTCTGGTCCGGTTTGAGCCTGTCAAAACCGTTTGAAACCGATCTGGGCCGGTTTGAGTCCGGTTTCAGCCGGTCAAAACCGGTTTGAGCCGGTCTGGCCTGGTTTGATCTGGTCAAAACCCGTATGAGACCGGTTTGAGCCGGTGAAAACCGGTTTGAGATGTTCTGGTCCGGTTTGAGCCGGTTTGAGCCGTTCTGGTCTGGTGTGAGTCGGTTTGAGCTGGTCTGTTCCTGTTTGAGCTGTCTGTTCCTGTTTGAGTCTGGTTTGAGCCGTTCAAAACCGGTTTGAGCCGGTCTAGTCCGGTTTGAGTCCGGTTTGAGCCAGTCAAAATCGATTGGAGACGGTCTGGCCTGGTTTGATCTGGTCAAAACCCGTATGAGTACGGTTTGAGCGGTTTGAGCGGTGAAAGCCGGTTTGAGATGTTCTGGTCAGGTTTGAGGCAGTTTGAGCCGGTCTGGTCTGGCTTGAGCCGGTTTGAGCTGGTCTGTTACTGTTTGAGCCGGTCTGTTCCTGTTTGAGTCCAGTTTGAGCCATTCAAAACCGGTTTGAGCGGTCTAGTCGGTTTGAGTCAGGTTTCAGCCGGTCAAAACCGGTTTGAGCCTGTTTGTTCCGGTTTGAGTCCTTTTTGAGCCAGTCAAAACAGGTTTGAGCCGGTCTGGTCCGGTTTGAGTACGGTTTGAGCCGGTCAAAACCGGTTTGAGCTGGTCTGGTCCGGATAAATATGGTCAAAACCGGTTTGAGCAGTCTGGCCTGGTTTGAGTCTGTTTGAGCTGGTCAAAACCGGTTTCAGCCGGGCTGGTCGGGTTTGAGTCCAGTTTGAGCCGGTCAAAATTGGTTTGAGCCGGTCTGGCCTGGTTTGATTTGGTCAAAACCCGTTTGAGTCCGGTTTGAGCTGCTCAAAACCGGTTTGAGCCGGTCTGGCCTGGATTGATCCGGTTTGAGCCGGTCCGGTCATGTTTTAGTCCGGTTTGAGCAAGTCAAAACCGGTTTCAGCCGGTCTGGTTCGGTTTGAGCCGGTCTGGTCCGGTATGAGCCTGTCAAAACCGATTGAAACCGGTCTGGGCCGGTTTGAGTCCGGTTTCAGCCGGTCAAAACCGGTTTGAGCCGGTCTGGCCTGGTTTTCTCTGGTCAAAACCCGTATGAGACCGGTTTGAGCCGGTGAAAACCGGTTTGATATGTTCTGGTCCGGTTTGAGCCGGTTTGAGCCATTCTGGTCTGGTGTGAGACGGTTTGAGCTGGTCCGTTCCTGATTGAGCCGGTCTGTTCCTGTTTGAGTCCGGTTTGAGCCGTTCAAAACCAGTTTGAGCCGGACTAGTCCGGTTTGAGTCCGGTTTGAGCCAGTCAAAATCGATTGGAGACGGTCTGGCCTGCTTTGATCTGGTCAAAACCCGTATGAGTACGGTTTGAGCCGGTGAAAGCCGGTTTGAGCGGTTTGAGCTGGTCAAAACCGGTTTGAGGCAGTTTGAGCCGGTCTGGTCTGGCTTGAGCCGGTTTGAGCCGGTCTGTTACTGTTTGAGCCGGTCTGTTCCTGTTTGAGTCCAGTTTGAGCCATTCAAAACGGGTTTGAGCCGGGCTGGTCGGGTTTGAGTCCAGTTTGAGCCGGTCAAAATCGGTTTGAGCCAGTCTGGCCTGGTTTGATTTGGTCAAAACCCGTTTGAGTCCGGTTTGAGCTGGTCAAAACCGGTTTGAGACGGTCTGGCCTCGATTGATCCAATTTCAGCCGGTCCAGTCATGTTTTAGTCCGGTTTGAGCCAGTCAAAACCGGTTTCAGCCGGTCTGGTTCGGTTTGAGCCGGTCTTGTCCGGTTTGAGCCTGTCAAAACCGGTTTGAGCCGGTCTGGTCCGGTTTGAGTCCGGTTTCAGCTGGTCAAAACCGGTTTGAGCCGGTCTGGCCTGGTTTGAGTCCGGTTTGAGCAGGACGAAACCGTTTTGAGATGCTCTGGTCTGGATAAATATGGTCAAAACCGGTTTGAGTCTGTTTGAGCCGGTCAAAACCGGTTTGAGCCGGTCTGGTCGGGTTTGAGTCCAGTTTGAGCCGGTCAAAATTGGTTTGAGCCGGTCTGGCCTGGTTTGATTTGGTCAAAACCCGTTTGAGTCCGGTTTGAGCTGGTCAAAACCGGTTTGAGCCGGTCTGGCCTGGATTGATCCGGTTTGAGCCGGTCCGGTCATGTTTTAGTCCGGTTTGAGCCAGTCAAAACCGGTTTCAGCCGGTCTGGTTCAGTTTGAGCCGGTCTGGTCCGGTATGAGCCTGTCAAAACCGATTGAAACCGGTCTGGGCCGGTTTGAGTCCGGTTTCAGGCGGTCAAAACCGGTTTGAGCCGGTCTGGCCTGGTTTGATCTGGTCAAAACCCGTATGAGACCAGTTTGAGCCGGTGAAAACCGGTTTGAGATGTTCTGGTCCGGTTTGAGCCGGTTTGAGCCGTTCTGGTTTGGTGTGTGCCCATTTGAGCTGGTCTGTTCCTGTTTGAGCCGGTCTGTTCCTTTTTGAGTCCCGTTTGAGCCGTTCAAAACCGGTTTGAGCCGGTCTAGTCAGGTTTGAGTCCTGTTTGAGCCAGTCAAAATCGATTGGAGAGGGTCTGGCCTGGTTTGATCTGGTCAAAACCCGTATGAGTACGGTTTGAGCCGGTGAAAGCCGGTTTGAGGTGTTCTGGTCAGGTTTGAGGCAGTTTGAGCCGGTCTGGTCTGGCTTGAGCCGGTTTGAGCCGGTCTGTTACTGTTTGAGCCTGTCTGTTCCTGTTTGAGTCCAGTTTGAGCCATTCAAAACCGGTGTGTGCCAGTCTAGTCCGGTTTGAGTCCGGTTTCAGCCGGTCAAAACCGGTTTGAGCCTGTTTGTTCCGGTTTGAGTCGTTTTTGAGCCAGTCAACACAGGTTTGAGCCGGTCTGGTCCGGTTTGAGTCCGTTTGAGCCGGTCAAAACCAGTTTGAGCCGGTCTGGCCTGGTTTGAGTCCGGTTTGAGCAGGTCAAAACCGTTTTGAGCTGGTCTGGTCCGGATAAATATGGTCAAAACGGGTTTGAGTCTCTTTGAGCCGGTCAAAACCGGTTTGAGCCGGTCTGGTCGGGTTTGAGTCCAGTTTGAGCCGGTCAAAATTGGTTTGAGCCGGTCTGGCCTGGTTTGATTTGGTCAAAACCCGTTTGAGTCCGGTTTGAGCTGGTCAAAACCGGTTTGAGCCGGTCTGGCCTGGATTGATCCGGTTTGAGCCGGTCCGGTCATGTTTTAGTCCGGTTTGAGCCAGTCAAAACCGGTTTCAGCCGGTCTGGTTCGGTTTGAGCCGGTCTGGTCCGGTTTGAGCCTGTCAAAACCGTTTGAAACCGATCTGGGCCGGTTTGAGTCCGGTTTCAGCCAGTCAAAACCGGTTTGAGCCGGTCTGGCCTGGTTTGATCTGGTCAAAACCCGTATGAGACTGGTTTGAGCCGGTGAAAACCGGTTTGAGATGTTCTGGTCCGGTTTGAGCCGGTTTGAGCCGTTCTGGTCTGGTGTGAGTCGGTTTGAGCTGGTCTGTTCCTGTTTGAGCTGTCTGTTCCTGTTTGAGTCCGGTTTGAGCCGTTCAAAACCGGTTTGAGCCGGTCTAGTCCGGTTTGAGTCCGGTTTGAGCCAGTCAAAATCGATTGGAGACGGTCTGGCCTGGTTTGATCTGGTCAAAACACGTTTGAGACCGGTTTGAGCCGGTGAAAACCGGTTTGAGATGTTCTGGTCCGGTTTGAGCCGATTTGAGCCGTTCTGGTTTTTTGTGTGCCCGTTTGAGCTGGTCTGTTCCTGTTTGAGCCTGTCTGTTCCTGTTTGAGTCCGGTTTGAGCCGTTCAAAACCGGTTTGAGCTGGTCTAGTCCGGTTTGAGTCCGGTTTGAGCCAGTCAAAATCCATTGGAGAGGGTCTGGCCTGGTTTGATCTGGTCAAAACCCGTATGAGTACGGTTTGAGCCGGTGAAAACCGGTTTGAGATGTTCTGGTCCGGTTTGAGCCAGTTTGAGCCGGTCTGGTCTGGCTTGAGCCGGTTTGAGCCGGTCTGTTACTGTTTGAGCCTGTCTGTTCCTGTTTGAGTCCAGTTTGAGCCATTCAAAACTGGTGTGAGCCTGTCTAGTCCGGTTTGAGTCCGGTTTCAGCCGGTCAAAACCGGTTTGAGCCTGTTTGTTCCGGTTTGAGTCCTTTTTGAGCCAGTCGAAACAGGTTTGAGCCGGTCTGGTCCGGTTTGAGTCCGGTTTGAGCCCGTCAAAACCGGTTTGAGCCGGTCTGGCCTGGTTTGAGTCCGGTTTGAGCAGGTGAAAACCGTTTTGAGCTGGTCTGGTCCGGATAAATATGGTCAAAACCGGTTTGAGTCTGTTTGAGCCGGTCAAAACCGGTTTGAGCCGGTCTGGTCGGGTTTGAGTCCAGTTTGAGCCGGTCAAAACCGGTTTGAGCAGGTCTGGCCTGGTTTGATCTGGTCAAAACTCGTATGAGACCGGTTTCAGCCGGTGAAAACCGGTTTGAGATGTTCTGGTCCGGTTTGAGCCGGTTTGAGCCATTCTGGTCTGGTGTGAGCCGGTTTGAGCTGGTCTGTTCCTGTTTGAGCCGGTCTGTTCCTGTTTGAGTTTGGTTTGAACCGTTCAAAACCAGTTTGAGTTGTTCTAGTCCGGTATGAGTCCGGTTTGTGTCAGTCAAAATCGATTGGAGACGGTCTGGCCTGCCTTGATCTGGTCAAAACCCGTATGAGTACGGTTTGAAGCGGTGAAAGCCGGTTTGAGATGTTCTGGTCAGGTTTGAGGCAGTTTGAGCCGGTCTGGTCTGGCTTGAGCCGGTTTGAGCCGGTCTGTTACTGTTTGAGCCGGTCTGTTCCTGTTTGAGTCCAGTTTGAGCCATTCAAAACCGGTGTGAGCCGGTCTAGTCCGGTTTGAGTCAGGTTTCAGGCGGTCAAAACCGGTTTGAGCCTGTTTGTTCCGGTTTGAGTCCTTTTTGAGCCAGTCAAAACAGGTTTGAGCCGGTCTGGTCCGGTTTGAGTCCGGTTTGAGCCGGTCAAAACCGGTTTGAGCCAGTCTGGCCTGGTTTGAGTCCGGTTTGAGCAGGTCAAAACCGTTTTGAGCTGATCTGGTCCGGAAAAATACGGTCAAAACCCGTTTGAGTCCGGTTTGAGCTGGTCAAAACCGGTTTGAGCCGGTCTGGCCTCGATTGATCCAGTTTGAGCCGGTCCAGTCATGTTTTAGTCCGGTTTGAGCCAGTCAAAACCGGTTTCAGCCGGTCTGGTTCGGTTTGAGCCGGTCTTGTCCGGTTTGAGCCTGTCAAAACCGATTGAAACCGGTCTGGGCCGGTTTGAGTCCGGTTTCAGCCAGTCAAAACCGGTTTGAGCCGGTCTGGCCTGGTTTGAGTCCGGTTTGAGCAGGTCAAAACCGTTTTGAGCTGGTCTGGTCCGGAAAAATATGGTCAAAACCGGTTTGAGTCTCTTTGAGCCGGTCAAAACCGGTTTGAGACAGTCTGGTCGTGTTTGAGTCCGGTTTGAGCCGGTCTGGCCTGGTTTGATTTGGTCAAAACCCGTTTGAGTCCGGTTTGAGCTGGTCAAAACCGGTTTGAGCCGGTCTGGCCTGGATTGATCCGGTTTGAGCCGGTCCGGTCATGTTTTAGTCCGGTTTGAGCCAGTCAAAACCGGTTTCAGCCGGTCTGGTTCGGTTGGAGCCGGTCTGGTCCGGTTTGAGCCTGTCAAAACCGTTTGAAACCGATCTGGGCCGGTTTGAGTCCGGTTTCAGCCGGTCAAAACCGGTTTGAGCCTGTCTGGCCTGGTTTGATCTGGTCAAAACACGTATGAGACCGGTTTGAGCCGGTGAAAACCGGTTTGAGATGTTCTGGTCCGGTTTGAGCCGGTTTGAGCCGTTCTGGTCTGGTGTGAGTCGGTTTGAGCTGGTCTGTTCCTGTTTGAGCTGTCTGTTCCTGTTTGAGTCTGGTTTGAGCCGTTCAAAACCGGTTTGAGCCGGTCTAGTCCGGTTTGAGTCCGGTTTGAGCCAGTCAAAACCGGTTTGAGCCGGTCTGGCCTGGTTTGATCTGGTCAAAACCCGTATGAGTACGGTTTGAGCCGGTGAAAGCCGGTTTGAGATGTTCTGGTCAGGTTTGAGGCAGTTTGAGCCGGTCTGGTCCGGTTTGAGCCGGTCTGTTACTGTTTGAGCCGGTCTGTTCCTGTTTGAGTCCAGTTTGAGCCATTCAAAACCGGTGTGAGCCGGTCTAGTCCGGTTTGAGTCAGGTTTCAGGCGGTCAAAACCGGTTTGAGCCTGTTTGTTCCGGTTTGAGTCCTTTTTGAGCCAGTCAAAACAGGTTTGAGCCGGTCTGGTCGGTTTGAGTCAGTTTGAGCCGGTCAAAACATGTTTGAGCTGATCTGGTCCGGAAAAATACGGTCAAAAGCAGTTTGAGTCTGTTTGAGCCGGTCAAAACCGGTTTGAGCCGGGCTGGTCGGGTTTGAGTCCAGTTTGAGCCGGTCAAAATTGGTTTGAGCCGGTCTGGCCTGGTTTGATTTGGTCAAAACCGTTTGAGTCGGTTTGAGCTGGTCAAAACCGGTTTGAGCCGGTCTGGCCTGGATTGATCCGGTTTGAGCCGGTCCGGTCATGTTTTAGTCCGGTTTGAGCAGTCAAAACCGGTTTCAGCCGGTCTGGTTCGGTTTGAGCCGGTCTGGTCCGGTTTGAGCCTGTCAAAACCGGTTTGAGCCGGTCTGGTCCGGTTTGAGTCGGTTTCAGCCAGTCAAAACCGGTTTGAGCCGGTCTGGCCTGGTTTGAGTCCGGTTTGAGCAGGTCAAAACCGTTTTGAGCTGGTCTGGTCCGGATAAATATGGTCAAAACCGGTTTGAGTCTGTTTGAGCGGTCAAAACCGGTTTGAGCCTGTCTGTTCCTGTTTGAGTCCGGTTTGAGCGGTCTGGCCTGGTTTGATTTGGTCAAAACCCGTTTGAGTCCGGTTTGAGCTGGTCAAAACCGGTTTGAGCCGGTCTGGCCTGGATTGATCCGGTTTGAGCCGGTCCGGTCATGTTTTAGTCGGTTTGAGCCAGTCAAAACCGGTTTCAGCCGGTCTGGTTCGGTTTGAGCCGGTCTGGTCGGTTTGAGCCTGTCAAAACCGGTTTGAGCCGTGAAACCGGTTTGAGCGGTCTGGTCCGGTTTGAGTCGGTTTCAGCCGGTCAAAACCGGTTTGAGCCTGTCTGGCCTGGTTTGATCTGGTCAAAACCCGTATGAGACCGGTTTGAGCCGGTGAAAACCGGTTTGAGATGTTCTGGTCGGTTTGAGCCGGTTTGAGCCGTTCTGGTCTGGTGTGAGTCGGTTTGAGCTGGTCTGTTCCTGTTTGAGCTGTCTGTTCCTGTTTGAGTCTGGTTTGAGCCGTTCAAAACCGGTTTGAGCCGGTCTAGTCGGTTTGAGTCCGGTTTGAGCCAGTCAAAATCGATTGGAGACGGTCTGGCCTGGTTTGATCTGGTCAAAACCGGTTTGAGCGGTGAAAACCGGTTTGAGCGGTGAAAACCGGTTTGAGCTGGTCTGTTCCTGTTTGAGTCCAGTTTGAGCCGGTCTGGTCTGGCTTGAGCGGTTTGAGCCGGTCTGTTACTGTTTGAGCCGGTCTGTTCCTGTTTGAGTCAGTTTGAGCCATTCAAAACCGGTGTGAGCCGGTCTAGTCCGGTTTGAGTCAGGTTTCAGCCGGTCAAAACCGGTTTGAGCCTGTTTGTTCCGGTTTGAGTCCTTTTTGAGCCAGTCAAAACAGGTTTGAGCCGGTCTGGTCCGGTTTGAGTACGGTTTGAGCCGGTCAAAACATGTTTGAGCTGATCTGGTCCGGAAAAATACGGTCAAAAGCAGTTTGAGTCTGTTTGAGCCGGTCAAAACCGGTTTGAGCAGTTTGAGCCGGTCTGGTCGGGTTTGAGTCCAGTTTGAGCCGGTCAAAATTGGTTTGAGCCGGTCTGGCCTGGTTTGATTTGGTCAAAACCCGTTTGAGTCCGGTTTGAGCTGGTCAAAACCGGTTTGAGCCGGTCTGGCCTGGATTGATCCGGTTTGAGCCGGTCCGGTCATGTTTTAGTCCGGTTTGAGCAAGTCAAAACCGGTTTCAGCCGGTCTGGTTCGGTTTGAGCCGGTCTGGTCCGGTTTGAGCCTGTCAAAACCGTTTGAGCCGGTTTGAGCCGGTCTGGTCCGGTTTGAGTCGGTTTCAGCCAGTCAAAACCGGTTTGAGCCGGTCTGGCCTGGTTTGAGTCCGGTTTGAGCAGGTCAAAACCGTTTTGAGCTGGTCTGGTCCGGAAAAATATGGTCAAAACCGGTTTGAGTCTCTTTGAGCCGGTCAAAACCGGTTTGAGCCGGTCTGGTCCGGTTTGAGCGGTTTGAGCGGTTTGAGCTGGTCAAAACCGGTTTGAGCCGGTCTGGCCTGGATTGATCCGGTTTGAGCCGGTCCGGTCATGTTTTAGTCCGGTTTGAGCCAGTCAAAACCGGTTTCAGCCGGTCTGGTTCGGTTTGAGCGGTCTGGTCGGTTTGAGCCTGTCAAAACCGTTTGAAACCGATCTGGGCGGTTTGAGTCCGGTTTCAGCCGGTCAAAACCGGTTTGAGCCGGTCTGGCCTGGTTTGATCTGGTCAAAACCCGTATGAGACCGGTTTGAGCCGGTGAAAACCGGTTTGAGATGTTCTGGTCGGTTTGAGCGGTTTGAGCCGTTCTGGTCTGGTGTGAGTCGGTTTGAGCTGGTCTGTTCCTGTTTGAGCTGTCTGTTCCTGTTTGAGTCTGGTTTGAGCCGTTCAAAACCGGTTTGAGCCGGTCTAGTCGGTTTGAGTCGGTTTGAGCCAGTCAAAATCGATTGGAGACGGTCTGGCCTGGTTTGATCTGGTCAAAACCCGTATGAGTACGGTTTTAGGCGGTGATAGCCGATTTGAGATGTTCTGGTCAGGTTTGAGGCAGTTTGAGCCGGTCTGGTCTGGCTTGAGCCGGTTTGAGCCGGTCTGTTACTGTTTGAGCCGGTCTGTTCCTGTTTGAGTCCAGTTTGAGCCATTCAAAACCGGTGTGAGCCGGTCTAGTCGGTTTGAGTCAGGTTTCAGCCGGTCAAAACCGGTTTGAGCCTGTTTGTTCCGGTTTGAGTCCTTTTTGAGCCAGTCAAAACAGGTTTGAGCCGGTCTGGTCCGGTTTGAGTACGGTTTGAGCCGGTCAAAACATGTTTGAGCTGATCTGGTCCGGAAAAATACGGTCAAAAGCAGTTTGAGTCTGTTTGAGCCGGTCAAAACCGGTTTCAGCCGGGCTGGTCGGGTTTGAGTCCAGTTTGAGCCGGTCAAAATTGGTTTGAGCCGGTCTGGCCTGGTTTGATTTGGTCAAAACCCGTTTGAGTCCGGTTTGAGCTGGTCAAAACCGGTTTGAGCCGGTCTGGCCTGGATTGATCCGGTTTGAGCCGGTCCGGTCATGTTTTAGTCCGGTTTGAGCAAGTCAAAACCGGTTTCAGCCGGTCTGGTTCGGTTTGAGCCGGTCTGGTCCGGTATGAGCCTGTCAAAACCGATTGAAACCGGTCTGGGCGGTTTGAGTCGGTTTGAGCAAGTCAAAACCGGTTTGAGCCGGTCTGGCCTGGTTTTCTCTGGTCAAAACCCGTATGAGACCGGTTTGAGCCGGTGAAAACCGGTTTGATATGTTCTGGTCCGGTTTGAGCCGGTTTGAGCCATTCTGGTCTGGTGTGAGACGGTTTGAGCTGGTCCGTTCCTGATTGAGCCGGTCTGTTCCTGTTTGAGTCCGGTTTGAGCCGTTCAAAACCAGTTTGAGCCGGACTAGTCCGGTTTGAGTCCGGTTTGAGCCAGTCAAAATCGATTGGAGACGGTCTGGCCTGCTTTGATCTGGTCAAAACCCGTATGAGTACGGTTTGAGGCGGTGAAAGCCGGTTTGAGATGTTCTGGTCAGGTTTGAGGCAGTTTGAGCCGGTCTGGTCTGGCTTGAGCCGGTTTGAGCCGGTCTGTTACTGTTTGAGCCGGTCTGTTCCTGTTTGAGTCCAGTTTGAGCCATTCAAAACGGGTTTGAGCCGGGCTGGTCGGGTTTGAGTCCAGTTTGAGCCGGTCAAAATCGGTTTGAGCCAGTCTGGCCTGGTTTGATTTGGTCAAAACCCGTTTGAGTCCGGTTTGAGCTGGTCAAAACCGGTTTGAGCCGGTCTGGCCTCGATTGATCCAATTTCAGCCGGTCCAGTCATGTTTTAGTCCGGTTTGAGCCAGTCAAAACCGGTTTCAGCCGGTCTGGTTCGGTTTGAGCCGGTCTTGTCCGGTTTGAGCCTGTCAAAACCGATTGAAACCGGTCTGGGCCGGTTTGAGTCCGGTTTCAGCCGGTCAAAACCGGTTTGAGCCGGTCTGGCCTGGTTTGAGTCCGGTTTGAGCAGGACGAAACCGTTTTGAGATGCTCTGGTCTGGATAAATATGGTCAAAACCGGTTTTAGTCTGATTGAGCCGGTCAAAACCGGTTTGAGCCGGGCTGGTCGGGTTTGAGTCCAGTTTGAGCCGGTCAAAATTGGTTTGAGCCGGTCTGGCCTGGTTTGATTTGGTCAAAACCCGTTTGAGTCCGGTTTGAGCTGGTCAAAACCGGTTTGAGCCGGTCTGGCCGGGGTTGATCCGGTTTGAGCCGGTCCAGTCATGTTTTAGTCCGGTTTGAGCCAGTCAAAACCGGTTTCAGCCGGTCTGGTTCAGTTTGAGCCGGTCTGGTTCGGTATGAGCCTGTCAAAACCGGTTTGAGCGGTGAAAACCGGTTTGAGCGGTGAAAACCGGTTTGAGTCTGGTTTGAGCCGGTCAAAACCGGTTTGAGCCGGTCTGGCCTGGTTTGATCTGGTCAAAACCCGTATGAGACCAGTTTGAGCCGGTGAAAACCGGTTTGAGATGTTCTGGTCCGGTTTGAGCCGTTCTGGTTTGGTGTGTGCCCATTTGAGCTGGTCTGTTCCTGTTTGAGCCGGTCTGTTCCTTTTTCAGTCCGGTTTGAGCCGTTCAAAACCGGTTTGAGCCGGTCTAGTCAGGTTTGAGTCCTGTTTGAGCCAGTCAAAATCGATTGGAGGGTCTGGCCTGGTTTGA
>JAKFHT010001414.1:0-30105 GCA_023783455.1 Erythrocebus patas | reverse complement strand
GTTAATTCATCTCACAGAGTTACATCATTCCTTCAAGAAGCCTTTCGCTAAGGCTGTTACAAGAACAGCCTTGGCGAAAGGCTTCTTGAAAGGATAGATGTAACTCTGTGAGATGAATTAACAGAACACAGTGCAGTTTCTCAGAAATCTACTTTCCAGTTTTGAACAGAAGATATTTCCTTTTTCACCGTAGCCCTCTATGGGATTCCAAATATCCCTTTGCCAATTCCACAAGAACAGCCTTAGTGAAAGGCTTCTTGAAGGGAAAGATGTAACTCTGTGACATGAATTAACAGAACACAGAGCAGTTTCTCAGAAAGCTTCTTTCCAGTTTTGAACGGAAGATATTTCCTTTTTCACCTTAATTCTCTAAGGGCTTCCAAATATCCCTTTGTCAATTCCACAAGAACAGCCTTATCGAAAGGCTTCTTGAAGGGAAAGATGTAACTCTGTGAGATGAATTAACGGAACACAGAGCAGTTTCTCAGAAAGCTTCTTTCCAGTTTTGAACGGAAGGTATTTCCTCTTTCACCATGGCCCTCTATGGGATTCCAAATATCCCTTTGCCAATTCCACAAGAACAGCCTTAGCGAAAGGCTTCTTGAAGGGAAAGATGTAACTCTGTGAGATGAATTAACAGAACACAGAGCAGTTTCTCACAAAGCTTCTTTCCAGTTTTGAACGGAATATATTTCCTTTTCCACCGTAGCCCTCTATGGTCTTCCAAATATCCTTTGCCAATTCCACAAGAACAGCCTTAGCGAAAGGCTTCTTGAAGGGAAAGATGTAACTCTGTGAGATGAATTAACAGAACACAGAGCAGTTTCTCAGAAAGCTTCTTTCTAGTTTTGAACGGAAGATATTTCCTTTTCACCATAGCCCTCTATGGGCTTCCAAATATCCTTTGCCAATTCCACAAGAACAGCCTTAGCGAAGGCTTATTGAAGGGAAAGATGTAACTCTGTGAGATGAATTAACATACCACAGAGCAGTTTCTCAGAAAGCTTCTTTCCAGTTTTCAAAGGAAGATATTTCCTTTTCACCATAGCCTCTATGGGCTTCCAAATATCACTTTGCCAATTCCACAAGAACAGCCTTAGCGAAAGGCTCTTGAGGGAAGGATGTAACTCTGTGAGATGAATTAACAGAACACAGAGCAATTCTCAGAACGCTTCTTTCCAGTTTTGAACGGAAGATATTTCCTTTTCACCATAGCCCTAAGGGCTTCCAAATATCCTTTTGCCAATTCAACAAGAACAGCCTTAGCGAAAGGCTTCTTGAAGGGAAGTGTGTAACTCTGTGAGGTGAATTAACAGAACACAGAGCAGTTTCTCAGAAAGCTTCTTTCCAGTTTTGAACGGAAGATATTTCCTTTTTCACCAGAGCCCTCTAAGGGATTCCACATATCCCTTTGCTAATTCGACAAGAACAGCCTTGGCGAAAGGCTTCTTGAAAGGATAGATGTAACTCTGTGAGATGAATTAACAGAACACAGAGCAGTTTCTCAGAAAGCTTCTTTCCAGTTGTGAACGGAAGATATTTTCTTTTTCACCATAGCCCTCTATGGGCTTCCAAATATCACTTTGCCAATTCCATAAGAACAGCCTTAGCGAAAGGCTTCTTGAAGGGAAAGGTGTAACTCTGTGAGATGAATTAACAGAACACAGAGCAGTTTCTCAGAAAGCTTCTTTCTAGTTTTGAACGGAAGATATTTCCTTTTCACCATAGCCCTCTATGGGCTTCCAAATATCCTTTACCAATTCCACAAGAACAGCCTTAGCGAAAGGCTTCTTGAAGGAAAGGTGTAACTCTGTGAGATGAATTAACAGAACACAGAGCAGTTTCTCAGAAAGCTTCTTTCTAGTTTTGAACGGAAGATATTTCCTTTTTCACCATAGCCTCTATGGGCTTCCAAATATCCCTTTACCAATTCCACAAGAACAGCCTTAGCGAAAGGCTGTGAAGGGAAAGATGTAACTCTGTGAGATGAATTAACAGAACACAGAGCAGTTTCTCAGAAAGCTTCTTTCCAGTTTTGAACGGAAGATATTTTTCCACCGTAGCCCTCTATGGGCTTCCAAATATCCTTTTAATTCCACAAGAACAGCCTTAGCGAAGGCTTCTTGAAGGAAAGATGTAACTCCGTGAAATGAATTAACAGTACACAGAGCAGTTTCTCAGAAAGCTTCTTTCTAGTTTGGAACGGAAGATATTTCCTTTTCACCATAGCCTCTATGGGCTTTTAAATATCCCTTTACCAATTCCACAAGAACAGCCTTAGCGAAAGGCTTATTGAAGGAAAGATGTAACTCTGTGAGATGAATTAACAGACCACAGAGCAGTTTCTCAGAAAGCTTCTTTCCAGTTTTGAACGGAAGATATTTCCTTTTCACCATAGCCTCTATGGGCTTCCAAATATCCCTTTGCCAATTCCACAAGAACAGCCTTAGCGAAAGGCTCTTGAGGAAGGATGTAACTCTGTGAGATGAATTAACAGAACACAGAGCACTTTCTCAGAACGCTTCTTTCCAGTTTTGAACGGAAGATATTTTTCACCATAGCCCTCTAAGGGCTTCCAAATATCCTTTGCCAATTCCACAAGAACAGCCTTAGCGAAAGGCTTCTTGAAGGGAAATGTGTAACTCTGTGAGATGAATTAACAGAACACAGAGCAGTTTCTCAGAAAGCTTCTTTCCAGTTTTGAACGGAAGATATTTCCTTTTTCACCATAGCCCTCTATGGGCTTCCTTTACCAATTCCACAAGAAAAGCCTTAGCGAAAGGCTAATTGAAGGGAAAGATGTAACTCTGTGAGATGAATTAACAGACCACAGAGCATTTTCTCAGAAAGCTTCTTTCCAGTTTTGAACGGAAGATATTTCCTTTTTCACCATAGCCTCTATGGGCTTCCAAATATCCCTTTGCCAATTCCACAAGAACAGCCTTAGCGAAAGGCTCTTGAGGGAAGGATGTAACTCTGTGAGATGAATTAACAGAACACAGAGCAATTTCTCAGAAAGCTTCTTTCCAGTTTTGAACGGAAGATATTTCCTTTTCACCTTAGCCCTCCATGGGCTTCCAAATATCCCTTTGCCAATTCCACAAGAACAGCCTTAGCGAAAGGCCTCTTAAAGGGAAAGCTGTAACTCTGTGAGATGAATTAACAGAACACAGAGCAGTTTCTCAGAAAGCTTCTTTCCAGTTTTGAAAGGAAGATATTTCCTTTTTCACCATGGCCCTCTATGGGCTTCCAAATATCCCTTTGCCAATTCCACAAGAACAGCCTTAGCGAAAGGCTTCTTGAAGGGAAAGATGTAACTCTGTGAGATGAATTAACAGAACACAGAGCAGTTTCTCAGAATGCTTCCTTCCAGTTTTGAAGGAAGATATTTCCTTTTTCATTATAGCCCTCAAAGGGCTTCCAAATATCCCTTTTCCAATTCCACAAGAACAGCCTTACCGAAAGGCTTCTTGAAGGGAAAGATGTAACACTGTGAGATGAATTAACAGAACACCGAGCAGTTCTTCAGAAAGCTTCTTTCCAGTTTTGAACGGAAGATATTTCCTTTTTCACCATAGCCATCTATGGGCTTCCAAATATCCCTTTGCCAATTCCACAAGAACAGCCTTATCGAAAGGATTATTGAAGGGAAAGATGTAACTCTGTGAGATGAATTAACAGAACACAGAGCAGTTTCTCAGAAAGCTTCTTTCCAGTTTTGAACGGAAGATATTTCCTTTTCCACCATAGCCCTCTATGGGATTCCAAATATCCTCTGCCAATTCCACAAGAACAGCCTTAGCGAAAGGCTTCTTGAGGCAAAGATGTAACTCTGTGAGATGAATTAACAGAACACAGAGCAGTTTCTCAGAACGCTTCTTTCCAGTTTTGAACGGAAGATATTTCCTTTTTCACCATAGCCCTCTAAGGGCTTCCAAATATCCTTTTGCCAATTCCACAAGAACAGCCTTAGCGAAAGGCTTCTTGAAGGAAAGATGTAACTCTGTGAGATGAATTAACAGAACACAGAGCAGTTTCTCAAGCTTCTTTCCAGTTTTGAACGGAAGATATTTCCTTTTTCACCATAGCCCTCTAAGGATTCCACATATCCTTTGCAATTCCACAAGAACAGCCTTGGCGAAAGGCTTCTTGAAAGGATACATGTAACTCTGTGAGATGAATTAACAGAACACAGAGCAGTTTCTCAGAAAGCTTCTTTCCAGTTTTGAACGGAAGATATTTCCTTTTCACCATAGCCCTCTATGGGCTTCCAAATATCCTCTGCCAATTCCACAAGAACAGCCTTAGCGAAGGCTTCTTGAAGGAAAGATGTAACTCTGTGAGATGAATTAACAGAACACAGAGCAGTTTCTCAGAAAGCTTCTTTCCAGTTTTGAACGGAAGATATTTCCTTTTCCACCATAGCCCTCTAAGGGATTCCAAATATCCCTCTGCCAATTCCACAAGAACAGCCTTAGCGAAAGGCTTCTTGAGGCAAAGATGTAACTCTCTGAGATGAATTAACAGAACACAGAGCAGTTTCTCAGAAAGCTTCTTTCCAGTTTTGAACGGAATATATTTCCTTTTTCACCATAGCTCTCTAAGGGTTTCCAAATATTCCTTTGACAATTCCAGAAGAACAGCCTTAGCGAAAGGCTTCTTGAAGGGAAAGATGTAACTCTGTGAGATGAATTAACAGAACACAGAGCAGTTTCTCAGAAAGCTTCTTTCCAGTTTTGAACGGAAGATATTTCCTTTTCCACCATAGCCCTCTATGGGCTTCCAAATATCCTTTGCCAATTCCACAAGAACAGACTAACGAAAGGCTTCCTGAAGGGAAAGATGTAACTCTGTGAGATGAATTCACGGAACACAGAGCAGTTTCTCAGAAAGCTTCTTTCTAGTTTTGAACGGAAGATATTTCCTTTTTCACCATAGCCCTCTATGGGCTTCCAAATATCCCTTTGCCAATTCCACAAGAACAGCCTTAGCGAAAGGCTTATTGAAGGGAAAGATGTAACTCTGTGAGATGAATTAACAGACCACAGAGCAGTTTCTCAGAAAGCTTCTTTCCAGTTTTGAGCGGAAGATATTTCCTTTTCACCATAGCCCTCTATGGGCTTCCTAATATCCCTTTGCCAATTCCACAAGAACAGCCTTAGCGAAAGGCTTATTGAAGGGAAAGATGTAACTCTCTGAGATGAATTAACAGACCACAGAGCAGTTTCTCAGAAAGCTTCTATCCAGTTTTGAACGGAAGATATTTCCTTTTTCACCATAGCCCTCTATGGGCTTCCCCATATCCCTTTGCCAATTCCACAAGAACAGCCTTAGCGAAAGGCTTCTTGAAGGGAAAGATGTAACTCTGTGAGATGAATTAACAGAACACAGAGCAGTTTCTCAGAAAGCTTCTTTCCAGTTTTGAACGGAAGATATTTCCTTTTCCACCATAGCCCTCTATGGGCTTCCAAATATCCTTTGCCAATTCCACAAGAACAGCCTTAGCGAAAGGCTTCTTGAAGGGAAAGATGTAACTCAGTGAGATGAATTAACAGAACACAGAGCAGTTTCTCAGAAAGCTTCTTTCTAGTTTTGAACGGAAGATATTTCCTTTTTCACCATAGCCCTCTATGGGCTTCCAAATATCCCTTTGCCAATTCCACAAGAACAGCCTTAGCGAAAGGCTTCTTGAAGGGAAAGATGTAACTCTGTGAGATGAATTAACAGAACACAGAGCAGTTTCTCAGAAAGCTTCTTTCCAGTTTTGAACGGAAGATATTTCCTTTTTCACCATAGCCCTCTATGGGCTTCCAAATATCCTTTGCCAATTCCACAAGAACAGCCTTAGCGAAAGGCTTCTTGAGGGAAGGATGTAACTCTGTGAGATGAATTAACAGAACACAGAGCAGTTTCTCAAGCTTCTTTCCAGTTTTGAACGGAAGATATTTCCTTTTCACCATAGCCCTCTATGGGCTTCCAAATATCCTTTGCCAATTCCACAAGAACAGCCTTAGCGAAAGGCTTCTTGAAGGAAAGATGTAACTCTGTGAGATGAATTAACAGAACACAGAGCAGTTTCTCAGAAAGCTTCTTTCCAGTTTTGAACGGAAGATATTTCCTTTTTCACCATAGCCCTCTATGGGCTTCCAAATATCCTTTGCCAATTCACAAGAACAGCCTTAGCGAAAGGCTTCTTGAAGGAAAGGTGTAACTCTGTGAGATGAATTAACAGAACACAGAGCAGTTTCTCAAAGCTTCTTTCCAGTTTTGAACGGAAGATATTTCCTTTTTCACCATAGCCCTCTAAGGGATTCCACATATCCCTTTGCTAATTCCACAAGAACAGCCTTGGCGAAAGGCTTCTTGAAAGGATAGATGTAACTCTGTGAGATGAATTAACAGAACACAGAGCAGTTTCTCAGAAAGCTTTTTTCCAGTTTTGAACGGAAGGTATTTCCTTTTTCACCATAGCCCTCTATGGGCTTCCAAATATCCCTTTGCCAATTCCACAAGAACAGCCTTAGCGAAAGGCTTCTTGAGGGAAAGATGTAACTCTGTGGGATGAATTAACAGAACACAGAGCAGTTTCTCAGAAAGCTTCTTTCCAGTTTTGAACGGAAGATATTTCCTTTTTCACCATAGCCCTCTATGGGCTTCCAAATATCCCTTTGCCAATTCCACAAGAACAGCCTTAGCGAAAGGCTTCTTGAAGGGAAAGATGTAACTCTGTGAGATGAATTAACAGAACACAGAGCAGTTTCTCAGAAAGCTTCTTTCCAGTTTTGAACGGAAGATATTTCCTCTTTCACCATGGCCCTCTATGGGATTCCAAATATCCCTTTGCCAATTCCACAAGAACAGCCTTAGCGAAAGGCTTCTTGAAGGGAAAGATGTAACTCTGTGAGATGAATTAACAGAACACAGAGCAGTTTCTCAGAAAGCTTCTTTCCAGTTTTGAACGGAAGATATTTCCTTTTCCACCGTAGCCCTCTATGGGCTTCCAAATATCCTTTGCCAATTCCACAAGAACAGCCTTAGCGAAAGGCTTCTTGAAGGGAAAGATGTAACTCTGTGAGATGAATTAACAGAACACAGAGCAGTTTCTCAGAAAGCTTCTTTCTAGTTTTGAACGGAAGATATTTCCTTTTTCACCATAGCCCTCTATGGGCTTCCAAATATCCCTTTACCAATTCCACAAGAACAGCCTTAGCGAAAGGCTTATTGAAGGGAAAGATGTAACTCTGTGAGATGAATTAACAGACCACAGAGCAGTTTCTCAGAAAGCTTCTTTCCAGTTTTGAACGGAAGATATTTCCTTTTTCACCATAGCCTCTATGGGCTTCCAAATATCCCTTTGCCAATTCCACAAGAACAGCCTTAGCGAAAGGCTCTTGAGGGAAGGATGTAACTCTGTGAGATGAATTAACAGAACACAGAGCAATTTCTCAGAACGCTTCTTTCCAGTTTTGAACGGAAGATATTTCCTTTTTCACCATAGCCAGCTAAGGGCTTCCAAATATCCTTTTGCCAATTCAACAAGAACAGCCTTAGCGAAAGGCTTCTTGAAGGGAAATGTGTAACTCTGTGAGATGAATTAACAGAACACAGAGCAGTTTCTCAGAAAGCTTCTTTCCAGTTTTGAACGGAAGATATTTCCTTTTTCACCATAGCCCTCTAAGGGATTCCACATATCCCTTTGCTAATTCCACAAGAACAGCCTTGGCGAAAGGCTTCTTGAAAGGATAGATGTAACTCTGTGAGATGAATTAACAGAACACAGAGCAGTTTCTCAGAAAGCTTCTTTCCAGTTTTGAACGGAAGATATTTCCTTTTTCACCATAGCCCTCTATGGGCTTCCAAATATCCCTTTGCCAATTCCACAAGAACAGCCTTAGCGAAAGGCTTCTTGAAGGAAGATGTAACTCTGTGGGATGAATTAACAGAACACAGAGCAGTTTCTCAGAAAGCTTCTTTCCAGTTTTGAACGGAAGATATTTTTCACCATAGCCCTCTATGGGCTTCCAAATATCCTTTGCCAATTCCATAAGAACAGCCTTAGTGAAAGGCTTCTTGAAGGGAAAGGTGTAACTCTGTGAGATGAATTAACAGAACACAGAGCAGTTTCTCAGAAAGCTTCTTTCCAGTTTTGAACGGAAGATATTTCCTTTTTCACCATAGCCCTCTATGGGCTTCCAAATATCCCTTTACCAATTCCACAAGAACAGCCTTAGCGAAAGGCTTCTTGAAGGGAAAGATGTAACTCTGTGAGATGAATTAACAGAACACAGAGCAGTTTCTCAGAAAGCTTCTTTCCAGTTTTGAACGGAAGATATTTCCTTTTTCACCATAGCCCTCTATGGGCTTCCAAATATCCTTGCCAATTCCACAAGAACAGCCTTAGTGAAAGGCTTCTTGAAGGAAAGATGTAACTCTGTGAGATGAATTAACAGAACACAGAGCAATTTCTCAGAAAGCTTCTTTCCAGTTTTGAACGGAAGATATTTCCTTTTTCACCTTAGCCCTCTAAGGGCTTCCAAATATCCCTTTGCCAATTCCACAAGAACAGCCTTATCGAAAGGCTTCTTGAAGGGAAAGATGTAACTCTGTGAGATGAATTAACAGAACACAGAGCAGTTTCTCAGAAAGCTTCTTTCCAGTTTTGAACGGAAGATATTTCCTTTTTCACCATAGCCTCTAAGGATTCCAAATATCCCTTTGCCAATTCCACAAGAACAGCCTTAGCGAAAGGCTTCTTGAAGGGAAAGATGTAACTCTGTGAGATGAATTAACAGAACACAGAGCAGTTTCTCAGAATGCTTCCTTCCAGTTTTGAAGGAACATATTTCCTTTTTCATTATAGCCCTCAGTGGGCTTCCAAATATCCCTTTTCCAATTCCACAAGAACAGCCTTAGCGAAAGGCTTTTGAAGGGAAAGATGTAACACTGTGAGATGAATTAACAGAACACAGAGCAGTTTCTCAGAAAGCTTCTTTCCAGTTTTGAACGGAAGATATTTCCTTTTTCACCATAGCCCTCTATGGGCTTCCAAATATCCCTTTGCCAATACCACAAGAACAGTCTTAGCGAAAGGATTATTGAAGGGAAAGATATAACTCTGTGAGATGAATTAACAGAACACAGAGCAGTTTCTCAGAAAGCTTCTTTCCAGTTTTGAACGGAAGATATTTCCTTTTCCAACATAGCCCTCTATGGGCTTCCAAATATCCCTCTGCCAATTCCACAAGAACAGCCTTAGCGAAAGGCTTCTTGAGGCAAAGATGTAACTCTGTGAGATGAATTAACAGAACACAGAGCAGTTTCTCAGAAAGCTTCTTTCCAGTTTTGAACGGAAGATATTTCCTTTTCACCATAGCCCTCAAGGGCTTCCAAATATCCTTTGCCAATTCCACGAGAACAGCCTTAGCGAAAGGCTTCTTGAAGGAAAGATGTGACTCTGTGAGATGAATTAACATAACACAGAGCAGTTTCTCAGAAAGCTTCTTTCCAGTTTTGAACGGAAGATATTTCCTTTTCACCATAGCCCTCTAAGGATTCCACATATACCTTTGCAATTCCACAAGAACAGCCTTAGCGAAAGGCTTCTTCAGGGAAAGATGTAACTCTGTGGGATGAATTAACAGAACACAGAGCAGTTTCTCAGAAAGCTTCTTTCCAGTTTTGAACGGAAGATATTTCCTTTTTCACCATAGCCCTCTATGGGCTTCCAAATATCCCTTTGCCAATTCCACAAGAACAGCCTTAGCGAAAGGCTTCTTGAAGGAAAGGTGTAACTCTGTGAGATGAATTAACAGAACACAGAGCAGTTTCTCAGAAACCTTCTTTCCAGTTTTGAACGGAAGATATTTCCTCTTTCACCATAGCCCTCTATGGGATTCCAAATATCCTTTGCCAATTCCACAAGAACAGCCTTAGCGAAGGCTTTTGAAGGAAAGATGTAACTCTGTGAGATGAATTAACAGAACACAGAGCAGTTTCTCAGAAAGCTTTTTCCAGTTTTGAACGGAAGATATTTCCTTTTCACCTTAGCCCTCTAAGGGCTTCCAAATATCCTTGCCAATTCCACAAGAACAGCCTTAGCGAAAGGCTTCTTGAAGGAAAGATGTAACTCTGTGAGATGAATTAACAGAACACAGAGCAGTTTCTCAGAAAGCTTTTTCCAGTTTTGAACGGAAGATATTTCCTTTTCACCATAGCCCTCTAAGGGATTCCAAATATCCTTTGCCAATTCCACAAGAACAGCCTTAGCGAAGGCTTCTTGAAGGATAGATGTAACTCTGTGAGATGAATTAACAGAACACAGAGCAGTTTCTCAGAAAGCTTTTTCCAGTTTTGAACGGAAGATATTTTTTTTCACCATAGCCTCTATGGGCTTCCAAATATCCTTTGCCAATTCCACAAGAACAGCCTTAGCGAAAGGCTTCTTGAAGGAAAGATGTAACTCTGTGAGATGAATTAACAGAACACAGAGCAGTTTCTCAGAAAGCTTCTTTCCAGTTTTGAACGGAAGATATTTCCTTTTCACCATAGCCTCTATGGGCTTCCAAATATCCTTTGCCAATTCCACAAGAACAGCCTTAGCGAAAGGCTTTTGAAGGAAAGATGTAACTCTGTGAGATGAATTAACAGAACACAGAGCAGTTTCAGAAAGCTTCTTTCCAGTTTTGAACGGAAGATATTTCCTTTTTCACCATAGCTCTATGGGCTTCCAAATATCCTTTGCTAATTCCACAAGAACAGCCTTAGCGAAAGGCTTCTTGAGGGAAAGATGTAACTCTGTGAGATGAATTAACAGAACACAGAGCAGTTTCTCAGAAAGCTTCTTTCCAGTTTTGAACGGAAGATATTTCCTTTTCACCATAGCCTCTAAGGGCTTCCAAATATCCTTTACCAATTCCACAAGAACAGCCTTAGCAAAGGCTTATTGAAGGAAAGATGTAACTCTGTGAGATGAATTAACAGACCACAGAGCAGTTTCTCAGAAAGCTTCTTTCCAGTTTTGAACGGAAGATATTTCCTTTTTCACCATAGCCTCTATGGGCTTCCAAATATCCTTTGCCAATTCCACAAGAACAGCCTTGGCGAAAGGCTTCTTGAGGGAAAGATGTAACTCTGTGAGATGAATTAACAGAACACAGAGCAGTTTCTCAGAAAGCTTCTTTCCAGTTTTGAACGGAAGATATTTCCTTTTCACCATAGCCTCTATGGGCTTCCAAATATCCTTTGCTAATTCCACAAGAACAGCCTTAGCGAAGGCTTCTTGAAGGAAAGATGTAACTCTGTGAGATGAATTAACAGAACACAGAGCAGTTTCTCAGAAAGCTTCTTTCCAGTTTTGAACGGAAGATATTTCCTTTTTCACCATAGCCCTCTAAGGGATTCCACATATCCCTTTGCAAATTCCACAAGAACAGCCTTAGCGAAAGGCTTTTGAAGGATAGATGTAACTCTGTGAGATGAATTAACAGAACACAGAGCAGTTTCTCAGAAAGCTTCTTCCAGTTTTGAACGGAAGATATTTCTTTTTCACCATAGCCTCTATGGCTTCCAAATATCCTTTGCCATTCCACAAGAACAGCCTTAGCGAAAGGCTTCTTGAGGAAGATGTAACTCTGTGAGATGAATTAACAGAACACAGAGCAGTTTCTCAGAAAGCTTCTTTCCAGTTTTGAACGGAAGATATTTCCTTTTTCACCATAGCCCTCTATGGGCTTCCAAATATCACTTTGCCAATTCCACAAGAACAGCGTTAGCGAAAGGCTTCTTGAAAGGAAAGGTGTAACTCTGTGAGATGAATTAACAGAACACAGAGCAGTTTCTCAGAAAGCTTCTTTCTAGTTTTGAACGGAAGATATTTCCTTTTTCACCATAGCCCTCTATGGGCTTCCAAATATCCCTTTACCAATTCCACAAGAACAGCCTTAGCGAAAGGCTTCTTGAAGGGAAAGATGTAACTCTGTGAGATGAATTAACAGAACACAGAGCAGTTTCTCAGAATGCTTCCTTCCAGTTTTGAACGGAAGATATTTCCTTTTTCACCATAGCCCTCTATGGGATTCCAAATATCCCTTTGCCAATTCCACAAGAACAGCCTTAGCGAAAGGCTTCTTGAGGGAAAGATGTAACTCTGTGAGATGAATTAACAGAACACAGAGCAGTTTCTCAGAAAGCTTCTTTCCAGTTTTGAACGGAAGATATTTCCTTTTTCACCATAGCCCTCTATGGGCTTCCAAATATCACTTTGCCAATTCCACAAGAACAGCCTTAGCGAAAGGCTTCTTGAAGGGAAAGATGTACCTCTGTGAGATGAATTAACAGAACACAGAGCAGTTTCTCAGAAAGCTTCTTTCCAGTTTTGAACGGAAGATATTTCCTTTTTCACCATAGCCTCTATGGGATTCCAAATATCCCTTTGCCAATTCCACAAGAACAGCCTTAGCGAAAGGCTTCTTGAAGGGAAAGATGTAACTCTGTGAGATGAATTAACAGAACACAGAGCAGTTTCTCAGAAAGCTTCTTTCCAGTTTTGAACGGAAGATATTTCCTTTTCACCATAGCCCTCTATGGGCTTCCAAATATCCTTTGCCAATTCCACAAGAACAGCCTTAGCGAAAGGCTTTGAAGGAAAGATGTAACTCTGTGAAATGAATTAACAGAACACAGAGCAGTTTCTCAGAAAGCTTCTTTCCAGTTTTGAACGGAAGATATTTCCTTTTCACCATAGCCCTATGGGCTTCCAAATATCCCTTTACCAATTCCACAAGAACAGCCTTAGCGAAAGGCTTCTTGAAGGGAAAGATGTAACTCTGTGAGATGAATTAACAGAACACAGAGCAGTTTCTCAGAATGCTTCCTTCTAGTTTTGAAGGAAGATATTTCCTTTTTCATTATAGCCCTCAAAGGGCTTCCAAATATCCCTTTTCCAATTCCACAAGAACAGCCTTACCGAAAGGCTTCTTGAAGGGAAAGATGTAACACTGTGAGATGAATTAACAGAACACCGAGGAGTTCTTCAGAAAGCTTCTTTCCAGTTTTGAACGGAAGATATTTCCTTTTTCAACATAGCCATCTATGGGCTTCCAAATATCCCTTTGCCAATTCCACAAGAACAGCCTTATCGAAAGGATTATTGAAGGAAAAGATGTAACTGTGTGAGATGAATTAACAGAACACAGAGCAGTTTCTCAGAAAGCTTCTTTCCAGTTTTGAACGGAAGATATTTCCTTTTTCACCATAGCCCTCTAAGGGATTCCACATATCCCTTTGCTAATTCCACAAGAACAGCCTTGGCGAAAGGCTTCTTGAAGTGATAGATGTAACTCTGTGAGATGAATTAACAGAACACAGAGCAGTTTCTCAGAAAGCTTCTTTCCAGTTTTGAACGGAAGATATTTCCTTTTTCACCATAGCCCTCTAAGGGATTCCACATATCCCTTTGCTAATTCCACAAGAACAGCCTTGGCGAAAGTCTTCTTGAAAGGATAGATGTAACACTGTGAGATGAATTAACAGAACACAGAGCAGTTTCTCAGAAAGCTTCTTTCCAGTTTTGAACGGAAGATATTTCCTTTTTGACCATAGCCCTCTATGGGCTTGCAAATATCCCTTTGCCAATTCCACAAGAACAGCCTTAGCGAAAGGCTTTCTGAAGGGAAAGATGTAACTCTGTAAGATGAATTAACAGAACACAGAGCAGTTTCTCCGAAAGCTTCTTTCCAGTTTTGAACGGAAGATATTTCCTTTTTCACCATAGCCCTCTAAGGGATTCCACATATCCCTTTGTAAATTCCACAAGAACAGCCTTAGCGAAAGGCTTCTTGAGGGAAAGATGTAACTCTGTGGGATGAATTAACAGAATACAGAGCAGTTTCTCAGAAAGCTTCTTTCCAGTTTTGAACGGAAGATATTTCCTTTTTCACCATAGCCCTCTATGGGCTTCCAAATATCACTTTGCCAATTCCACAAGAACAGCCTTAGCGAAAGGCTTCTTGAAGGGAAAGATGTAACTCTGTGAGATGAATTAACAGAACACAGAGCAGTTTCTCAGAAAGCTTCTTTCCAGTTTTGAACGGAAGATATTTCCTCTTTCACCATGGCCCTCTATGGGATTCCAAATATCCCTTTGCCAATTCCACAAGAACAGCCTTAGCGAAAGGCTTCTTGAAGGGAAAGATGTAACTCTGTGAGATGAATTAACAGAACACAGAGCAGTTTCTCAGAAAGCTTCTTTCCAGTTTTGAACGGAAGATATTTCCTTTTCCACCATAGCCCTCTAAGGGATTCCACATATCCTTTGCCAATTCCACAAGAACAGCCTTGGCGAAAGGCTTCTTGAAAGGATAGATGTAACTCTGTGAGATGAATTAACAGAACACAGAGCAGTTTCTCAGAAAGCTTCTTTCCAGTTTTGAACGGAAGATATTTCCTTTTTCACCATAGACCACTATGGGCTTCCAAATATCCCTTTGCCAATTCCACAAGAACAGCCTTAGCGAAAGGCTTCTTGAAGGGAAAGATGTAACTCTGTGAGATGAATTAACAGAACACAGAGCAGTTTCTCAGAAAGCTTCTTTCCAGTTTTGAACGGAAGATATTTCCTTTTCCACCATAGCCCTCTAAGGGATTCCAAATATCCCTCTGCCAATTCCACAAGAACAGCCTTAGCGAAAGGCTTCTTGAGGCAAAGATGTAACTCTCTGAGATGAATTAACAGAACACAGAGCAGTTTCTCAGAAAGCTTCTTTCCAGTTTTGAACGGAAGATATTTCCTTTTTCACCATAGCCCTCTAAGGGCTTCCAAATATCCCTTTGCCAATTCCACAAGAACAGCCTTAGCGAAAGGCTTCTTGAAGGAAAGATGTAACTCTGTGAGATGAATTAACAGAACACAGAGCAGTTTCTCAGAAAGCTTCTTTCCAGTTTTGAACGGAAGATATTTCCTTTTTCACCATAGACCTCTAAGGGATTCCACATATCCCTTTGCAAATTCCACAAGAACAGCCTTGGCGAAAGGCTTCTTGAAAGGATAGATGTAACTCTGTGAGATGAATTAACAGAACACAGAGCAGTTTCTCAGAAAGCTTCTTTCCAGTTTTGAACGGAGATATTTCCTTTTCACCATAGCCTCCATGGGCTTCCAAATATCCTTTGCCAATTCCACAAGAACAGCCTTAGCGAAAGGCTTTTGAAGGAAAGATGTAACTCTGTGAGATGAATTAACAGAACACAGAGCAGTTTCTCAGAAAGCTTCTTTCCAGTTTTGAACGGAAGATATTTCCTTTTCACCATAGCCTCTATGGGCTTCCAAATATCCTTTGCCAATTCCACAAGAACAGCCTTAGCGAAAGGCTTCTTGAAGGGAAAGATGTAACTCTGTGAGATGAATTAACAGAACACAGAGCAGTTTCTCAGAAAGCTTCTTTCTAGTTTTGAACGGAAGATATTTCCTTTTTCACCATAGCCCTCTATGGGCTTCCAAATATCCCTTTACCAATTCCACAAGAACAGCCTTAGCGAAAGGCTTCTTGAAGGGAAAGATGTAACTCTGTGAGATGAATTAACAGACCACAGAGCAGTTTCTCAGAAAGCTTCTTTCCAGTTTTGAACGGAAGATATTTCCTTTTTCACCATAGCCTCTATGGGCTTCCAAATATCCCTTTGCCAATTCCACAAGAACAGCCTTAGCGAAGGCTTCTTGAGGGAAGGATGTAACTCTGTGAGATGAATTAACAGAACACAGAGCAATTTCTCAGAAAGCTTCTTTCCAGTTTTGAACGGAAGATATTTCCTTTTTCACCATGGCCCTCTATGGGCTTCCAAATATCCCTTTGCCAATTCCACAAGAACAGCCTTAGCGAAAGGCTTCTTGAAGGGAAAGATGTAACTCTGTGAGATGAATTAACAGAACACAGAGCAGTTTCTCAGAATGCTTCCTTCTAGTTTTGAAGGAAGATATTTCCTTTTTCATTATAGCCCTCAGTGGGCTTCCAAATATCCCTTTTCCAATTCCACAAGAACAGCCTTAGCGAAAGGCTTCTTGTAGGGAAAGATGTAATTCTGTGAGATGAATTAACAGAACACCGAGCAGTTCTTCAGAAAGCTTCTTTCCAGTTTTGAACGGTAGATATTTCCTTTTTCACCATAGCCATCTATGGGCTTCCAAATATCCCTTTGCCAATTCCACAAGAACAGCCTTATCGAAAGGATTATTGAAGGGAAAGATGTAACTCTGTGAGATGAATTAACAGAACACAGAGCAGTTTCTCAGAAAGCTTCTTTCCAGTTTTGAACGGAAGATATTTCCTTTTTCACCATAGCCCTCTAAGGGATTCCACATATCCCTTTGCCAATTCCACAAGAACAGCCCAGGCGAAAGGCTTCTTGAAAGGATAGATGTAACTCTGTGAGATGAATTAACAGAACACAGAGCAGTTTCTCAGAAAGCTTCTTTCCAGTTTTGAACGGAAGATATTTCCTTTTTCACCATAGCCCTCCATGGGCTTCCCAATATCCCTTTGCCAATTCCACAAGAACAGCCTTAGCGAAAGGCTTCTTGAAGGGAAAGTTGTAAGTCTCTGAGATGAATTTACAGAACACAGAGCAGTTTCTCAGAAAGCTTCTTTCCAGTTTTGAACGGAAGATATTTCCTTTTCCACCATAGCCCTCTATGGGCTTCCAAATATCCTTTGCAAATTCCACAAGAACAGCCTTAGCGAAAGGCTTCCTGAAGGGAAAGATGTAACTCTGTGAGATGAATTAACAGAACACAGAGCAGTTTCTCAGAAAGCTTCTTTCTAGTTTTGAACGGAAGATATTTCCTTTTTCACCATAGCCCTCTATGGGCTTCCAAATATCCCTTTGCCAATTCCACAAGAACAGCCTTAGCTTAAGGCTTATTGAAGGGAAAGATGTAACTCTGTGAGATGAATTAACAGACCACAGAGCAGTTTCTCAGAAAGCTTCTTTCCAGTTTTGAACGGAAGATATTTCCTTTTTCACCATAGCCCTCTATGGGCTTCCAAATATCCCTTTGCCAATTCCACAAGAACAGCCTTAGCGAAAGACTTCTTGAAGGGAAAGATATAACTCTGTGAGATGAATTAACAGACCACAGAGCAGTTTCTCAGAAAGCTTCCTTCTAGTTTTGAACGGAAGATATTTCCTTTTTCACCATAGCCCTCTATGGGCTTCAAAATATCCCTTTGCCAATTCCACAAGAACAGCCTTAGCGAAAGGCTTCTTGAGGGAAAGATGTAACTCTGTGAGATGAATTAACAGAACACAGAGCAGATTCTCAGAAAGATTCTTTACAGTTTTGAACATAAGATATTTCCTTTTTCACCATGGCCCTCTATGGGATTACAAATATTCCTTTGCCAAATCCACAAGAACAGCCTTAGCGAAAGGCTTCTTGAAGGGAAAGATATAACTGTGTGAGATGAATTAACAGAACACAGAGCAGTTTCTCAGAAAGCTTCTTTCTAGTTTTGAACGGAAGATATTTCCTTTTTCACCATAGCCCTATGGGCTTCCAAATATCCTTGCCAATTCCACAAGAACAGCCTTAGCGAAAGGCTTATTGAAGGAAAGATGTAACTCTGTGAGATGAATTAACAGACCACAGAGCTGTTTCTCAGAAAGCTTCTTTCCAGTTTTGAACGGAAGATATTTCCTTTTCACCATGGCCCTCTAAGGGCTTCCAAATATCCCTTTGCCAATTCCACAAGAACAGCCTTAGCGAAAGGCTTCTTGAAGGAAAGATGTAACTCTGTGAGATGAATTAACAGAACACAGACCAGTTTCTCAGAAAGCTTCTTTCCAGTTTTGAACGGAAGATATTTCCTTTTCACCATAGCCCTCTAAGGGATTCCAAATATCCTTTGCAATTCCACAAGAACAGCCTTAGCGAAAGGCTTGAAAGGATAGATGTAACTCTGTGAGATGAATTAACAGAACACAGAGCAGTTTCTCAGAAAGCTTCTTTCCAGTTTTGAACGGAAGATATTTTTCACCATAGCCCTCCATGGGCTTCCAAATATCCTTGCCAATTCCACAAGAACAGCCTTAGCGAAAGGTTTTTGAAGGAAAGATGTAACTCTGTGAGATGAATTAACAGAACACAGAGCAGTTTCTCAGAAAGCTTCTTTCCAGTTTTGAACGGAAGATATTTCCTTTTCACCATACACCTCTATGGGCTTCCAAATATCCCTTTGCGAATTCCGCAAGAACAGCCTTAGCGAAAGGCTTCTTGAAGGGAAAGATGTAACTCTGTGAGAAGAAATAACAGAACACAGAGCAGTTTCACAGAATGCTTCCTTCCAGTTTTGAAGGAAGATGTTTCCTTTTTAATTATAGCCCTCAAAGGGCTTCCAAATATCCTTTGCAATTCCACAAGAACAGCCTTAGCGAAAGGCTTCTTGAAGGGAAAGTTGTAACTGTGAGATGAATTAACAGAACACCGAGCAGTTCTTCAGAATGCTTCTTTCCAGTTTTGAACGGAAGATATTTCCCTTTTCACCATAGCCCTCTATGGGCTTCCAAATATCCCTTTGCCAATTCCAGATGAACAGCCTTAGCGAAAGGATTATTGAAGGGAAAAATGTAACTCTGTGAGATGAATTAACAGAACACAGAGCAGTTTCTCAAAAGCTTCTTTCCAGTTTTGAACGGGAGATATTTCCCTTTTCACCATAGCCCTCTAAGGGCTTCCAAATATCCTTTGCTAATTCCACAAGAACAGCCTTAGCGAAAGGCTTCTTGAAGGAAAGATGTAACTCTGTGAGATGAATTAACAGAACACAGAGCAGTTTCTCAGAAAGCTTCTTTCCAGTTTTGAACGGAAGATATTTCCTTTTTCACCATAGACCACTATGGGCTTCCAAATATCCTTTGCCAATTCCACAAGAACAGCTTTAGCGAAAGGCTTCTTGAAGGGAATGATGTAACTCTGTGAGATGAATTAACAGAACACAGAGCAGTTTCTCAGAAAGCTTCTTTCCAGTTTTGAACGGAAGATATTTCCTTTTCACCATAGCCCTCTATGGGCTTCCAAATATCCTTTGCCAATTCCACAAGAACAGCCTTAGCGAAAGGCTTTTGAAGGAAAGATGTAACTCTGTGAGATGAATTAACAGACCACAGAGCAGTTTCTCAGAAAGCTTCTTTCTAGTTTTGAACGGAAGATATTTCCTTTTCACCATAGCCCTCTATGGGCTTCCAAATATCCTTTGCTAATTCCACAAGAACAGCCTTAGCGAAAGGCTTTTGAAGGAAAGATGTAACTCTGTGAGATGAATTAACAGAACACAGAGCAGTTTCTCAGAAAGCTTCTTTCCAGTTTTGAACGGAAGATATTTCCTTTTCACCATAGCCCTATGGGCTTCCAAATATCCTTTGACAATTCCACAAGAACAGCCTTAGCGAAAGGCTTGAAGGAAAGATGTAACTCTGTGAGATGAATTAACAGAACACAGAGCAGTTTCTCAGAAAGCTTCTTCCAGTTTTGAACGGAAGATATTTCCTTTTTCACCATAGCCCTCTATGGGATTCCAAATATCCCTTTGCCAATTCCACAAGAACAGCCTTAGCAAAGGCTTCTTGAAGGAAAGATGTAACCTGTGAGATGAATTAACAGAACACAGAGCAGTTTCTCAGAAAGCTTCTTTCCAGTTTTGAACGGAAGATATTTCCTTTTTCACCATAGCCCTCAAAGGGCTTCCAAATATCCTTTTCCAATTCCACAAGAACAGCCTTAGCGAAAGGCTTCTTGAAGGAAAGATGTAACTGTGAGATGAATTAACAGAACACAGAGCAGTTTCAGAAAGCTTCTTTCCAGTTTTGAACGGAAGATATTTTTTTCACCATAGCCCTCTAAGGGCTTCCAAATATCCTTGCCAATTCCACAAGAACAGCCTTAGCGAAAGGCTTTTGAAGGGAAAGATGTAACTGTGAGATGAATTAACAGAACACAGAGCAGTTTCTCAGAAAGCTTCTTTCCAGTTTTGAACGGAAGATATTTCCTTTTCCACCGTAGCCCTCTATGGGCATCCAAATATCCCTTTGCCAATTCCACAAGAACAGCCTTAGCGAAAGGCTTCTTGCAGGGAAAGATGTAACTCTGTGAGAGGAATTAACAGAACACAGAGCAGTTTCTCAGAAAGCTTCTTTCCAGTTTTGAACGGAAGATATTTCCTTTTCAATCATTGCCCTCTCTTGGCTTCCAAATATCCCTTTTCCAATTCCACAAGAACAGCCTTAGCGAAAGGCTTCTTGAAGGGAAAGATGTAACTCTGTGAGATGAATTAACAGAACACAGAGCAGTTTCTCAGAAAGCTTCTTTCCAGTTTTGAACGGAAGATATTTCCTTTTTCACCATAGCCCTCTATGGGCTTCCAAATATCCCTTTGCCAATTCCACAAGAACAGCCTTAGCGAAAGGCTTCTTGAAGGATAGATGTAACTCTGTGAGATGAATTAACAGAACACAGAGCAGTTTCTCAGAAAGCTTCTTCCAGTTTTGAAGGAAGATATTTTTTCACCATAGCCCTCAAAGGGCTTCCAAATATCCTTTTCCAATTCCACAAGAACAGCCTTAGTGAAAGGCTTGAAGGGAAAGATGTAACTCTGTGAGATGAATTAACAGAACACAGAGCAGTTTCTCAGAAAGTTTCTTTCCAGTTTTGAACGGAAGATATTTCCTTTTTCACCATAGCCCTCTAAGGGCTTCCAAATATCCTTTACCAATTCCACAAGAACAGCCTTAGCGAAAGGATTATTGAAGGAAAGATGTAACTCTGTGAGATGAATTAACAGAACACAGAGCAGTTTCTCAGAAAGCTTTTTCCAGTTTTGAACGGAAGATATTTTTCCACCATAGCCCTCTATGGGCTTCCAAATATCCTCTGCCAATTCCACAAGAACAGCCTTAGCGAAAGGCTTTTGAAGGAAAGATGTAACCTGTGAGATGAATTAACAGAACACAGAGCAGTTTCTCAGAAAGCTTCTTTCCAGTTTTGAACGGAAGATATTTCTTTTCACCATTAGCCCACTAAGAGCTTCCAAATATCCTTTGCTAATTCCACAAGAACAGCCTTATCGAAAGGCTTCTTGAAGGGAAAGATGTAACTCTGTGAGATGAATTAACAGAACACAGAGCAGTTTCTCAGAAAGCTTCTTTCCAGTTTTGAACGGAAGATATTTCCTTTTTCACCATAGCCCTCTAAGGGCTTCCACATATCCCTTTGCCAATTCCACAAGAACAGCCCTGGCGAAAGGCTTCTTGAAAGGATAGATGTAACTCTGTGAGATGAATTAACAGAACACAGAGCAGTTTCTCAGAAAGCTTCTTTCCAGTTTTGAACGGAAGATATTTCCTTTTTCACCATAGCCTCTAAGGATTCCACATATCCCTTTGCCAATTCCACAAGAACAGCCTTAGCGAAAGGCTTCTTGAAGGATAGATGTAACTCTGTGAGATGAATTAACAGAACACAGAGCAGTTTCTCAGAAAGCTTCTTTCCAGTTTTGAACGGAAGATATTTCCTTTTTCACCATAGCCCTCCATGGGCTTCCAAATATCCCTTTGCCAATTCCACAAGAACAGCCTTAGCGAAGGCTTCTTGAAGGAAAGATGTAACTCTGTGAGATGAATTAACAGAACACAGAGCAGTTTCTCAGAAAGCTTCTTTCCAGTTTTGAACGGAAGATATTTCCTTTTCCACCATAGCCTCTATGGGCTTCCAAATATCCTTTGCCAATTCCACAAGAACAGCCTTAGCGAAAGGCTTCTTGAAGGAAAGATGTAACACTGTGAGATGAATTAACAGAACACAGAGCAGTTTCTCAGAAAGCTTCTTTCCAGTTTTGAACGGAAGATATTTCCTTTTTCACCATAGCCCTCTATGGGCTTCCAAATATCCCTTTGCCAATTCCACAAGAACAGCCTTAGCGAAAGGCTTATTGAAGGAAAGATGTAACTCTGTGAGATGAATTAACAGAACACAGAGCAGTTTCTCAGAAAGCTTCTTTCCAGTTTTGAACGGAAGATATTTCCTTTTTCACCATAGCCTCTAAGGGCTTCCAAATATCCTTTGCAATTCCACAAGAACAGCCTTAGCGAAAGGCTTTGAGGGAAAGATGTAACTCTGTGAGATGAATTAACAGAACACAGAGCAGTTTCTCAGAAAGCTTCTTCCAGTTTTGAAGGAAGATATTTCCTTTTTCACCATAGCCCTCTATGGGCTTCCAAATATCCTTTTCCAATTCCACAAGAACAGCCTTAGCGAAAGGCTTTTGAAGGAAACATGTAACACTGTTAGATGAATTAACAGAACACAGAGCAGTTCTTCAGAAAGCTTCTTTCCAGTTTTGAACGGAAGATATTTCCTTTTTCACCATAGCCCTCTATGGGCTTCCAAATATCCCTTTGCCAATTCCACAAGAACAGCCTTATCGAAAGGCTTTGAGGGAAAGATGTAACTCTGTGAGATGAATTAACAGAACACAGAGCAGTTTTCAGAAAGCTTCTTTCCAGTTTTGAACGGAAGATATTTCCTTTTTCACCATAGCCCTCTAAGGGCTTCCAAATATCCTTTGCCAATTCCACAAGAACAGCCTTAGCGAAAGGCTTTTGAAGGGAAAGATGTAACTCTGTGAGATGAATTAACAGAACACAGAGCAGTTTCTCAGAAAGCTTTTTCCAGTTTTGAACGGAAGATATTTCCTTTTTCACCATAGCCTCTAAGGGCTTCCAAATATCCTTTGCCAATTCCACAAGAACAGCCTTAGCGAAAGGCTTCTTGAAGGAAAGATGTAACTCTGTGAGATGAATTAACAGAACACAGAGCAGTTTCTCAGAAAGCTTCTTTCCAGTTTTGAACGGAAGATATTTCCTTCACCATAGCCTCTAAGGGATTCCAAATATCCTTTGCAATTCCACAAGAACAGCCTTAGCGAAAGGCTTTTGAAGGAAAGATGTAACTCTGTGAGATGAATTAACAGAACACAGAGCAGTTTCTCAGAAAGCTTTTTCCAGTTTTGAACGGAAGATATTTCCTTTTTCACCATAGCCCTGTAAGGGCTTCCAAATATCCTTTGCCAATTCCACAAGAACAGCCTTAGCGAAAGGCTTCTTGAAGGGAAAGATGTAACTCTGTGAGATGAATTAACAGAACACAGAGCAGTTTCTCAGAAAGCTTCTTTCCAGTTTTGAACGGAAGATATTTTTTCACCATAGCCCTCTAAGGGCTTCCAAATATCCTTTGCAATTCCACAAGAACAGCCTTAGCAAAGGCTTCTTGAAGGAAAGATGTAACTCTGTGAGATGAATTAACAGAACACAGAGCAGTTTCTCAGAAAGCTTCTTTCCAGTTTTGAACGGAAGATATTTTTTCACCATAGCCTCTATGGGCTTCCAAATATCCTTTGCCAATTCCACAAGAACAGCCTTAGCGAAAGGCTTCTTGAGGGAAAGATGTAACTCTGTGGGATGAATTAACAGAACACAGAGCAGTTTCTCAGAAAGCTTCTTTCCAGTTTTGAACGGAAGATATTTCCTTTTTCACCATAGCCTCTATGGGCTTCCAAATATCCCTTTGCCAATTCCACAAGAACAGCCTTAGCGAAAGGCTTTTGAAGGAAAGATGTAACTCTGTGAGATGAATTAACAGAACACAGAGCAGTTTCTCAGAAAGCTTCTTTCCAGTTTTGAACGGAAGATATTTTTTCACCATAGCCTCTATGGGCTTCCAAATATCCCTTGCCAATTCCACAAGAACAGCCTTAGCGAAAGGCTTCTTGAAGGGAAAGATGTAACTGTGAGATGAATTAACAGAACACAGAGCAGTTTCTCAGAAAGCTTCTTCCAGTTTTGAACGGAAGATATTTTTTTCACCATAGCCCTCTATGGGCTTCCAAATATCCTTTGCCAATTCCACAAGAACAGCCTTAGCAAAAGGCTTCTTGAAGGGAAAGATGTAACTCTGTGAGATGAATTAACAGAACACAGAGCAGTTTCTCAGAAAGCTTCTTCCAGTTTTGAACGGAAGATATTTCCTTTTCACCATAGCCTCTATGGGCTTCCAAATATCCTTTGCCAATTCCACAAGAACAGCCTTAGCGAAAGGCTTCTTGAAGGAAAGATGTAACTCTGTGAGATGAATTAACAGAACACAGAGCAGTTCTTCAGAAAGCTTCTTTCCAGTTTTGAACGGAAGATATTTCCTTTTCACCATAGCCCTCTATGGGCTTCCAAATATCCTTTGCTAATTCCACAAGAACAGCCTTAGCGAAAGGCTTCTTGAAGGGAAAGATGTAACTCTGTGAGAAGAAATAACAGAACACAGAGCAGTTTCACAGTATGCTTCCTTCCAGTTTTGAAGGAAGATGTTTCCTTTTTAATTATAGCCCTCAAAGGGCTTCCAAATATCCCTTTTCCAATCCACAACAACAGCCTTAGCGAAAGGCTTCTTGAAGGGAAAGTTGTAACTGTGAGATGAATTAACAGAACACCGAGCAGTTCTTCAGAATGCTTCTTTCCAGTTTTGAACGGAAGATATTTCCCTTTTCACCATAGCCCTCTATGGGCTTCCAAATATCCCTTTGCCAATTCCAAATGAACAGCCTTAGCGAAAGGATTATTGAAGGGAAAAATGTAACTCTGTGAGATGAATTAACAGAACACAGAGCAGTTTCTCAAAAGCTTCTTTCCAGTTTTGAACGGGAGATATTTCCCTTTTCACCTTACCCCTCTAAGGGCTTCCAAATATCCCTCTGCCAATTCCACAAGAACAGCCTTAGCGAAAGGCTTCTTGAAGGGAAAGATGTAACTCTGTGAGATGAATTAACAGAACACAGAGCAGTTTCTCAGAAAGCTTCTTTCCAGTTTTGAACGGAAGATATTTCCTTTTTCACCATAGACCACTATGGGCTTCCAAATATCCCATTGCCAATTCCACAAGAACAGCTTTAGCGAAAGGCTTCTTCAAGGGAATGATGTAACTCTGTGAGATGAATTAAGAGAACACAGACCAGTTTCTCAGAAAGCTTCTTTCCAGTTTTGAACGGAAGATATTTCATTTTCCACCGTAGCCCTCTATGGACATCCAATTATCCCTTTGCCAATTCCACAAGAACAGCCTTAGCGAAAGGCTTCTTGAAGGGAAAGATGTAACTCTGTGAGATGAATTAACAGACCACAGAGCAGTTTCTCAGCAAGCTTCTTTCTAGTTTTGAACGGAAGATATTTCCTTTTTCACCATAGCCCTCTATGGGCTTCCTAATATCCCTTCGCCAATTCCACAAGAACAGCCTTAGCGAAAGGCTTATTGAAGGAAAAGATGTAACTCTGTGAGATGAATTAACAGACCACAGAGCTGTTTCTCAGAAAGCTTCTTTCCAGTTTTGAACGGAAGATATTTCCTTTTTCACCATGGCCCTCTAAGGGCTTCCAAATATCCCTTTGCCAATTCCACAAGAACAGCCTTAACGAAAGGCTTCTTGAAGGGAAAGATGTAACTCTGTGAGATGAATTAACAGAACACAGACCAGTTTCTCAGAAAGCTTCTTTCCAGTTTTGAACGGAAGATATTTCCTTTTTCAAAATAGCCCTCTAAGGGATTCCACATAACCCTTTGCAAATTCCACAAGAACAGCCTTGGCGAAAGGCTTCTTGAAAGGATAGATGTAACTCTGTGAGATGAATTAACAGAACACAGAGCAGTTTCTCAGAAGGCTTCTTTCCAGTTTTGAACGGGAGATATTTCCTTTTTCACCATAGCCCTCCATGGGCTTCCAAATATCCCTTTGCCAATTCCACAAGAACAGCCTTAGCGAAAGGCTTCTTGAAGGGAAAGATATAACTCTGTGAGATGAATTAACAGAACACAGAGCAGTTTCTCAGAAAGCTTCTTTCCAGTTTTCAACGGAAGATATTTCCTTTTTCACCATACACCTCTATGGGCTTCCAAATATCCCTTTGCGAATTCCGCAAGAACAGCCTTAGCGAAAGGCTTCTTGAAGGGAAAGATGTAACTCTGTGAGAAGAAATAACAGAACACAGAGCAGTTTCACAGAATGCTTCCTTCCAGTTTTGAAGGAAGATGTTTCCTTTTTAATTATAGCCCTCAAAGGGCTTCCAAATATCCCTTTTCCAATCCACAACAACAGCCTTAGCGAAAGGCTTCTTGAAGGGAAAGTTGTAACTGTGAGATGAATTAACAGAACACCGAGCAGTTCTTCAGAATGCTTCTTTCCAGTTTTGAACGGAAGATATTTCCCTTTTCACCATAGCCCTCTATGGGCTTCCAAATATCCCTTTGCCAATTCCAAATGAACAGCCTTAGCGAAAGGATTATTGAAGGGAAAAATGTAACTCTGTGAGATGAATTAACAGAACACAGAGCAGTTTCTCAAAAGCTTCTTTCCAGTTTTGAACGGGAGATATTTCCCTTTTCACCTTACCCCTCTAAGGGCTTCCAAATATCCCTCTGCCAATTCCACAAGAACAGCCTTAGCGAAAGGCTTCTTGAAGGGAAAGATGTAACTCTGTGAGATGAATTAACAGAACACAGAGCAGTTTCTCAGAAAGCTTCTTTCCATTTTGAAACGGAAGATATTTCCTTTTTCACCATAGACCACTATGGGCTTCCAAATATCCCTTTGCCAATTCCACAAGAACAGCTTTAGCGAAAGGCTTCTTGAAGGGAATGATGTAACTCTGTGAGATGAATTAAGAGAAAACAGACCAGTTTCTCAGAAAGCTTCTTTCCAGTTTTGAACGGAAGATATTTCATTTTCCACCGTAGCCCTCTATGGGCATCCAATTATCCCTTTGCCAATTCCACAAGAACAGCCTTAGCGAAAGGCTTCTTGAAGGGAAAGATGTAACTCTGTGAGATGAATTAACAGACCACAGAGCAGTTTCTCAGCAAGCTTCTTTCTAGTTTTGAACGGAAGATATTTCCTTTTTCACCATAGCCCTCTATGGGCTTCTTAATATCCCTTCGCCAATTCCACAAGAACAGCCTTAGCGAAAGGCTTATTGAAGGAAAAGATGTAACTCTGTGAGATGAATTAACAGACCACAGAGCTGTTTCTCAGAAAGCTTCTTTCCAGTTTTGAACGGAAGATATTTCCTTTTTCACCATAGCCCTCTATGGGCTTCGAAATATCCTTTGACAATTCCACAAGAACAGCCTTAGCGAAAGGCTTCTTGAAGAGAAAGGTGTAACTCTGTGAGATGAATTAACAGAACACAGAGCAGTTTCTCAGAAAGCTTCGTTCCAGTTTTGAACGGAAGATACTTCCTTTTTCACCATGGCCCTCTATGGGATTCCAAATATCCCTTTGCCAATTCCACAAGAACCGCCTTAGAGAAAGGCTTCTTGAAGGGAAAGATGTAACTCTGTGAGATGAATTAACAGAACACAGAGCAGTTTCTCAGAATGCTTCCTTCCAGTTTTGAAGGAAGATATATCCTTTTTAATTATAGCACTCAAAGGGCTTCCAAATATCCCTTTTCCAATTCCACAAGAACAGCCTTATCGAAAGGCTTCTTGAAGGGAAAGATGTAACTGTGAGATGAATTAAGAGAACACCGAGCAGTTTCTCAGAAAGCTTCTTTCCAGTTTTGAACGGAAGATATTTCCTTTTTCACCATAGCCCTCTAAGGGATTCTACATATCCCTTTGCCAATTCCACAAGAACAGCCTTGGCGAAAGGCTTCTTGAAGGGAAAGATGTAACTCTGTGAGATGAATTAACAGAACACAGAGCAGTTTCTCAGAATGCTTCCTTCCAGTTTTGAAGGAAGATATTTCCTTTTCATTATAGCCCTCAAAGGGCTTCCAAATATCCTTTTCCAATTCCACAAGAACAGCCTTATCGAAAGGCTTCTTGAAGGGAAAGATGTAACTGTGAGATGAATTAAGAGAACACAGAGCAGTTTCTCAGAAAGCTTTTCCAGTTTTGAACGGAAGATATTTCCTTTTTCACCATAGCCCTCTAAGGATTCCACATATCCTTTGCCAATTCCACAAGAACAGCCTTGGCGAAAGGCTTCTTGAAAGGATAGATGTATTTCTGTGAGATGAATTAACAGTACACAGAGCAGTTTCTCAGAAAGCTTCTTTCCAGTTTTGAACGGAAGATATTTCCTTTTCCACCGTAGCCCTCTATGGGCATCCAAATATCCCTTTGCCAATTCCACAAGAACAGCCTTAGCGAAGGCTTTTGAAGGAAAGATGTAACTCTGTGAGAGGAATTAACAGAACACAGAGCAGTTTCTCAGAAAGCTTCTTTCCAGTTTTGAACGGAAGATATTTCCTTTTCAATCATTGCCCTCTCTTGGCTTCCAAATATCCCTTTTCCAATTCCACAAGAACAGCCTTAGCGAAAGGCTTCTTGAAGGGAAAGATGTAACTCTGTGAGATGAATTAACAGAACACAGAGCAGTTTCTCAGAAAGCTTTTCTAGTTTTGAACGGAAGATATTTCCTTTTCACCATAGCCTCTATGGCTTCCAAATATCCTTTGCCAATTCCACAAGAACAGCGTTAGCGAAAGGCTTTTGAAAGGATAGATGTAACTCTGTGAGATGAATTAACAGAACACAGAGCAGTTTCTCAGAATGCTTCCTTCCAGTTTTGAAGGAAGATATTTCCTTTCATTATAGCCCTCAAAGGGCTTCCAAATATCCTTTTCCAATTCCACAAGAACAGCCTTAGTGAAAGGCTTTTGAAGGGAAAGATGTAACACTGTTAGATGAATTAACAGAACACAGAGCAGTTTCTCAGAAAGTTTCTTTCCAGTTTTGAACGGAAGATATTTCCTTTTTCACCATAGCCCTCTATGGGCTTCCAAATATCCTTTACCAATTCCACAAGAACAGCCTTAGCGAAAGGATTATTGAAGGAAAGATGTAACTCTGTGTGATGAATTAACAGAACACAGAGCAGTTTCTCAGAAAGCTTTTTTCCAGTTTTGAACGGAAGATATTTCCTTTTCCACCATAGCCCTCTATGGGATTCCAAATATCCTCTGCTAATTCCACAAGAACAGCCTTAGCGAAAGGCTTCTTGAAGGGAAAGATGTAACTCTGTGAGATGAATTAACAAAACACAGAGCAGTTTCTCAGAAAGCTTGTTTCCAGTTTTGAACGGAAGATGTTTCTTTTTCACCTTAGCCCTCTAAGGGCTTCCAAATATCCCTTTGCCAATTCCACAAGAACAGCCTTATCGAAAGGCTTCTTGAAGGGAAAGATGTAACTCTGTGAGATGAATTAACAGAACACAGAGCAGTTTCTCAGAAAGCTTCTTTCCAGTTTTGAACGGAAGATATTTCCTTTTTCACCATAGCCCTCTAAGGGATTCCACATATCCCTTTGCAAATTCCACAAGAACAGCCTTGGCGAAAGGCTTCTTGAAAGGATAGATGTAACTCTGTGAGATGAATTAACAGAACACAGAGCAGTTTCTCAGAAAGCTTCTTTCCAGTTTTGAACGGAAGATATTTCCTTTTTCACCATAGCCCTCTAAGGATTCCACATATACCTTTGCAAATTCCACAAGAACAGCCTTATGAAAGGCTTCTTGAAAGGATAGATGTAACTCTGTGAGATGAATTAACAGAACACAGAGCAGTTTCTCAGAAAGCTTCTTTCCAGTTTTGAACGGAGATATTTCCTTTTTCACCATAGCCCTCCATGGGCTTCCAAATATCCCTTTGCCAATTCCACAAGAACAGCCTTAGCGAAAGGCTTCTTGAAGGGAAAGATGTAACTCTGTGAGAGGAATTAACAGAACACAGAGCAGTTTCTCAGAAAGCTTCTTTCCAGTTTTGAACGGAAGATATTTCCTTTTCCACCATAGCCCTCTATGGGCTTCCAAATATCCTTTGCCAATTCCACAAGAACAGCCTTAGCGAAAGGCTTCTTGAAGGGAAAGATGTAACTCTGTGAGGTGAATTCACAGAACACAGAGCAGTTTCTCAGAAAGCTTCTTTCTAGTTTTGAACGGAAGATATTTTTTCACCATAGCCTCTATGGGCTTCCAAATATCCCTTGCAAATTCCACAAGAACAGCCTTAGCGAAAGGC